>WEKY01061462.1:373083-460895 GCA_013390045.1 Picathartes gymnocephalus
GGGGGAGAGGGAGGGGCGGGGGATGAGCGACCCCCCCCCTCAACCCCCGTGATGCATCGGGGCCGCCGCGCCTCTCCCGGGGGGTGAGGGGACCCCCGGACCCTCGGGTGACACTCCCGGCCCCTCGCCCGCCGGTCCCTCCCCCTCGATTGACACCCCCGCCTGGGGTTGGGGGTCCATCCCCCGAGATGTGAGGGCACCCCCGGGCGACACCCCCGATCCGTTCCGCGGTGGGTGAGGGGACCCGCGAGTGACACCCCTGATCGCTCCGCCGTGGTGTTGTTGGAGCGCCGGGCCCTCTGGTGACACCCCGGCCGAGGCTGGGCGTCTGTCCCATGGGATGTGAGGGGACCCCTGGATTCCCAGCTCTGATCCCCGCCCAGGGTGGGGATCCGTTCCCCCGGTGTCACCTCATGTAGTGGTGGTGCTTTTGGGGGGTTGAGGTTTTGGTGAGCTGCCACTCAGGGCTGTCCCTCCTGTCCTCCATCCCCTGAGGGGTCCCGGGGATTCCTCGGCACCTGTGGTGTGAGGTGACAAGAGGTACCCAGGGTCGCAGCCTCGGTGGTTGGTGATGGAAGGTTCGAGCGGGTCCCTCTCACGGCAGGTGTCTTTGGGAATGACACAGGTGTGTGGAATATCCCCCTTGGAAGTGTTGCATCGAAATCCCGATGAGCGTTTGCCCCGTTCCTGCTTTTCCTGACACTTGTGCGGATGCGATTGGGCTGTGCGGGGCACGCCGTTGGTGTGTGTCACCTCCATCACTGGAGATACTCCCTCAGGGAACACTTGTTGCTGGAATGTGTTTTTCCTAACCAAAAAATACCATTTCACTGCGTTGTCCCAAGGAAACACAACCTGTTGGAGCTGTGTGAAGTTTTGGCCTGTGATCAGTTGTTGGAGGTTGTGGTGATGCTATTCCCATTCCCTTGTGCAATAGGGATAACGGATTGGGAGCGAGCATTATCTTTGTGAGGTGGCCTGGTGATGGATGGGTATGGCTGGAAATAGGTCATGTGTTCCCTGTCCTTAAAAGAGAAAAGTTTGGGACTGTTCTTCGTAAACAAAATACATGTGCTGAGCTGTTTGCCCTTATCATTTTAGGGTGTTGTCCTACAAATACCCTACAAATACCCGTATCTGTGGCTTGTGTTGATGCCTCCACCCAAAGGGAGACGTGTGCTCTGTGTACTTTTAATTTCCATTTTCATGAAGTTGGTGGTGGACTTCCCTGCATCCACACTGTGATACCTGGAATAAAAGAGCTTTGAGTAATTCACAGGCAGGGATCTGTACAACCTGTGTGCCTGCTGCTGGGATCACAGGCTACCTGCCCCCCCTTTCCTTTAGGCTGTTTGGAATACTGTGGCAGAGTGAGGGCTTCCAGGTTTTATTGTCATAGTGGAGATCCTGTTGTGATCTTTAGGGAACTGGCAAGCTATGGTCTCGTAAATTGCGTAGTTTCTGGTGTGGTCTACAAGTTCGACAGTTTTATGGGGAAAAGGGGCATGGAAGAGTCTGCTGGGAATGTTGCTGTAGGGAAGAAGAGGGAACAGGAGCTGCCTGTAGAGGTGGAGTGACACCAGTGATGGAGAAAGAATCATTCAAAAGCAAGAAGGAAAATAAGGAGATGAGGTTGAGAAAGTGTGAGGACACTGGGTAGTGGAAAGTAAAGGTGATAACTTGGCTAAGCCTGACTGTGGAAATAAGCATGTCAAGTATTAGGAAAAATAGAGGAAGAAAGACTTCAAGAAACTAGAGGAGATTGGGAAAGAGGACGGAAATGGGACAGCGTGGAACAAAGCTGGGGGTGCAATTAGCTTCTTTCCAGAGGGCAAAACTAGTGTTTTGAAGATGGATGCTAAAAATACTGCAGTGAAAACAGTTGCAGAGGAGCTGAATAACCATAAGTGAAAGAGGGGTTTGGGGGCTGCTGAGTGCTGACAGCAGGATGTGAGCCATCCTTTGGAAGCCTAGGATGTGTACCCTGGGTCACATCAGACTGTAAACCTCCTCCTGATAACATATGGGAACTTATTTGGTGGTCGCTCATGTGAACAAGTTGTATGTTGTCAAAATGTAAATATTTTCTTCCTTTTTTTTTACCCCTTAAATACAGTTTGTTTCCATAAAATGACATGAAGGTTATAAGTTGTAAGCTCAAGTAAGCTTAATTATCTGCATAGTTTGCTGTTCCCTGGGGACAGGCAATCTGGTGCTGGGGATCTCTTGGAAAGTTTTGGTTGTATTTGTAAGGAAATGTTCCAATTTCTGTATTAGTGTGAATTTCTAAACTCTTGGTGTTACTTGCATGAGGTTTTTTTAGATACTTTGGACCTCTGTTCTTCTATCAGGAAGCCTTTATATTTACTTTAGATGTACAGCAAAAGAAAATGTGGGAAAAAATAGAGCTGGTGAATAGAGCTCTTTCACACCTTTGTCACTGTTTGTTAGCAGAAGAGACCAAACTTCCATGATTTGTGTCCTTTGGTAGCAGTCGTAGCATGCAGCTGGATATTCCTGGAGACGAGTCGCTGGTAGATGCCAAACTTTGCTGTTTAATTATGGATGGCGTGCTCCTTGTCTGGGGATCTGGTATTCCATTTGTAGAACCCGAGCGAGTAACAAAATACTCCGTGGCTGCTGTTGTGTTCTTGCTGGGTTAGATGTTCCTGCGTGTGGCTGCTGTGATCCCGCAGCTCCTGTAGCAGGCTGAGAGCAACGTGTTCCCAGGAGCAAAGCGGTGAGACAGCCTCGTTCCTGGGGTTCCTGGAGGCTGGGATCGGCTTGGGGTGATGTGCTCTGCAGGGGCTGGATGGGAAGTGGATTTGGTTTGGGTAGGCTGTGTCACGCTTCAGCTGAGGATTGGCTTTACAGCGTTTCTGTGCTCTCTCTAGCACGTTATTTCTGCAGGTACCGCTGTCTTTAATGTGTATCTACACACGTGGGTAGAGCTTGAGTTGGAAGAAACTGAAAGCAAGCGCTCAGTCACTGGAGCTGTAGGTACGGAGTGCTCTGGGGTAGTTTTGTTTCGGTACAGTTCCTCGGTTTGGCTGCTGCCAGCGTGGTTGGTTTCAGTCAGACTTGATGCCTTAATTGTGATTTGTAAAGATTGTTTCCACTGCTTGGGTGTTTATTGATCTGGCAGAATTTAGATAAGTGAAAGTGGAGCAGCCCTTTGTTCACTGTGCATTCACCTGAAAGTTAGACAGTTTAATAACTCTGCAGGAGAGCAAACGTTCGGGTGGAGATAAATTAATGCATTTAATAAAAAACCAGAGAGTTCCTTCAGTCCGGTGCATTCAGAGCACACACGCTCACAAGCGGCATTGAAAATACTCTGATTTAGGTGATAAACTCTTTGGGACACAGATTTGTTGTGCATAACCCAAGTCAAAGGTTACTCAAGACATTTCTCTTGAGTGTGCGCATCTTAAATATGAGCAGCACCCTTGGAAGTGACCTTCAGGATTCCGTGTCCTGACCGGCTGTACCCTCACTTGAGTTTTGGGTGAGATGCCTGGGAGCACATCCTGTCCTCTTTTGCAGAGCGTTAAGATAAGCTTTGTGATTATGCCTTTGCGGCATAAAAGGCAAAAAACTTGTCTTTCCTTTTGCACAAGGAGAGGAATTGTGGGAAGTTCCTGAAGGATTAGTACCGTTAAGTTGTGCTGGAGCTGCATCCGCGTGGCTGGTTGGGCTGTCATGTAGTGATTGCTAGCTTGTGCTCACCCAAGCTTTTCTTGGAACCATTCTGGTGCCATTTAGGCATGGAAGGACCAGAGGACTCGAATGGAGGACGTTGTAAATGGGGATGAAAATGGAGCTGGTGCAACACTTTGGCTATAACTGAAATCAGAGACGTTCTTGTGTCTGCATTGTGCCTTGTCTGGTGGTTTCTCAACCTTAAATAGGAGCTCAGATTAGGACAGTGATGGAAATATGGATGAAGAAGAAGTAAAAATACCAAGACCATAGGTGTGCTTATTTAAGGTCTTATTTATCTCAAAATCTTATTCAAATTCTTACTCAAAACCATGAGCACTCAAAAACTCACCTCAGAGCATCTGCAGTAGCAGAGAGTAATCCTTATCTCCTTATCAGTGGACGGTGTCTTACCACTGGCAGAGCAAACACGTCTGATCTCAGAGGTGCAGAGACTGTCTGTGGGAAGGAAACCAAAAACCAGATGTGTAGCTAACAATTTTTCCAGGTTGCTGTTTGCTCTTCCAGGGCCCATAACATTTGCCTGCACAGTCTGTTAGATTATACATTTGATGTGCTTGAACTGGGTGGTCTTCACACCCTACTGCATGAGTTGAGGCTTTGGAAATTGTTTTTAGAAACCTTTTGTGTTCTTTTTAAACCATCAGGACTCTTAAAATAACAGACTGCTGCCCTAATTGTGCTTTGGTTTTACTGGTGATAACCCTTAGATCAATAAGTTGATATGGACTTATACCAGAAGTAGAAACTAGCCCTGTTGTTTAAAACAAAACAAAAAACCGCCTCAACAAAACAAAACACAAAACTGAACAAAGAAAAAAAATGCCCAAATAACCCAGAAGGCAAAAAACAACAAAAAGAAATCCGGGTGTTTTTAGGTTTCAGATTTGGTAATACCTTTGGAGAAAGCACAGAAGATGTATAATATATTATGTTATTATTGTATTATGTACAATGTAAGGTAATGCCCCTAGGAAAGTACAGTGAGCAAATGCTTCTAAACCTGGGACTTACCAGTGGTCTACTACATCATTACCTGTAAATGTCATTTTATCAGGAAAGTATAAGCTGGTTATTATTATTGGTATTTCTTGAGTCTGTGTGAACTTCACTGAATGCACGTCCACTGCCAGCTGTTATTAGGAAGTGTGAATAGTTACAGGAAGTTGGAAATATAAAGTGCTGGAGTGTGAACAGGAAGAGCTGCCTTCACAGTATGCTCTCACCACCGAACATGTGCTGAAAATAACATTTTAGATTTTATGGTTCTTCAAAGGCCGAGTGTTGAAAGGCTCCAGCTTGAGAGAGGGACTGGCGAGGGGCGTTTAGGTCTAATCTGTGCCGCAAATGTGTCAGGGCTAAAAGGGGTTTTTCCCTCGTGTTGAAGTGGGGCTGGACCTGTGGTTTGCTTGCTGCATTTCCTCTTCTTTAGTACTTCTGGATATCAGTCTGACATGGAATTCACACATGGATAACTGCTCTAGAGGTGTCATACCAATATTTTGCAGAGTGAAAAGCTTTGTGTACTGCTGTGATGTTTTCAGAATTAGTTTTGGTCTGGCAAGGTTGGTGTTTCAGAAATCAAAAACTCTGTGAAAGAGGAGAGGGGTTCAATGGTGCAGAATTGTTCCAGTGTGAAGATGGTTCTTAAATTTTTAATTTAATAAAAAGTATTATGTTGGTTGTTATTCGTTGCTTACATTAGCACATAGGATAGTTTTTTATGACGTGGGAGGCAAAATTAAAGTTAATAATTGTTCTAGAAAATCTAGGACTTGGTGATTCTGTGGGTCCCTCCCAATTCCATTTATTCTATGATCCTAAGAACCTCAGAGCTTAGAGTTTCCCATTATACCAGTTTTTCTCATTTTGTAAGTTTATGTATTGTCTAGTATTTTTTATATTGTGAGGCTTTATTTTAAGGAAACTTCTGTTGGAATTCCAACATTTTATTGTCTTTAGATCTATTCTTCTTCCAGAAGGAGCAGCTGAAATACTCAGCCTTCCTGTTCCAAGGGGTCTGACCAGTGTCCTCGGGGAAAATCTTCCTGCAGTGCATTCCAGCATCCCTGCCTGGCAGCTTGCTGCATGTCCCTGCCCCTGTGACAGCGTGGCAGGAGGGAATGTGTCAGGACATCAGTTAATCACACTTACTGTGTGCCCTATTAGCATGAGCTGTCACTGGGGACTGTGTTAGTGCACCCGGCTGAGCCTGGGCAGGGACACAGCCCTTCTGCGGTCCCTGTTAAAGGAGCTGTGATTTCCGAGAGAGGAGCAAAATAAGAGGCAATAATATCTTTAATTGCTGTGTTGAGGCTCGTGAGAACCTGCTTCTCAGGACATGAAGAGCCATGTTCACTTTCAGAGGATGCTGAGTAGAGGTTTTGTTTCTTCCATTAACTTTCCGCTTTTAAAAATGTCATAAATCTTTTTGAAAGCAGCAGAAGTAGGCTGAAAGAGATGGTGAGAAGTTGCCTGGTCCCTTTGCCCCAGAGTCACCTACATCACTTTAGCTAAGACTTTTTTTTTTGGTTTAGTTATCATTGATTTTTAATATTGTGTCAGTTTCCACTTTAAACTGGATTTTGGTGAAGTTGTCAGTTATAAGAGGGAGTAAATCAAAGCAGTTTCTATCTTATAAAGAATTTATATACTCTATAAACTTTCTGTAACGTTCAGCACATCACTTGCAAATCAGGTGCAGAGCTGTTGCTGAAAGCTGTGTGTACAGAGAGCCAGCCTGCAATTCCCCCTTAGTATCCTAAATTAATGGGTGGTCATGTGCCAGCAGGCTGTGGAGCAAGTGCTATTTCTTAGCTACCTTTTTTTCCCTCTAATTTATTGAGAGAAAGTGTCTTTTATATCAGGGCATCAAAAATACGAAGCCTCAGCAGAAGGATGCATAGGGAGATGCTAAAGGCTTGTACCTTCCCAAACTCCTCCTAGTGATGACAGCCAATTTAGATGCTTGTGATGATTTTCTCAGCAATCTCTTGTCTTGTATATTTTGATCAGTGCTTGATGCAGTTAATACCAGTTTGACACTTGAAATATCAATTGGAATGAATGTTCCCTTGAAATGAATACCAACAATTCCTTCTCTCCTTAGCTCTGGTGCAGGCTGGCTTGTGACTCACAGACCCTCACCCTGCTGTAGTGTTCATTCAGGTTTAGGAGGTGATTGTTACAATACGGAAAGTTCTAGATTTTATTCTTATCTCTTGTTAGAAGTCAGAGACATTTAATTGAATGGAGTTGTCAGAACAGTGGTAGAGAAGAAACTTGCACTGAATTTGTGGTCAAACAAGAAAAATCTCGTACCATCTCTATCTGTTCATCAAAATGGCAAATCCATTTCAGCAGAGCATGTACTGCCTTCCTAAGACTGATGGCACTGTTAAGTGCAGCTGAGAAATTAAGGTGGGATGGCTTTTAATCATTGTATGCCTGGAATTTCTTTTCATTAATACACAGTCATGGCCATATGGATAGGGAATTAGTTTTTTGACACTATTCTGGATGAACCTGGAACCAGAACTTGGGCGTTGGAACTGGATGATCTCTAAGGTCTTTTCTGACTCAGCCCATTCTATGATTCTACGAATATCTGCAAAAAAATGAATTAAAGTCAGTATTATTTGTTATCCTTTGTCTTCAGCATGTCACCACAGCTCAAAAAGAAGCTGTCAGTCCACACCCAGTGTGCTCAGAGGTGATTTTTTTTTTCTCCTCTAAAGTTTTCAATAGACCGTGAGTTTTCACTGATGGCACTTGACTGTTACTGTCATAGCAGAGATACAAACAGCAGATGCCTGAGGACAACTGTGCAGATTTACAGCAACAGAAAAAAAATATTATTTGCACATTTAAAATACCATGAGAATGCTACCAGATTTATTCGTGTATTGATTAGTCAAAGTGGGAAGTGAGAAGCTGTGGCGTAGCCTGGGGTTTGCCTGCTGGTGTCAATGTGCAGTGGTGCTTCTTTGGACACCAGAGCGTGCAGGACTTTTATTCATAGGTGTGCCTGCCTTGTGGAGTGTTGAAAGAGTCCACTGGGCCACAGCAGGCACAGATGAAGTCTGATTTGAGTGCTGAGCGGAAAAGAAAATCGATTGAATGGTTAACATTGATTCTTCAAAATCACCCAGTAAGGGTTGGCTTTTATCTTTGTGCTGGCACATGTGTTATGGATGCAGGTTCATACTTGTTAGATAATCACTGTGATTTGTTTCAAACTCACAGCAGAAAATGTCTGTTCACAAATGAAAGCCTTTCCAAAGAGGCTGCTGCAAATCTGGGTGGTGTTTAACCTGAGAAGAAGCAGATGCTGTTTCATTTCCAATGTAGATTGGGCTGGGTGAGAGCACTATAGAGCTGTCATGTCATGTGGAGCTTTGGTTGTCTGTTTTTGGTCCTGTGTAAATACAGCCCTTCAAACAGCTCATGTTCTGTCCTAAAACTGTTGTGAGTGTGGGGCTGCAGTTGATCTATGAGCTGTCTGTTAAATCAGGAGGGTCTTGGCGTGGCCAGGAGAGGGAAGGGCTACTGTGCTCTGTTTCCCAAGCACCTCTTGTGAGACAAGCTGTTGAGGCTTAGCTGGCTAAAAATGCTCATAATAATCTGCAGCTGAAAGCCTGAGCTGTGGAGTGGCTTGTATGGAAATAATATTTTTCTGAATTGGCCATTATGAATTCTTGCATGTGGGATGTTTTGTTTTAGGGAACTAGCAGAGTGAGTAGCACAAGTTTCCAAACAGCCCAGCCCTGTTCCCAGCCTTCCCTGGTGTTTCTGCAGTTGTGAGCCTTGGGTAGGCTTTGTTAGTGCTTGAATCGGTGGTGAGAGAAGTACAGTGTGAAAAAAAAAACTTTACTGGAAACTGGAACTTTAATTTTTGCCGCACACGGTGTTATTCAGACTTTAATTTGTTGTAGCAAGTTGGTGTATGTTAACCCCACTTTGGCTGTACCTTTCTGAGCCTACAAACACTAGCACTGGCATAAGGAGGCATCATCTATCCCATCCATAAGAGATGGGATAATATAAGTTAATATATGAGTTAATATAAGCGAGAAAATTTATCTGGCTATAAGCTGAATAAATGACTGTAATAGGTAAGTCTGGGGATGGATGTTTTTGTGAAGTAATTAGCAGTAAAATACTGAACTCATATTTAAGCGTATGTTGATATATTGTGCTGACAGCTGAAGCAGGTGCAGCTGTCTGGATGCAGTGATCTCCAGTGTTTTCCTTGCAACAGGCTCAACCCACGTTACTGAAAAATAATTATTTCCATATGATCCTGTTTTCATAGACTCAGCACTTACACAGGTGCTGTAGGGAAGAATTAATGGCAACGAAATAGTTGTGGAGCAAAAACCAGCTCAGAGAGGGATGAGGTTTGTTTCAATTGGGGTGATGTGTGTTTGAAAACAGGAAAATGTGCTTTAGGCACAGTTTACATAAACTAACAGTGTCAAATTGCAAATATGTCCTTTAAACTTGGAGAAATGGACTGTGTGTTTAAAACATTGCATGAACTGCCTAAATATTGAGTTAATTTCGAGGTCATATCTAATACATATTCATGGCCAAGTAATTTGGGAAAAAAAGGAGAACTAACTTAAGGAAATGTAAATGTAAGTTTAAGGCTTTATGCAGAATTCTGGATCTTGATGAATGGCTTTTAAGGAAATGCCTCTGAAATGTGGTGCCATTAAGTGTTTGCCTTTGCCAGTGCTTGGATTGTTTTAATTAAAAAGGTGAAAGCTCTGTGTAAACAAACACTCGTGTTTGAAATGGATTTTATTGGTATGACTTGGTTATATACATTTCATGGTCTGCTGACACAACAAGTACCTGTTTTTGAAAGACAGCACACCGCCAAAAAATGACTCAAAGTGCTTTATTTGTTGGGTTTCGAGTGACACAGCTCTCACGGGCTGCCAAACAAAGGGATGCCCAGCTCCTGGGAAGTCTGAGCAAGCACCTCTTCCCCAACACCCACAGACAGGAGCACAGTTGTGACTCGTGAAGCTCATGTCTTGGCTGCTTACAAATGTGATAAATGTGCGTTTTATGGAGTGAACTCCAGGTTGAAAGCCTTGATTTTTGTTCCTTATCAGGACGGAGCTTCTTAGCTGCAGCATGGCATTTCTCTCCCAACAAAGCCATTTTTGCTATAACTATGGAAACTGAAAAATATTTTGCCTGAAGCTGGTGCAAATCTGTTTTTGCGTGGTGGGCCAGCACCACACAGTAGTGCTTCTCTGTTTTCCCTTAGTTTTGCAGTGTAGACAAGGCACAACTGTTTGTCTGACTTTTTCCTTCTAATTGAAAAACGTCCTGATGGTTTCTGATGGTTGCCAACGTATGTTATTTTTAGCCTGAACTTTTTCAGTCACTCAGTTATCTATGAAGTATTGGTAGTACAGAATTCATTCGTTGCGGCTAAAATGAATTCGCTATGTTCTTGTCCATCCCGTGATCTCCTTTGAAATCCAGAAATGGAGCTCCAGTAGGTTACTGTTGAACATGACTGTTGTGCACTTTGGTGTGTTATCCTCAAATTTCCGTCATCTGGCAGTTTGTATTTTACCTTCTGCAGTACACGCTCTGCATTTCCGTTTATTTGGAAGCATCCAGCTCAACTTTGCTTGCAAAATCATTCAGATGCCTAGAAAATGGAAGACTTGAATGCTGCCTACCGATTTCTACAACAAAAACTGGGGTAGCCATGGGTTATGGATGTGAGCAGTTGTCATTTTGACCACTGAGGTACACGATGAGTTACATGAAGTCTTAAAACAAAAAACCTCCACAACCAAACAAACCCAACTCCATGCATCTGTAGTAAGTCTTTCCAACTCTCACTTTCTTTATTTGCCCTTAGACTGACATTGTTGTCAAGCTCTAATGGAGGAGGGGAAATCTAACAGCTTTAAAATCACACACTACTGTCTGCTGTGTGACCTTTTTCCAGTTGATGGTTCAATTTATTTAGGTGATAAAGAAAACACTGAGGCATGTGAAGTCTATCTTCTTGACAGATGGGAGCTTACTGAAACTTTTTCCTCATCCTTTTCTCCTTCCCCACATTCACAGTCAGCCTTTTGTTTTTATAAAGTGATCTATATATTTTTCTTTGAGATTTAAATGCTTTCTAATATTTTCAGGGTTTATAGAACTGCACCTGGCTGCTGAGGGCATGGAAAGGCAGATGGACTGATGGTTGTGGAGATGTCCTGAGGCAGATGTGTGTCATTTGTGCCAAGTGGTACATGGTGTATGCAAAAAGCTTGGTGTGTGAAGTGTGAGGGCTTGGTCAGGTCTATGAGGTTATTTTTCTAAATACCATTACATGTAGAAAAAGGAGAAATATCCAGTATTGGTGAGCCACAGTAGCTGATAGACCTCATCTAGTGGATGAGCATCCCTGCCTGTAGCAAGAGGTTGGAAATAGATGATCTCTAAGGTCCCTCTCAATCCAAACCATTCCCTGTCACAGATTTCTGGTAGAACTTGATGAGAATTTTTCCTGAAATTATCATTAAAACTTTGAAGATTGCTGCTAAAAATGTTTGTTCTTGTTTCATATTCAACAGTGATTATTGTGAGGCTGTTTCAATACTAAATTACATCTGCCAGTCAGTAAAAAATATTTATTGAAACTGATTTGTCTTAACTTCTCCTCTTACTAGAAGGACACTAAACATTGCGGAGTTGTAAACCAGGCTCCTGGTGGTCTGCAGCTCCTGGTTTAGGGATTTGCTCGACTTGTGCCACCCCTACGAACAAGGAACTCTCATGAATTCAGATTGTTTCACATCTTTCCTCCCAAATTCCAAGAAATCTTGGGAGTTGAAGGTTCTGTTCCCTGTCAGGAAGCTTTGCATTGAAATGCCAGCATTTCCTAAGACACTGTGTGAGTGCTGGTATCAAACTCTCTGAATTATTTTGGAACAATCCTATTCTTTAACTCTCTGTTTTTATCTTGCTTTTTCTGAAACACCTCCCTTGCCTCAAGAGCAAAAACTCCTGAGTAATGTCAGAGCTGCATATCATGGGTTTTCTCTATCGGTAATATGTTAAACGAAAGGTGCATTAGTAGGATTTTTATTGAGTATCCTGTTGGAATAAGTAGATTCTGTCATGCACCACTGACTCATTTCAATTGGAATACCACAGTTCAGCAAAAGAAAATAATTGAGTCATGGGTTTCTTACTTTAAGTGTGTCTGATATCATCTTTTGCAATAAAATTTTATGAGGGTGAAATGAATTTAGAGAGTTGATTTAATATGGACAGCTCTTTTCCTCTTGTGTTGGGGTGGTTTTCTGAGCTTAAAAAGAAAATAGCAGTTTTGAAAATATTTCCAAAAGATAAGCATTATTGAATTAGAAATACCAATATCTATAGTTAGATATTTTCTCCTGGGTTTTGCAATGCTGTCTGCTGAACAGACAGTCTGTTTGATAAGCACACCCTAGTTTGCTTCAGATAATTTTATCTATGTTAGCTCAAACTACTAATTTAAATTTTTAAGCGAAGCTGGTGGGATATATATATATTTTTTTTTTTTTTTTTCCCCCCCCCCCCCCAGCCTAAATTAGGAAAACTTTCTCCATCCTGCTGTTTGGACAGATCAGTGCCACTCAGAGTTTCCAGAGAAGGAAAGCTGATGACCAGCTGAGAGCAATGACCTCTCAGTCAGACTGCATTTTTCAGGAAGGATGTAAGGATGTGAACTGGGACCACCTGAGACTTTACAGAGAGGTCCATGGTGTCACGCAGTCCTGTCTGAAACAGCAGGACACGACTGATATAAAAATGCCAACACATGTCCCCAGCATTCCCATGTACTTTTGTGCCAGTGAAACAGCATTTTTGCCAGTGTAATACTTTGAGAGAAGGCACACATGACTAAAATAAATGGTAATGGCAGAAGAGCATTTTCTCCCTGATATCTGAAATCCTATCAGGAATCTAAGACTTGGTTTGAAGAAAAAACCGGAACAAAACAGAAAAAAACCACTAAACCAAAACCCAAGACAAAATACACAACCTAAAAATTAATTTGTAGATTTGTTGTTAGATTTACCTCTGGGGGCTCTTCTGGACAGTGGCTGAAGCCCTGAACTAGTAATTCCTAATATCAGTGCTAATAATAAAGTGAAGTGCCCACACCAGGCCAGATTTACAGAAACAAGCCAGGCCAGGGCTGCTTTCTCTGGGCTGGTTTGTTGTTACCGGGGAGCAGCTGCGGGGATGGAGCCCCAGTGACAGTGGTCATGCCCTGAGTGAGAACCTGCTGTAAAAGCTGCTTGTAGTTTACACTGATATAACACCAGACAAGCAGTGCTGCTACAGCCTCTCGGCACAGGCCTTTCCCGAGGTGCCAGAGCCCAGTTCCAGGGGTGTAAACGCACCCCTACCCATGTGTGGAATCTCGATGGTGGTGGTGTTAGATCTCACTGGTGCCCTACATTTGCAGACCGTGTCCTAGTCTGGATTAGCCAGACAGTTATCTAATGGTTTTCTCTCTGGTGTCATTCTGCTGCAAAAGGTTCAGGTCCTGTTTGTGAGCCTCTCTTTGGGCCTGAGAGGAATTTTGGCAGAAAGGGCCTGGAAGAGCAAGAAGGGCTGCAAAGGAGAGGAGCTCATCGTGGAACCTACATAAAGATTTCAGAGGGATGTCAGAAACAAAGCAGAGCCTGGCTTTGCATCACAGAAGCCACAAGAGTTGGTTTTAATATTTTCATTTCCTTGCTCCTTGGTATTTTTTCTCTTCCCAGTCTTCCTGATCCCTCTGTTACAAAGCAGAGACTGTCTTGGCATCAGTGTGCATCTTCCAGTGATTTCTGGGAGTTTTGGGTTAAGGCTTTTATGAGGAATTTGAAGCTCAGCTGTGCACTACCAGCACATTTTCCTGAATTGAGCTCACTCCACTGCACGTGTGACTTGGGTCAAGTTTGACAGGAAGCTGCAACCCTGGAAGCAGGATGGATACAGGAATCCCCTTGTACTCAGCTGCTTGAGCACACCAGTGTGAACCAGAAAAGCTGCAGAAAAACAAGAGATCTCTGCGCCAGCAGGCAAGGAGGGGACCAGGACATGGCTGCAATTGTGGAGGATAGAAATGAAACTTCTAGGTTAAAATTTCTTCTTGGGTTCTTGCTTTGGTTTTTTTCGTCCTTCTTTCTCGGTTTGAACTTTTGTCTTCTTCCCCCATTGCGCTCATCTTTTTCCCTGCAGCTCCCAGAGCAGGTTCCTGCTCCATTTTTCCAGGGCAGAGGGGAAACTCCTGCAATTCCAGGCTGCAGAGGTAAACACTTGCTGCCCTGGCCTGGAGACTCGAGCTGCTACTGGCAATTAAAGACAGTGAACAGCTCCCCATTAGTGTAAATTATTGCAGAATAATCACTGCCCCTTCTCTCATCCCAGATGAAGTGGAATTTCAGAAGAGTAGCATTGAGGTTTTTCTAATGCTTTGCTGCTCCTGTTGGTCTCTGGGAATTCCTAAAACTACTCCAAGAACCTCTCCTCTTATCTTCCTAGGGAAAAAAAACCCTTTCATTACCAGTAGCATCCATCCTGTTTGACAGCAAGTTCGGCTCATCCTGGAGACTTTGATCTGCATTGTTCTGGCCAGTCTTGTCCTATTTGTTTAGAATTGCATTCATCTTTGTTTACTAGGGCTCATAAATGATAACATTTCCTCCAGGAATTTGGGTGTTGCTGTTGATGTTAATGTTGTATCAGAAGACAGTGCTATGTGCTTTCCACTTTTTAAAAATTATATGGGTATGAAAATACAATGTATACTTTTTTCTTTTTTTTTTTTTTTAACAGAATGAATATGGAAGTAGCCCCAGTATAAAAAAGGGGTAATAATTATTCTGCCCCTCATGTGAGGTCTATAGAGTTTCCTGAGAGGAGTTGAGAAATGCAAGTTATCGTTGCTGGATTTCCTCTTCCTGTGCAGGCAGAGCTTGGCTGACATGCTGTGAAATGTGTACCAGTTATCAACATGTTTTCAGCTTCGAGGGTCGTTCCGAAATTCCTTTTTTCAGCTCTTCTGAAAAAAAAAAAAATTAC
Organism: Picathartes gymnocephalus; assembly: GCA_013390045.1. Taxonomy (NCBI): domain Eukaryota; kingdom Metazoa; phylum Chordata; class Aves; order Passeriformes; family Picathartidae; genus Picathartes; species Picathartes gymnocephalus. The sequence continues at coordinate 387,904 of WEKY01061462.1, forward strand.
AGAGACCATTGACACCAGAAGGATCTGTCATGACAGTGTTCTCTGTGTTTTGTTTAGAGCCTTTGCAAAGAGGCTCCTGAAATATTAATGGCTTTCTGCTTTGTGAGACATCACATTGCGGTGGTGCAGGCTCTGTATCTTCTGTGTTCCCAAAACACACGTGGTTTAGATGCTTTTTATATATTTTAATACAAAGTGGCTGATTAAGTGGTCTGTGTTCTCCCAGAGGAGCCAAAACTCACTTCATGGATCAAGAAAACAAAGGGCTGTAAGGCAATTTACCACGCAGGCTATTGTGGAGGAGGGTGATTTAAAACGTTGTAGTGGCTTGGAAAAAAGGAAAACCCAAAGCAGTGATTGAAAGGCTTGAAATGACTGAGTTAATGTGACAACTCTCCTTCCCTCAGTTGGGTCTGTTGCAGGGGTGACTGTGCACAGCTAATGTCTGTGGAGCTCAGTGGTACCTGTTCGCAGGACTGGCTTTGAAATTAAGAGTGAGACATAATTTATTTAATAGCATTAGAGAACGGCTTTCTGATGAAGTAAGTTAGGTGTTAAACACTTTTCAGGTGAACCATTTACTTATGTAATTATCTCCCATTTACATTATAATAAATGTTTCTCCAGGGAGTTTAGCCATCATGAAACGCAATTAATTTTCAAATACTCTTCAGCAACAATTGAGACACTAGAGACCGAAATCCCTAGTCAGCATGTACATTTTTAAACTTCCCTGCTAAAGGGAAGCAGCTTCAGCTCAGGTGATTGTGGAGTTGTTAAATTCTAGGATTTTTAAGTATTTCATTTGTGCCTGTCACAAATGTGGAGTGCTGGGTTTGATACCTAGGTTGGGTAAGCCTGGTATCTCCTCTTAGTTTCCAGAGCACTGAGGAGGTTCAGGATGCTGTTCTTGAACTTAAGCCCAGCACTGGGTGAGGATGGAGGAGTTAAAATGCTCTTGATTTCTGTCTGGGATTCTGATTGCTGTGTGACTCTGGCTGGGTCTCATAGCCAGTTGTGTTGCAGTTTGTCCATGTGTAAAATGGGAGTAACACAAATTTCGTGTCTCTAAGGCGTACGTGGATGTGTGTGAGTGAAAGTGACTGCTTGGTGATTTTATCGTCCTGCTTAAGGTTACTTAATTCACTTCCTAACCAAAATGTTGTTACAGTTCCTTTTGTTCCAAGTCTTCCTAGTGTGCTGATAAGGTAAAATAATCTGTGTAATTCCACCTTCTACAACTACTTGGTCCAACAATTTAGAAAGCTTTTCAAGAATGGATGAGTTTACTGCAGCTTTCGGTTTCCAGATGAATTGCTGGTATGGCTGAAGTAGGGATCTCCATTTGAATGGAGCTGGAACTGGGGAAAGGAGCAAAGTGATGTTGTTGGCCCTCGCCTGTGCCAAGAAGACCTGGTTCTGCAGCTGGCTCTGTTTTTTCTGCTGTTAAGCCTTGGTCCCCAGTGCAGATACTGCTGGAACAGTATCTGCACTGGGGCCCAAATCTCTGGATTGCCTGGGACAGATGGGCATGGGTAGAGAAGGACTTACAGCCGGCTGCAGAGGCTTCCAGCTCCGGGTGTTTGCAGATCCCAGGCAGTGGAACCTTCAAATCTCCCATATTTAGAGGCTGAAGAAGAGGAAGAGCTTTTATGCTTTCATGCTTTCAAAATCTGATGTAGGAAAGCTCTTGCCACTGATACTCTCTCTTCATAGCAAACAAATAAAATCACTTTGGTTGAATCTGTGCATTTTCCTGAGGCTTTCTCCTCAGCCAGGGTAAAGAGGAAAGGAGGCTTTATTTACAGATATTGCTTTCAGAATGAGCCTAGTACTGTGATATTATCTGTAAATACGTCTTTGGGCATCAGACATCTTTCCATTTATTTAGAAACAGGAGATAAAGACTGTCTGACATGGGAATGAATGCTGGACAAATTCCTACAGTCCTTTCTGTTGCCTTGGAGTACATACGCAGTTTAAAATGAGTCCGAATCTGCTGTTATATCACCCTGTTGCTTCCAGCAGAGTACTCATATTTTTTTTTTGACCTACAAATCTTGGTCCTTGCTGCTTACACTGACCTCTAAACATAAGAGACCAGAATGCTCCGGGTTTTCTGCCTTTTTCCTGGATGTGTCTCCGAGACTGAACCTGGTGGGATTCAGGTCTGAGCTCCTGGAGCTATTTGGATGTTCCCTGTAAATACAGGGCAGCCCGTGGGTTTCAGCAGCGTGGATTTTGTAAGCACCTACACACAGATCACAGTCAGATCATTATGTTGATCTAAACCATTTTGTAATCCTCTACAATCTGGGTTTAGAGACTGTTATTAGTGTCACAAATAAAAGCTTGTGACTTCTTTAGTTCTCAGGATAAAAGAAGCCATGTACTTTCAGGGAATTACATATTAAAATTAAATCAACATAAACATGTGGGAGTTTGAGGATAGTTATCCCACTTTTCAAGACTGAGCCTTGAATTCATACGATTGCAAGAGAGAAATTGATTAATTTTTATTTCGTAATTGGCCATGTACTGACAAAGCAGAGCTAAACCAGGAGGACAAGGCATGAAAGAGTCTTTTAAAAATCGTTCTCAGTAACTTGAATCTTTAAATGTGGCTCAAAGAAGTGTATTTTATTTGGTTGGATTTTTTTTCTGGGTTTTTTTTGTGGGGTTTTTTTGTTTGGTGGTTTTTGTTGTTGGTTTGTATTTTTTTTCCCCCCCGTTGTTGTTTTTTTTTAACTGGACATGTAGGAAGGAAACCCCTTTTTGCCCAGATAGGTCACAGATTTAGAAATGGATAGAAAGGTACTTAAGAGTTCTATTTTCTCACAAACTGTTTCCTAAGCTCATGAAAAGCCGCTTCAAAACGATCCCGACAGAAAGTGATTTCAGCTCTTGTTACGTTCCTGTGCCTAATGGATATCTTGCCATTACAAACAGTGGCAGCTCCCAGCCTCCATCCTGGGAGGGGAAGCAGGGAGGATGTGGAAGGACAGCAGATACCTCCACCGTGTCCGTGGCTCGGGGCTCTGGGGGTGGCCGGAGGTTGCTCCTGCCCAGCATCCCGGTGCTGACGTCCCGGTTCCCGCAGGTACCTGAAGGAGTTCCGCACGGAGCAGTGCCCGCTCTTCGTGCAGCACAAGTGCACTCAGCACCGGCCCTACACCTGCTTCCACTGGCACTTTGTCAACCAGCGCCGGCGCAGGTCCATCCGCCGCCGCGACGGGACCTTCAACTACAGCCCGGACATTTACTGCACCAAGTATGACGAGACCACGGGAATCTGCCCGGAAGGAGATGAGTGAGTAAAGGCTGCACCCTGCTTTTCAGGCATTAGGCTTTTGGGATCAGGCCAGGTGATGATTCCAGCTGGTTCTTGCGGAGATGAGGCAAGTCAGCAGTAAAGCAGCTTTGTCACATACGTAACATGAGACCAGATGTAAAATCTGGAATGGCAGCCTGTGTGCTCCAGGCCTGCTGCAGAGACAGTACTGAGGGTGACTTAGATGGGAATTCAGCTTTTGAGAACTCACTGTCCTTGCAAGCCTGGTCATCTTCAGCAAAACTGAGGTGGGAAAAACAGCTCAGTGAGACAAATGGGTTTGGAAACACTCTGTTCTCTAAGTCTCTGACTCCCAGCTCTTGCTCACTAGCAGGGTAACTTAGTTTTTCACAGACTGAAGAAAGAGGAGGAACTTTGTCCTCCAGTCTGCCCTCTGAGTTATCTGTCCCAGCTTTTTAACTCATATCAGTTTATTTTGTCTTTCTGAACTTTTAAGAAGCCGGTAGAGAACCAAGAGGTCCCCAGAATAAGGCAACATGAGGAAGAATTGGGTTTTTTGGGTGTTCTCCCCCCATGACTGCAGTAAGTTTAACTGGGGCAAAACTGCAAATCTTTCTGCTGTGCGTATGGTAGATCCCAGCAATTAAGGGGTTAACCCAGTAATATAACTTCAGCCATGTGACAGATATGGGATAAATGGTGTAGCCCAACTGGTCAAATATGGAGACCGTTTTATGGAGAAATGCTGTAAAAAGATGGAATTTCAGTTCCCTTTTGTGGTGCCAGTATAAACACGCAAAAATGCTATTTATTGGCAAAACTTTTTTTTTTTTTTTCTTGATTAAGTAAAGTTTTTGTGACTACAACAGAGCGGAATAGTCCCTCAGGCCTGAGGCTTCAGTTTCAATACTTTCTTCCTTGCTAGAAAAGAATTGGAAAGAACTGGAAATGGGATGTTTGTGGGCTTTGGCTTCTAGATCACTGGTTGATACCTGGCTCAAACTCAGTCAATGAAAGCTGTTGTCATCTAGGAACCTTTGCTCATTTGTATTTTTAACTTGATGCTGCAATATCTGAACTTTGCCCATTCCATCTTGTTATATTTCTGTTTTATTTCTCAATGTGGATTGTTTTTCTGCTTAAAAGGGGAAACAAATCACAAGTTAAGATGGTAGTGTTGTAACTGTCCTTCCTTGTCCTGTGTCCTTGCTCTTTTCCAGATCCCTGGCAGCCACTGATCCAGAATAATAAGGTGCTGCTGGATTAATAATCCAGTTTTCTTTTAGGGAGGGAAACTCTTACATCCTTTTTAGTGACAGGTTTTGGGGTTCTCTGAGGTGTTGGAAGGCACAGCATAAGAGAACGGGCAGAGTTAGCAAAGACGGTGTCAACTGCGGCATCTTCTCTCAGCAAAGTGTCTTCTGGTAGTTGAATCCCTCACCTGTGTGATTAAACCTTGTCTGTTCCTCCCCTCCTTCCTTCCTCAGGTGTCCCTTCTTGCATAGAACTACTGGAGACACAGAGAGAAGGTATCACTTGCGCTACTACAAAACTGGAATCTGCATCCACGAGACAGACTCCAAGGGAAACTGCACCAAGAACGGAGTCCACTGCGCCTTTGCTCATGGGCCCCACGACCTGCGCTCGCCCGTGTATGACATCAGGTTAGTACAGCTTGGGGCTGCTAGGAAAAGGGTAACTTCTGTGCCCAAATGAAAAAGGAGATGATGGAAAAGGTAATTTCTCTACCCAAATGAAGAGTGAGGTGATTGAAGGACAGTACTGCTTTAGCCTGAAATGAAGCGATGGTGAGATATGCCTTCCTAATAAGGCAAATGTAAAAAACCTCCAGGGAGGATTCTCAGAATGGGGGAAGGGATCACACTTTGGAATCTGATGGAGGGGGTCAAAACACTGCATCTGGAATTCCCAGGGAATGAAGACTTATTTTTATTGCAGTTGCTGTTCAGCTGAAGATGTTCTGACAAAACATGCATGGCTGAAATGCACCCACTTAGCAAATGCTCCAGTGTGTCAGTTTTTATACACATTTATCTGACTCTTCCTCTGCTCAGTCTGTTTGTTCATTTTACTCTGTCCCTGAAGAGAGCTTCAGGCAATGGAGGCTTTACAGAATGGTCAGACAACATCTGAAGGAGGCATTGAGGGTCAGTCTGCAGTTGCTGCCAGCCATGCCATGATAGAGAAAATACTCAGTGAGGAGCCAAGGTGGCAAGGTGAGTGTCACTGAGGGTCTGTGAGGCTGGGAAAGTTTGGTCTCTGTGGAGTGCCTGCTCCTGTCCAAAACTTTCCTATAGTAAATACGGAATGTGGTCATCATTCTTGACTCATTGGGGGTTTTTTTGCAGATACAACGTATGTGTTGGGAAATTACAAAACAGAGCAGTGTAAGAAGCCCCCACGTCTCTGTCGCCAGGGTTATGCCTGTCCATACTACCACAATAGCAAAGACAGAAGAAGAAGTCCAAGAAAACACAAATACAGGTACTGAGGTCCTGAATATTGTACTTCTCAGCTGAGTGGTGCAGTGTATTGGAAATCTGTGTTGCAGGAAGCAGGATTTTGACCACTAGATAGTTGGTTTTGGTGTATCTCCAAGCCATGTATTGAGAGAGGTGATGGACTGTTATTTCTTCCTAACAGAAAGATAACAAACTATACAAGGAGTTTTCTTGTATGTGGTAACCAGTACTCTAATAAATGAATTGTTAAATAATGTTACAACTCTAATTTTATAACAAAGAGAACCTGTGTCTGGCTTTCCTTTACCACATAAACCTCTGCAGGGAAGAATCCAGTGCAGGGAAGAGAAAACAAAAGAAAGTTTTAATCCCCATCTAGAAACAAATTCACACAACAGTGTTTGCATGGTAAAGGATTCAAAATTATCAGGCTGTTTGTTGTGTATGCCTGGTGATGGGGATCATGAGGAGGGACTGTAGCTGGACATGCATTCCTAACCAGCTGCTAAAGGCTCTGCTTTTGAGGCACCAGGGTGTTCTGTCACTCAGCTGTCGCTGGATTTTTCAGCACGCTGTGTCTCCCTGAACGCATTTCTTCCAAATTATAGGCCCTCATTTCCTCCAACACAACAGAGCTTTTGTTGTGGTCTCAGTGGGGCTTTTCCTTAGTTCCTTTTTGAAAAACATAGGAGCAGACCAGAATGCCAGGAGAGAAAATACCAGGGATGTTCTCGTTTCTCTTCCCCACCCCCAACATTCACAGAAATTTTTGAATTGGCACTGAAATTCTGTATTTAAAAAAACTAAACAGGCAGCAATCAAAGGAATGTTAATCTCAACACTTTAAAGAGAAATAGAACTACTAGGGCAGTCTTCAGGCAGCAGCTATGTGCTTTTTGCCCCTCCCTGGGCCCTTTGGGAAGGGAAGAGGTGAAAGCTTCTCTGCTGCTCTCCAGTCACTCCTGTGTTTTCCCCACCCCAGCTGATGTGGCTCTGCTGGTGCTGCTATCTGCTTCCCTCTGCTGTTGTTGGAGGGAATGATTAAGAGCATAAAGAGCAGGGGAAGTAGGTCACGGCAAATATTCAGATCTGGGAAAAGGAACTGTTCCTGGCTGGGAGAAAGAAAACGGACTTGCCTTTTCCCCAGTGACCTGACTCAGCCTCTTTTCCACATGGCCACACTATAAACCTGGAAACATACTGCTGTAAGGGTATTATGTGTTTTAGGATTAGCCAATTAACTTCTTAGCTTTCTATGAAGGTACAGTTCCAAAACAGAAACCAGACCCAGCGTCTCTGACACTAATCACATCAGCTGCTAATATTGTTATACTGGTTCAAGTTGTATTTCGTTTCAAATGGAGAATTAAGCCATGTTTTTTTCATTGGGAAATTGGAAGAAGGAGGAGGAGATGCAATAGCAGCTGGGTGGGGGCTGGGAAGGCAGCAGCCAAGCAGATTGTACAGCTGAGGGTGGGCAGCCAAACCGGCCCCTGACTGAGGAATTGTAACCTCATGGAATGGTTTAGCTTGGAAGGGACCTTAAAGCTCATTTTGTCCCATCCCCTGCCATGGGCAGGGACACCTTCCACTAGACCAGGTTCCTGCAAGCCCCATCCAGCCTGGCTTTGAACAGTTCCAGGGATGGAGCAGCCACAGCTTCTCTGGGCAACCTGTGCCGGGGCCTTGGCATCCTCACAGGGAAGAATTTCTTCCTTGTATGTAGTGTAAATCTATTCTCTTTCCATTTAAAAGCCATTCCCCCTTGTCCTGGCACTCCAGGTCCTTGTCCAAAGTCCCCTCTACCTCTCTGGGAGCACTGGAAGGGGCTTTAAGGTCTCCCTGGTGCCTTCTCTTCTCCAGGCTGAACACCCCCAGCTCTCCCAGCCTGGGTCCAGAGCAGAGGGGCCCTCAGAGCACCTTTTTGGCTCTCTCTGGACTTGAGTTGGATGCAGTCCTCCAGGAGTGCATCGAGGGGGAGAATCACCTCCCTCCACCTGCCCAAAGTAATGTAAGCTCAGAGCACGTCTGTGAGTCTGATATATTCTCCTGCTACCTTATTTCCACAGATCCTCACCATGTCCCAGTGTGAAACACGGGGACGAGTGGGGAGATCCCAGTAAGTGTGAAAATGGAGACTCCTGCCAGTACTGCCATACTCGCACAGAACAGCAGTTCCATCCAGAGGTACAGTAACCTCCCCACTCCACTTAAAAAGCAAAAGTGTTCCAGTCTTACAATGTAAATTACTGTGCCAGGTGGGAGAGGATGTGGGCTGCTTGTGGTGTGGTCCTGGGATACAGAGAAGCTGCATGTTGGGAGTAAGCTGCAATTCAGCTGCTTGACAAAATAGACTGTATGGTAGGAGGTAAGAAAAGTGGGGGAAAACTCAAGTGTAGGAGCAGTCTCACATATGGGGGTCCTTTGGAAAGCACGATGTGGGTCTGCATGTGAGCAAACAGCATCTGTTTCCTTGACTAAGAGCTTGTGGTTCATGTTGATAGCACTAAACACCACCAAGCTCTTAGCTGTGAGCATGCCCAGAGCATACCAATATCCTTACAGAAAGTGTAATTAAGACCTTTTCGTAGTCTGCTTCATGTTACAGTGTTGAAAAGCTTTGTGGGGCCCGTATCTGCACAGTAACCATTGTCACCGCCTGTCAAACTGGGGGGAAAGGGAATAATCCATTTGCTACAGTCCTTGTCAATGGTTTGTTATTTTCCTTGCAAACATGTGGCTGCAACTTTCTGTGCTGTCATCTGTCAGCTGTTTCCTACCTTTTGCTATTTGTAATGTCCATGGAGCTTCCAGTGAGACTGAGGGACTTCATGGCAGATGGTGACCTTTGGGTGAGCTGGTGTGTTGTGGGTTGGTCTCTGGGTGAGCTCTAGCTGTCATGGGCATATTTGGGTGTTTCCAGAACTATAGTGGGTTTTCCTTTCTTTGAAGCAAAGCACTGGAATGGTCACCCTGAACTCTGCTGGCCTTTGCATCTCTTATCTGTGTCCCTACCTTGCTGTTGAATTTCTTCATAATACTTCTGTACCTGGTGATCACTCTTATTTTCTGTTCATTTCTGTTTGGTGTTTTTTTTTTCTTTTTGTTTTTGTTTTTTTTCCCCATCCTTAGATCTACAAATCCACCAAATGCAATGATATGCAGCAGTCTGGCAGCTGTCCTCGAGGACCCTTCTGTGCCTTTGCACATGTAGAACGTACGTGCACTACTTCTCTCATCTTTCTGGGGTGTTTGAGCTATGGAAAGCTTCCAACCAAGAGAGTTTAAATGTAGAGCTGCAGAACTAGAGCTTCTGTGAAGGCTTAACTTTGATTTCTATAAAACTGTGCTGGTGTGGGAGGTGTTGGCAGGGCTGGAGGCAGTAGGTGGTCTGTAGGACTCAGCCTTTAGCTCTCACTGCACTGTCTCTTGAAGGATCTCCCTCTGTTCCCTCTCACCTGCTCAGTTCTCTGAGTGTCAGTTCAGGAGGATGGAAGTGGAGAAAGCTGCTTCTCTTCTGTACATGGATGAACTGTACCTAGCTAAATTGTCAAATGTCGTGTCTTAAAAAGCTGAAGATAAAATTGCTGATTATAGATAATTTATTGATCCATTTAAAAAATGATATCTTTTTAACTTCAGTCTTTATGAAGTTTTACTTAGACTTTAAGTCAGGTTGGAGAAGAAAAATATGCCGCTTTTTTTTTACTGCTTTATCTCAAATCCTCTTTTCTCAATAGCTCCCTGACTTATAGGGCATTATTTCAATCCTCACTTTAATCAACTATAAACTAGTGATGCCGTTTTGGTTGTGGAAGTTCTACATGCAGGTGGTCCTAACATTTATAAATAATAGTTAGTTCCTGTCCTAGGGCTCCTCCCCAGTTGGTGCTCTGCAGTCTCACTGCTGAATTTGCAACAATTAGAGCAGGTTACTCACTAGGTTTGTTCTGATACTGACTCACTACATGGCCTTGAGAAAATCTCTTTGTTATTTGATTATCCTTTGTAAATGAGGGAATTAGTAATTGCTGCCTTTGACAAGGAATGAGGAGAGTAAATTCCCTACAGGTTATGCAGTTTATGCAGTTCCTTTTATAGGAAGCCTTGTTGACAAGCAGTAATTATAGCTGGAGCTGTGGGCTGTAATGGCCCAAAACACAGTGGGATCCAGCAAGCTTTAGGAAATGAAATCTTGATAAAGGAACAGTGTTTAGCCAAACTTCCTTGGGTATAACCTGGTATTTTTGTTTAGGGATGACTTATTCCTAATAAGATCACTACAATATTATATTACTTAGAGTAACATTCCATGACACTTAGGTCATTCCAACTTGGTTATTTCTTGTGCTGTCTTATGAATTTGTATCTTTTACTCCTTCCTTAGCAAGGTGAACACTGAGGGCCGAATGCAATTAAAATGACAGGAGTCCATTTATTCCATTTAGTCCATTTATATATCTGCTCTTAACCTGAATTTTACTGATTAATAGCAAGAAACCAGCATTTTGAGGATATTGAAATATAGATGTAGTGTCGGTTCTATAGTTTTTGTAAAGATGCTGAGTGTTAGATGTAAATCCTAGAAATCTATAGCAACTCTACCTTCCAAATCGCTGCCACTTTTTTTTTGTAGTGGTTTCTACTGAGGACAGATGGAAACTTTAACTCTCTCAGTTAATTATAATGCACCCATCAACTTTGTGCCAAGCAAAGAAAGAAACTCTGCTTAGTTCCAGGGAGCTGAATGAATAGCACACAATTCGCCCAGGGAAGATAATTTTGGAGCAGCATTAATGAGCTAAAGAGCAGCACAGTGTGTATGTGATGACAGTAAAAACATGAGGAGTATTAGATAAGCAAATAAGCCAAATAAGGTTTCTCCTTACTTCTATATTTATAAGTAGGTGCTTGTGGAGTATTTTTTCTCTCAGGAATATCTGGGTATTCTTTGTTCCTAAATGTCTCATGCTCCATGGCAGTTGCCCAGCTTTGAGTGGTGTTCCCTGTGCTTTGTCTCCCACAGAGCCAGCACTCAGTGAAGAATTGCAGCAATCCTCGGCCGTGTCCAGCCCCACCCAGACAGCACCAGTGATGTACATGCCCTCAGCAGCTGGGGACTCTGTTCCAGTCAGCCCTTCCAGTCCACATGCCCCAGACCTTAGCAATGTATGTAACCCTGTGGAGAAGCCTTGTCCATATTGTGCAAGTCTGTGTTTCTCTGAGTCACTGTTCTTTCTCGCAAGAAAAGTATCCAAAAGCCCAGAGGATGTGGAATTTTTCTTTTAGTTCTCAGCTCCATGCTTTTCAGAAGGATCTGGTTTTTTGGAACATACATTCAGTGGCTTTAGTATTGTCCTCTCACCTGTAAAAATTCCAGGCCTTCCTTTCTGTGCAGGGTTTGTTGATGTACTTTCAGAAGAGTGGAATACATCCGCACATGAAGTCCAACTCCTTCCTGTCTGGAGACACATATTGGGTATATAATTAAAGGCTGTGAGCCAACAACCTCTAAACTACATAACTACAATCGAGTTTGTTTACATGTGTAATCTCAGAGCCTTAGCCTGTGCATATTGTGTGTTGCATTATAGGATATCCTTAGTTCCCTCCCTCTTGTGCTTCTGGAGATGGCTAAACTCTGGGATATGTTTCAGTAATGCCCCAGATTGTTGGTAGTTGTCCATACAGGAAAGGAGATGTCTAAGTGCTGAACAGATACTCAGAGTCAGATTAGAAACCCATAGAATGCTAGACTACATTTTTACTTAGCATTTTCTTTTTTTTTTTGTTAAGACTTGCCTGTTTGCACTGCACTTGATAAGGTGTGTAACCTTTCAAATGGCTGGCTGAGATTTTGAGAAGGTACAATGACATGAATTTAAGTCATTTGAAACTGGTCAGAATGAGGTGAACTCGTCTAGGACCTCTGCTTTATTTTATTCCCTCTCTTTGAAAAGAGAAGCTGTGTTAGAGCCAACCTAGCAGTTCACAGTTACCCTGAATTGGATTGCAGGTAGAATTCTAAACAGATCTTGAAAAGTCTGGACATAATATTGTCTCTTACTAAATAACACAGTAGAAAGCAGTAAAAACCAAAACCCCTCCATCTTATGATGGTATTGTTTAAATTTTCTGAAAACTGCAGGGCAGTTGAAGATATCTCCTACTTTTAGACTGTTTAGGTCTTGTCTATCTCAAGCTCTTAGTCTTCTAAACAGTCTTTCCTAATCCTTGGATATGTGCCAAATGGCAACACATGTCTGTCTATGACTTCATCACTCCACAGGGCATCTGCATGTAGCTTGCAAACAAATATGGCTTTGCTGGTGATCATTTTACATGATGAATTAATCAGAGAAAAAGGTCCCTGTAGCAGCCAGTCTCACGTGGCCTGTTCTGTTTTGTATTTGTACTGTAGGTGTGGAATAAATCAGGAACTCTGCCAACTAGCCCCACCTCCACCACAGTGAGTAGTTATCTTTGCGACTGTAGGGAAGCGTGGACAGCAGAATGTCTGTATAAAAATAAAATCAAAACATTGTAGGCTGCTCCTTTTTTTTTCCTAATGCCAGCCCAGACTGTGCCACATTTGAATCTGTAATGTCTGAAGCACAGTCGTGCTTGCCAGTGGAGGCAAATAATTTCTTGTCCCAGAGAAATGGGATGTTTGCATTCATCCAGGTGGACACATTCTCTAAAACTCGACTTCCTTTGCTGCTGTCTGTGGCTTCATCTACAGTGCAAAATCAGCCTTGTTGCATGTTATTGTGATCCCTGGTATTAGTCCAAAGAATGGAAGTGTTGGAAATCACTGGGTTTTTTTAATGCAGCTGTTGATACCTGACTTGTGTCTGCATTAAAACTTTGAGATTTCCAACTGGAAAGCGAAAAATACAATTTTCATATAGCTCAGGTATGCCTGATTGTTGTGATTGCCACAGTACCTTTCCAGGTTCCACATCTCCACCCAGAGTCAGACAGGACCCTCTGTAGCCTAAGGAAAGAGGAGAGAGTTATGATCATGTCGGGAACCTGATCAGTCACCTCTGAGGCCTCAGAAAGAATAAATGTCACTAGAGCTGTAGGTTAGATTTTACAAGACTGCACTCCAAAGGAACAACAATAAAACCATAGTTGTGGGACTGTGTAAATCCAGTGGAGCTTTTTCCTGTTTTTTTAATGAGTGTTTACTGGAAGCTTGTATGGTTGTGTTGGCTGTCAGTGTGATGGATCTACAAACAGTGACGTGATTGAGCACTTCCATGGATGCCTCTCTTTGAGTGGTTCCTGCTGTCTGGCTGTACTTTCCTGACACTTGTTCCCTCTGTTAGATTCTTTGTAGGAACAGCAGTCTCGGAAGCCCATCTAATATATGTGGGTCTCCTCCCGGTGCCATTGGGAAGCCCCACAGCTTGGAGACCATTGGTTTTCCTCCAGACTCAGTCACAGCAGCTGGCAGCTACAAGAAAGCACCGGGGTTTGAGCGAGAAGATCAGGTGGGGGCCGAGTATTTGAAGAGTTTCAAATGCCAGGTTAGTGGGGAATATTGGTTGGAAGAGTTGGGGGGATGAGAAAGAATGGGAGATTGGGCAATCTAGCTTGAATGGGTTTTTTTTTTCTGATGGAACAGAAGTGGGAAAGCATTGTTCCTGGATCTCTGCTGTTGCTTTCAGCCTCCCTTCCAGCCTCTTTCATCTCACATCTGGTTTTGTCTCTCTTGCTGCCATCACACACCCAGTTTGTAGAAGTTGAGCTGCTGCTTGTTTTCCTAACCCCTCACAACTTCTCTTGTGTTGACCCTGGGTAGCTTCCCACATCACTTCTTGCTCTTTCTTTTTCCATGTTTAGGTCCTTGCCAAGAGTTGCTGTGTCTTTTGCTGTAATGTCTCATGGAAATTCATCCTTCCTTCCGTCTACCCACTCCAAACTCTCACCTTGATCTCCATGACTTGGTTTGTCCTCTGTTCACCATTCCTCTGGTGTATTAAAGATGTCATGTCAGTTGTCTCTCGATTCTGTGACTGTATCATTCTGATCCTTGACTCTCTCCTGTGGCTTCCATATTAAATTGGAATTCCTCATTCTTATTTGAAGAACCCTCTGAATATCACCCAACCCACATCCCTTAAATGACATTCCCTGTTATCCCTTTTGGATATCCCAGGCTTGCTGTGCTGCTTCCTCAGTCTTATTCCTGGTGTCATGCTTTATTCATGCTGCTCCAGTCTCTTCCAGCTCTTTTGCCACACATGAGCCTTTCCACAGTCAGCTTCTTACTGTGAATTTCCTTTCCTGATGTTACAATTTATAGTTTCTCTGCACCATCCCTTCCAACCTGAGCCCAACCCAGAGCTTGGGTTTTTATTTCAGTTTTTATTTCTCACTGGGTTTGTAATTTTATCTTGATTTAGGGGGAGGGGAATAGCTACTTGTATGAGGAGGTGCCTGCCAAAGTATCTCCTACAAGTTCTTTTGGAAATAAGTATAAAAAGGCATAAGAATACCAGGTCTGTGTTGCCTGAGAACAGAGAGGACGAGAAGTGCTGCTTTCAGCCGGACTATGTTTGAACTTTGGTCAGTGGCATTAAAGAAGTCAGTCTTAATGAGTCTGTACTGCTCTGAGAAAACTGTGGAAATACCCCGTCCAGACAAGGTCTTGCATAAAGTAGTTGAATTTAGAAGCAGACTCCACGGGTTTTGTTTTATTTATTTTTATGGCTTTGGAAAAATATGGCCAAGCTTAGCAGTAGGGCCGGTCTTGAGCACTGTTTAGTCTAATTAAAATGATGCAGTGACAAATCCAGATTAAGCTATATGCATGTGTGCTCTCTTATCAATGCTCCCTTTGTCTGGCTTAAGGGGGATGTGCCTTAGGAAACTGCAAATTGATGCAACACGTCTTTGGGGGTAAAGAGCAGAGCATGCTGTGATCCTGGCACTTCTTGCAGGCACAGCAGCTTGTAACAGTTGTTTAGAAACAAAAGGAAAAACATGTCCTCGTTCTCTGTGGCCTCTGCTGCAAAGGAGGAGTGAACCCAGAGCTGAAGGACTGAGAGAACCCCTGTCTGCTGCCAGCAGAGGCAGAGTGCCAGGGAGGCCCTGCTTTGGAGAAAATGGGCAGCAAGCCTAAGCCAAGGAGAAAGGGGATGGAGCATGAATAGGACTTCTGAAAGGAGGGACAGATGATGAGCGTTTGTATCCAAAGTCAGATCTGTGCTACAGAGAGACTGTATCCACATAGCTGCTTAATTATGTGGCTTTAATTAAGCAAAACCTGTGTTAAATAGGAATAAATAGCTATTAAGGTATAGACAGAAGTAATCACAGTTGCCCTATGCTAGGCTTCTACAGACAAAATTAGGTGTCTCATAAGTGTCCTGATTTAATTTTACTTTAATCTATAATTACTTACTTTTTAAATTCTACTGTAATTCCCTTTGGCTGCAGTGGGCACCAGAGATTCTCAAATACTCTGTAAATTAGACCAATAATGAGGCATTTAACTTTGTCAGCTCCTGTATGAAAATGTCAGAGGAGACATTCTGGCTCAGCTCTGCAATTGGCTTGTCATTTTTCCCCTGTAGAATTGGTACAAATAAGTTTCTAACTTATTAGAATGAAAAATGCACCTTCTGTCTTAATAGATTCCACATATTTTGTGGTAAGGCTGAGCCAGCAGTTAAAGCTAAAAATACTTTTCCCAAGTCCCAAAAGACTTAGCAAGCTGGAAAAATGCTGGCTGCACTGGAAGGACTTGAATGCCACAACCAGGAGGTGTTTCCAAGTCTTGACACACAGCACAGTAGGTTTGTTCCATGCTGGTCAGAAAACATTTAGTTTCACTCATAATTTATGTCCCTTGTTCTCTTTCCTGACTGCAACAGAGTGAGCTGGAGAATTTCATCCTGTCCTTTGAATGCCTGTCTCAGTGTGTACCCTTTCTAATGTTATTCAGAGCTAAAGGAGACTGGCTTAGTGGTGACATTTGCCTTGCTCTATTTTTCCCTTGTGTTGTGTGAATTCCAGGCAGTGGGAACTGGGACTAACTTGGAAATATGTTCACTTTTCTCCTCCTTAAAGAAAAAAAAAAAGCGTTTCCAGTAAGACTTAACTGCAGCAGAGCCAGCTCCCCATGTTGGCAGGAAGCCTCTCAGTGGGGGCACGGCTGCGTGTGTGCCCTCCCCTCAGCTGCTGATGTGTGGGATAGCACATTTTGTGTTCAGATGAGTGTCAAACGGGGCAGGGCTGTGCTGGATAATGCAGCAGGAGCCTTATCAGACACACCCAGAGGCACTCACAGAACGCAGCTCTCGCACACAAATGAGAGAACGAGCCCGTTGTGGGTTCCTGTGTTGTGAACACGTTCAGGGAAGTGTGAGAGAACGGTCCCCACTGAAGAAGAATCTTTGTGTCCATCTCCCAGCTGCCTGTCTGCCAGGCTTTGACATCTCCATCTGCCCACGGGCATAGAGCTGAGCAGAGAAAATGATTTAGTGAAGTAAAACCAAGGCAGGAATTCTTCTGCTGCTCTTTTGCCTGTCTGATTAGGTTACCCCTCTCCAGCAGTCGCTTATCTTTGTCATGAGACTGTTCAGGCCATGAGGTCAAGGGGTATCACTTCAGCTCAGGGTGGTGCCTCAGGTGCTGCTGTTGCACATCGTGCCTCAGTTTCCTGCAGAGATGGTGCCTGCTTGGATTTGGGATAAAAGTCAGGCACACTTCATGGCTGGAATATGTCTGTGTTTCACACTGGGGGTGGTTGGAGAGTGAGTAAATCAGCAGGGCTGACTCCCAGCACTTTTTTGCTGCCTCTCTGTGCCCAGAGGGTGGGATTGATCTCCCTGTGCCTGCAGACAGACTGTTACACACTGACAGGCTCCTGAGGCCACTTCCCAACTGAATTCCAGCAGAAGCAACTGATATTGCAAGGCAAGAGGGTTGGTATCCATTAAGGATATAGTCCTTGAAGGAATTTAAGTTGAATTTTTAGCCTGGGTAGTGGGATTCTAAATGTGTATTGGCATTCATGCAGTCTTGCAATTCCAGGCAGCCTTGGCCTCACTTATGTTTTCTACCTTTGAGCTCTTATGTTAATGGATGAGGGGAGGATTTTTTTATAAAGTCAGTTTTGATGTTGCTTTGAACATTGGTTAGTTATCACCATGTTTTACTTTACAATCCTAGCTGGGAGCTGGAAAAGTGTGAGGGAAAGCATAATCTTCATGCTTTTATTTTCCCCAAACTGAAAAATATTTGCATAATTTAACAATGCAGTGTGCCTCCCACCATTTCTGGCCCTTTCTGGGTGTTAGATGCTAGTAGGGCTGATGAGTTAGTTATAGCAAGGCAAAATAATTTCGTTTTGATCTTGCTTCTTAGGATGTGCTTTATGGTAGCAGGGATCTTACAGCAGCATTAAGGGCAAATGTCATTGTGACAAGTCTCTGCATAACTCTAGGAGTGATGTCTTGATATACAAAAAGTAGATTACTTGGAATATTTTCAGTTTGCTGTGCTTTCCCTCTCTCCAAATTCTCCAGTGCAGCCCAAGAGAGGAGTGGACTGTGTCTCTCCAAAGCCAGCAGCCAGCCACTTTTAATTTTGCTAAATAATCCCTCTGCTTATCTTTGTTTTGTTTCTTTACTGCAGCAAGCAAAAATGAAGTCCCACTCCCTGGAACACAGGAGTCAGGAACAACCTTTGTTACAGCCCAAACAGGTACGGAACTACTGGCAGGGCTCTGAACCCAGCTCAGGGCCACAGAGAAATCTGTGGATCCAGACAGCTCTGCAGGGAGTAAATAACAGTCCAGACACCATTAGGGATGCTCAGCTGGAGGGATTACTTTATGAAGATGGGATGATTTGCTGGAGGTGTTATTTGTGAGTAGTTAGACCTGAGTGAATTCAGGGTAGATTCATAGGGCTGGACTGTGCTGGAGAGAGTCTTCAAATTACAGAAAATTGAGCTGGAATGGATCTCTGGAGTCATCTAAGTTCAAGGATATTTCAAAAGGAATTTAATACCAGGTTCTAAGTTGTATGCTGAGCTAAGTCTGAGTGAGTGATTGTGTGGCCCATGGCTGTGATTGCATGCAACCTGTGGGTCACAGGAGTTAATTCTGGGGCAGCCTGAAAGATGTTTAGAATACTGGGGAGAGGGAGGGACATGGGATGGAGAACAGTCGACAGAAATTAAAGAAAAGCTGTTAATCTCTCCCCACCCCCAGCCCAGTGGTAGCAGTAGCCATCTGTCAGGTTGGAAGCAGGCAGGAAACAGGTTTGCTGCCGGCGTTCGGCTCGTTCCTGCACGTTTCTGAAGGGGTTGTTCTATAAAGATGTTTTATTTCCTACCTCTTTCCCTTTTCACACTCTTGTTTCAGGACATCCTGGGCATTCTCCCAGTGGGGAGCCCACTGACATCAAGCATCTCCTCTAGTATCACCTCCAGTCTGGCTGCAACCCCCCCGAGCCCCGCTGGCACCAGCAGCATTCCAGGCATGAATGCCAATGCCCTTCCCTTCTACCCAACCAGTGACACCGTTGAGTCTGTCATAGGTAACTTTGCCTTTTTCACTTATGAAAATAGGGCTTCCTCAGCCAGGAATTTCCAGGTATGAGACTTGGAATAATGTGGGTGTTCCAGTGACCTCCAGTTTTCTGTGTCTGTCAGTGCTGGCAGATTCCTGAAGCTTGTTCTGTGACTGTGACACATCTGGTGTTTCCTGCAGGTCATTTTGGATGAAATTCACCCACGGGACCAACTGAAGGCCTCTGAGCCACTCACTCAGAATGTCACATGTTGTAAAAGGTCCTTAGTTTTAGCTTTGTCAAAGTGACAAAGAGGTCTTGGACTAGGCAGGAAATCACAGGGGCATTTTCCACAGTTACAATCCCTCAGTTCTAAATGACAATTTTATAGCCAGACCTACCACCAGATAGACTGTAAGGACTTGGCCCTTTTTAGACTGTAGGACAGAGGCTGTAAGAGAAAGGAAAACAGGAGAGTCTAGAGAGTGGAGTCTCTCTTAAATAGGCATAGGCTTTTTGGTCACCTGTTTTTCTTCTTCCTTTTTTTCATTTTTTTTTTCCTTTTTTTAATTAAATGTAACATTTCTGAGGTGATCTCATTAATTTGTTGAAAATAATAATAGAAATGAGTGGGCATGTGTGGGATGGAATTATATTGATCATCATTAGTGATGAGGCATGTTCAAACAGATATAACAGTTTCAGGCATTAATAAGCTTTATTTTACCCAATATGTGAACCTCAGAGATGTTTTTCAAGTGTTCCCTTCTCCTTATTTCTTTTCCATGTGGCTCTTCAGGAAAGCAGGGACAAAGCACAAACCAGACTCAGACATGCCATAAGCCAGTGTTCCTGTACATAAGGGACAGACTTAAAAGAGCAGTTTGGGGAAGACTTATGGGATCTGCTGTTAATTCATCAGATTTTTGTTTTCATATACCATTTGGGAATACTTTGAGACAAAAAGAAACAGGTCAGGTTAAAGAACCTGAACTGAAAAGCTGCCCATGACACTTCTGCCAAACCATCTGAGAACAGGATGGAGAGTAGGGCCCTGAGAGGTAGAGAGCACAGGCTCCTCTGCATGTAGGCTCTTTGGGCCATCCTGTCTCTTGAAGTTGTTGGTCCTTTATAACATAATTGGTACCTCTGTGTCTGGCAGAGTCTGCCTTGGATGACCTGGACCTGAATGAATTCGGAGTGGCTGCCCTGGAGAAGACATTTGACAGCAGCACAGTGCCCCACACGAGTGGCATCATGATAGGTACATGAAAGCAACAGAGCTTTCTTTATCTTCTGCCAAGCAGTGTTGCCCAGTCACCTCAGTGGAGCCAGCCCAACCAAGCTCTTAAACCAGTCCCAAAATTACATTGGTTAAAACAGCAATTACAACAAACTCTGGCAACCCCTGAGCATCTTGGAAGTGAGAGCTTGCCCTTACTGACTTGCAGAGCTGAGTTGTTGCCATTGGGCCCAGGTGTCCTGGGGATGTTTCTTGAGACTGAATGGGACTTGCCTGATTTTTTTTCCTTTTCTTTTTTCTCTTTTTTTTTTTTCCTCTTTTTTTTTTTTTTTTTTTTTTTTTTTTTTTTTTTTTTTTTTTTTTTTTTGTTTTGAGAANNNNTTTTTTTTTTTTTTTTTTGAGTGTGTAAGTAGAAGGCATCTGATGCATTTCAAATCAGGCCAAAGTATAACAATTTGCATCTTAAGCAGAAAACTCTCCCTAGCTGTAACAGGAAACTCACTGACCTGGTAATTGCCATCCATCTGTCAGAGTGTCATCATGGTCTGCTGATTTGGTTCCTGTAATGTCTGTCTCATTTTGATACGTGGAGGTAGGCTAAGGCCTCTTCTACCTGTCTCTGATGGGTGTCCAGGGAAAAAAGAAATGTCTTGTAACTGTTTTGGAAGTGGTTGTAGTTTCTGCCTACCCTGGCTGTGTAGAGCAGGTGTTTGAACAGGAGCTAACTCTGGTTGTCTGAAGGTTTCCAAGGGAACTACCCTGCCTGGAGCTGTATAGAGGTAGGAAGAGACCTGTGGAAAGAATATCACTTCCATTTCCCTGCCAGAGATTAGAGCCTGTTGGAGGTTTAGTGTCCCTGTCTGCTGCCAACCCTGCTGCTGCTGCTCCTCACATGCAGTGCCTTAGGGATCCTCCCCTTCTCCCTCTCTTCACATCAGGGTGTTACCTGGTGACCTTCTAAGGAGGGACATGGATGAGGAGAGAGTAGGGCTGAGATCTCCCTGAATCTGTGAGTGGCAGGCAGAACAACCTGTGGTGTAAGGAAAGTTGATGTGTTTGGTGGTTAGGCTTTTGTTTATTTGGGGTTTTTTATTACTGATAGATCCAGGCACTCAGGTATGTGTAACTACAGCTAGTCACTGGTTTTTAGTGGCTGAGATCATGAGCTCACCCAGCATGGTGGTCTTCTCACTACAGATTGTTTGGAAGTATTAAAGGCAGAGGCACATGTGGAAGTGAATTTTTCATGACAAAGTATTTCACCAGATAGCAAATTCATCTTCTCTAGGCTGACAGGGCCCGAGCTCTGCTCAGAAAACCTTTTGTTCCTTTGGCTACTGAAAGAGTTACCTATTGAATTGTGGAAGGTCTTAACCTGTGTGGGTCATGGGATGGCAGCTTCAGTGTTCCTCTTAAAGGCTGAGAGGGGAATGAAACCTCAGGAGAAGTCGAGGGAATCCCGAGGGGCTCAGGGAGGAGAAAGGGAACCTAACACCTCCTGCTCTGAACTCCTGCCTGTGCCCACACCTCATGGTCATACATAGCCATCCTCTCTGTGTGTTCTTTGTCCAGGTGGGAGTTTGCTGCAAAGTTCTGCTCCTGTAAATATCCCTGGGTCCCTTGGAAGCTCTGCCTCCTTTCACTCCGCCTCTCCTTCTCCACCGGTCAGCCTCTCATCGCATTTCCTCCATCAGCCCCAGGGACACTTAAGCCAGTCAGAAAACACTTTCCTGGGAACATCAGCTTCTCATGGATCATTAGGTAAATGCACAGTGTGTGTGTCCCATGTACATGCCTGTCTGTGCCATGTAAGTATTTTTTTTTAAGTTGGCTTTAATTTGAATGTGTTATTTCATTGCTGCCATGTATCTCTTCTTCCCATGTGAGAACAACAACGGGACTAGAAGCTGTTTTACCAAAAGTCAGTTAATATCTCATGAACAAGGCAGCAATTCCCTCTACTTCCCTTGTTTCTAGGCTGGGAAAAAGGGGCACATAGGTTAATTGCCTTGCTCTGATGATGCCTTTCAGGGAAAAGAGCTCTGCCTTTTCCAGCCAGCAGTGCTTTGCTGAGACTTCATATAAAACTCAGAGCTGGGTCCTCGTCTTGGCTTAGTTTAGGTAGGGAGTACAGTTTGCCCTTGGGATTGCTTGTGGGTCAGACTGGCTTCTGGGAGCTCTAGAGCAGGCCTGGGCCATTGGAACTTTTTCTCCTCTTTGACACTCTGCACCAGTTTTGCAGTGTGGACTTTGGAAAAAGTCAGTGTTCCAGTTTTGTCCCCTTTGCTCCTTCCTTCCGTGAGGTTCTCTCTCCTGCATGAGGGACTGAAGGAAGACATAATTGCTTTGGAGCTTCAGCTGTATCAGGAAGAAAGGGAATTTAGCAGACAAATCTATTTTATTATCAAGACACAGGATTACCTTGAGAAATAAAACTCTTTGGCCTCCAGGCTACAATGACACCAGTTCTGCTGATTTCTGTTAGTAACAGTAAATATTAATTCTCCATATTGATGCTAGACATAAATGCCTCTTAAAATCTGAGATACACTTTAATATTCAGCTTAACCTAATAAAATGATTACATGCTTGTGTAAGCTATTTCTGCATGCACTTATCTGTGTAACTGCACCCCTTGTTTGCACAGCCCAAGCCCATGCTTCCATGCTTGCCATTGCTGCTTGTTTGGCTTTAACAGCTTTTACAGTTACTCTAATAAGAGATGTCAGAGGCCATCTCCGCTCTTAATTAGGTTGAGGCTGGCTGTTTGTCCCAGTTTTTATAAGAAAAGGAAAAATTGCTGTTTCAGAAGAAATGAGTTATATTTATCTAGACTATATTTATACAAATAAAAAGCCAAAAATTGCGGGAAATTCACAAAGGCATTTAAATAATTTATTTATAAAAGATATTTTCCGTAAATACAGCAAATCCGTTGCTGGGATTTTGAGAAGATATTTAAATAGTTTCTTAGCAGTTGGCAATCATCTGTTCCATGTAACTTAGTGAATGCACATAACATGTCAAGTGTGTAGTTATCACTTATTTGTATTGAAATTGAGTTAAAAATACCTAGTTCTGGGCTGGTTTCCACTGTGTTAGGTGCAAAATGTGCAGAGAAGCCATTCCTGCCCAAAGGGGCCTGATACTTCCAATGTGAAATGAGAACAGCAGGCGGAAAGAGGGAGTTAAAATAAATTACAAGATCGGCTTGGTCAGCACTGTGGCAGAATTTGTGGCTTGCCAGCATCCTGCTTGATGCTAGATTCCCATTCAAGAAAAACAAAATGTGGGTTGGGATTCCATTAAAACTTCTTGCTTTCAACTGAGCACCCTTGAGAGCAGCCGAAATGGATCTGTGGTAAGTGGCCTGAGCCAGCGAAGATCCCTTGCTGCTCTGCTAAATGAGTGGTTAATATGGCTAAGCCCTTGGTGAAAACAAGTTACTATTTTTCGGCTGTATATTTTGTAACTATTTGTGTCTTGGCTGGTGCTAAATGGAAGTCAGTGGTGCTGGGATAGACCTCAGTGAGAGGCTGTTGACTCCAGGGCTCACTTGCAGACACAGTTCAGCTGCTTTGAGATCAGAATTATCAATTGCAGCTCGATTTAGGAATGTTCCCAACCAGTGGTGAGCACCACTGCATGAAAATGACTCCCACATCAAACTGGAGCAAACTGTGTGGGTAAGAGTCCACACTCCGTCTCAATATTGTCTTTTCCTACTAGTTTTGCCCTGAATGCAAAGTGTGGGTACCTATTTTAAGTGAAAAGTTATTGAAAGAGTACAAACATTGGACTCTGTGGAAAAATAGCCAGTTTTGTGTACAACTAATATTCTACTCCTTTGTCTCCTCAGCATTGAATTTCTTCCTGAAAACAGAATTTATTTCAACAAGCTAAAATAGGGAAATGGCTAATTAGTCTTCTCAGGTGCTGCTCACTGGCTCAGTGCTAGAACTCTGCAGAGGATGAAGCAGATACAGATACTATTGTCTCTACTTGTTTATAAACAGGATTTTCCAGTTCTGTTCCTTGTGTATGGAAACAGTAATGACTCAGAGCCATTTTGTGTCACTATTTGGAAGCGAGACTCCTTTTCTAAGCCCCATGCTGAGGAGACAAAAGCAGAAGTTTCTTAGGGTGTAGCGTGGGAGGAAGCACCACCTGGGCTCTGTGAACCAATGCTGGTGACTGTGCTGCATGGAAAAGTGGGGAGGTAGAAGCAGGTCAGGGATTCTCCTGAAATAAGGGGAATTCAAGCTGATAGTCAGCTCTGCTGTAAAAGTGATGCTTCTATAAACAGCCTGGTTCAAGAGTTGCCTCCATTCATTGTCGTGGGTCCTCCCTGCATCACTAAAGATGAGGCCTAATGGTGTGAGATTTCCCTATAAAGTCCCTCTGTGATGGACTCCAGGGTCATGGGGATGAAGCTAATTCTTAAGATGACCTTTTTATCGTATTTACACATTTTTGAATCCTGAATTTCACAGGGTTAGGGAGGAAATGGGGAAATTGCCAGCACCTGTGACATAACCCTCTCTATTTCCCTGTGAAACAGGTTTAAATGGGATGAACAGCAGCATATGGGAACACTTTGCTTCGGGGAGTTTTTCGCCCAGTACCTCACCTGCATTTCTGTCAGGTCCAGGTGCTGCGGAGCTGGCACGGCTACGACAAGAACTGGATGAAGCCAACGGCACAATAAAGCAGTGGGAAGAGTCTTGGAAACAAGCCAAGCAGGTACTTGGGCAAATCCTGGGATTAGGGAGTGTAAAGGAGTAGGGGGTGTCAGCCTTTCAGCAGGCTTTTTCTGGACATGGAAGTGACGGACAAAGCTGTAGGTTTTGCAGATTCTCAGCATTCTTTCCTCTCCCTTGGAAATCACCAGATCACTGGGCCTGGTGTGTTCAGGTGCTGGAAGTGCAAGGCCAGGTGTCACAACACATGCCCCGAAGTGTTTGACAGTCTCTCAGAGCTTTGATCCATGATAATTTGTCAGTATGCAGAGTTCGTCCCCTGAACGGTGTGAGGCAGATGAGTAGAACCACAGCCCAAGCAGATGGGACATCTGGAAAGAGCTGCAGTGCCTTGAAGCAAGGCTCCAAACGTGTTTCAGAATTTGGGAACAGGGCAGATTGGTCAGAACTGATGTGAGGAGTGTATGGAAATTCATAGTTTTGCTTGGGCTTCTCTTTGGAGACCAGGTTTTCAGACCACATCTTTTACCCTCTCTTTTGGAACTTGCAGGCTTGTGATGCTTGGAAAAAGGAGGCAGAGGAGGCAAATGATCGCGCCAACACAGCTAACATGGAATGTGAACTGGCCCGGGAGCAGAGGGAAGCCTTGGAGCTGCAAGTGAAGAAACTGCAGGAGGAGCTGGAGAGGATCCACACCGGCCAGGACCCGCAGTTCCTGCGCTCCTTCTCTGACCTGGAGACCCTTTCACTCTCGTCACTCTACACCCTGCAGAAACAGCTGCGAGCAAACCTGGAGAAAGTGGACAAGGTGAGTGCCAGGGCCTGGCAGGGCAGGGCTCTGCCCTCTCTGCTCCTACAGGTCACAGCTTTTTCCCTTCTCTTTAATAGACCCAGAAATCAGAAGCCTATTAGAGCACTTCCAGGTAGATGTAATCAAAGTGAGCTATAGCTGGCTCACAGGAAGATAACTCCATCTTCTTTGTGCCTAAAGTACAGAGTTTAAATCAATCAAAGCTGCTCTGTTGATCCTAAAAGTCCTGAAAGTTATCACACTATGCCGCTTTACTTCTGCTTCAGGAGATGAACAGGGTAGACAGGTGCAAGTCCTTCCTGCCCTTCCCCAAGCCTCTGAGCCCTTGGCCGTGTGTGTGACGCTGACACTGTGCCCTGTCCCCCTCTCTTGCAGGCGGTATTTCAGATGCAGTCAGTGAAATGCCTTAAGTGTCAGGAGGAGAACCGGGTGGTGTTACCGTGCCAACACGCGGTGCTGTGTGAGACGTGCGCCGAGGAGGGCGAGTGCCCCATCTGCCACCCCAGCAGGCCCCACTCTCTGCAGTCGTGACCTCCCGAGGACACTCGTTCTGATCATATCCTATAGAACTTTTTAACTTTATACATACGTACATATATATGTATGTGTATATATATATATGTATATATGTGTGTGGATGGGCGTGGCTGTGCACGTGTAGGGACGTGCACACACACGCACATGCACACATGAAAACAGAAAATTAGTTGCAGAGCACTTTTTAATATTTTACATCCCGTATCTAAACTGCCCCTCACCCGTGCCCCACTAATTCTAACTCTTGATGAACTTTGAGAGCTGTTTTTAATACAGATCAAAGGGCCGTTTGCAAAGAGTCTGTGTTTCTCCTCTTTTCTATTTAGGTGATAACAAATTTTTGACTATTTCCAGAAGGACGTAGAGTGGGCAAGAGGGGCTTCCACGTGCTTTCCAGAGGAAGAGTTGAGATCACGAGGAGGATCGAGGTGGATTGATATGACTAGCTCATGCCTTCGGTCCCCCTGCTCTTTCACTGACCCAGCTTGGTTAAAGCCGTCCTCCCTGATGGGAGCTCTGCCAGGCTCCTGCCTGGAGGGCCTCACACTGCCCATCTCTGAATGTGCAGGAACTTTGTCTGTCGTTTAATCAGCAAAGTTCACTTTTTAAATTTTTGTACACTCTTTATATATTTATATGAAAAGAAGAAAAGAGGGAAAAAAAAATTATATTGGACATAGAGCAAGCCAAGCCCCAAAACTGAATGACCAATGTTCACTGCTGATGTAGCCAACATGTTCCAGGTCTGAGCAGCCTTAGAAGTATTGCCCTTGGGTGAGCCAAAGCCCTTTATGAAGGAAATTTGAATGCAGATGTTAGTTCTCTCCAGGCACCCCTTTGTCTGGTGGCTGTCTAGAGACTTTTTACTGTTTCAGACCAGATTAGTTTTGTTGTAGCCACAGGGACCTGATTCGTAGTCACTGCTGAAGTGCATGAACCAACTCCAGGTAGGCCAAGGACATTTTTGTTGCCTGTGTCAGCAGCTCAAGTGTGATTTGTGGGTTGCTGGCTCCAGAAACCCTCGTGCTGGAGATGTGTGGTGACAGAAATAGTCCAGCAGGACAGAGAAATGCCACCATTCTCAGCCCAGCAGCTGAGCTTTCCTGTGACTTCCCTTACCAGTGTGTCCATTGGATTTTTACATCAGGTGGATTGCAGTAACCTGCTGGGATCTCAACCAAAAGGCCACTCTGTTGACTAAACATTTTTATTTTGCACAGGGACGTTCCTGTGCTGCCCCTCCGTGACCTGGAAAAGCACTGGAACCTCCAGCAGCCCACTATTGTAGGAAAACTGAATTTTTACCAGAGCCTCTCAGAAAGCTTCATATTTAATACAAATACATAATTAGGTTTGCTTCCATAATTCCACCTTTCCTCTCCATGGAAGGGGTTAATATGCATTCCCAGATGATCTCTTAAGTGCAGCTCTGTGTAGTTCTTTTTTATGTTTTCCCATTAACTTGTTTTTGGGTTTTTTGGTAAAAATGCTTTTTTTCCATGTGTATTTTATTGTAACTAGCATCAGGTTTTTTAATTTTTTTTAATGGAGAGACACTGTTGAGTGAGTATTGTGGCTATGTTGTTTGGTTATAGCCTTTGAATGTCTGTGCCATGGGGCAGCACATCTGCCTTGGTCTGATCTTAAGGAAAGACCTTTTATTAAAATACGTGAACATTTCTCTTTTTTAGGAAAAATAAAAAATAAAAAAAAATTAAAAGTTAGGGGGAGGAGGAGGAAAAAGCCCAATTAAGATAAAAAAATTTACTAAAAAGTTTTTTTGTAACTAACTTAAATCATAGGAAATAAACTCCTGAATCAGGTCTTTAATATTTATAAGCAGCAAAGCCGATCAGCCCGTTTTTGGCTATGGTTTGTAACACTTTTTATGAGCGTGGGGGTTTCTCTGCTCCTCTGCCTCCCTGGGGGCTGCTCAGGGGTGATGCTGCCTTTTACCAACCGTCTTTTTCCAGATCTGTCTGGCATCAGCTCTGTGATTCCAACAGGGAATCCCTCCAGATGGAACTTGTCCCCTGAGGGCAGCCTGGGCTGTCTCCGTGGGACTCCCAGTCACGAGGTGATCCAGGACTCGGGGGGCGTTAAGGGGAAAGAGCTGTTTGCCCCCAGTTTCCCTGGGGTACAAGGAACAATTCCAGGCCAGAGAAAATGTGTTTTTCCCTTTTGAGTAAAACAGTTTCTCTGTTTTAAAACTTATACTGAAGGACCAAAGAATTCAGAATTTCACCTGTTTGTGGCCCTTAAATTTTAACTTTCCATTGCCACACGACACTCACGGCAGAGCAGCCTGAAGGAATTAGCACTAGACCTTTTCCTTGCCCCCACCCCAACCTCTCTGCACTCTCTTTGCACAAGCACATAGACTTTCTCACTTTCCTCTGGTTCTTGAAGAAACACTTCCTAAATTTAGGTTTCTATCAATTTGTTTGCTGCTTAAAAAAAAAAGGAGAGGAATATTGAAATGTGAATTTATTTTCTTAAGCATCAGATGGAAAAGACAATTTCATCTTTGCGTATTTTGTGAATGTTCTGGTGGGCCATTTTAAAGACAATATCCGAACCAAATGGAGTGGGAGCAGGGAGAAGGAGCAGCGTTCCTGACCCACTCCAGCAGTTGTTGCTCTCTGTTTCGGGCAGGAAGGACAAACCATAATCACAGCACTGCAGTTGAGGCTTAAGAGTCTGTGATCAGCTTTTGTATGGTGTAAAAAGAGCTGAAATAAACCTGGTGCTAATAAGTGCAGCCCCTGTCACGTACTGTCAGGCTTCCTTCTGAAGCAGGAACTCCCTTTACAGGACACACAGTAACACAGCAGAGCTGAGGGGGCTTCAGAACAAAAGTGGGGTCCACAAGGCCCCAACCACCTCTGGGTCCTGCCTCCTCACGCAGACTCCTTAGTGGATAATGACATTTTCCTCCCCAGATTTTTGGGAGCTTCAGAAGTGCTGACCTCAGTGACGAATTGGGCAGGTCAGACACTTCTGAGTTGAGAGCTGGGGGAAGGGAGTTGTGGTTGTGGTGTGAAACCACAGCATCCTAAAGGTCAATAAACTTTTACATTATTATGGAAAACCAACCTAGACTCAGGTGGCTTGGGACAGCACTACCCTGGGTACATCCAGAGCAGCAAGCAGGGTCAGAGCTGTAGGTGAGAGCCAGGAGCTGAAGGATTTTAGCATTTTGGGCCAACAGGACCACCTTGAGCTCTTCTCTGGCCCTGGGTGCCGTAGCCCTGTGCCCGCTGTGGCACGGGAGGGACCCAGGAAGGGTCTCGGAGCTGGAGCACATTTCCTTAAGCAGATCCCACCCCTGGGGGATCCCTGCAGCTGATCCCCTGCAAAAAGGGTTTTACGCTTTTGTACATCTCTGAAGCTGAACCTGAGCCACTGGCAAGGCTTGTGCAGCTGAGACAAGGAAGAGAATTCCTTACCTGGGAGGAAGCCTGTAACACTGAATGGACTCAGTCATCCTTTGCTGTTCCACCAGCCTCTGAACCTCCTCTCTTCCTCCTTTTCCCCTATCTGAGAGGGAAGAATATTACCAGTGTTTTCCTCCAGAGTTACTATAATCCTTGGAGTGATGGCCAACAGCAGAATAGATGTTACTGATGTAAAACCTAGTATTCTAAAGGTGAAGTATTCCTGCAAAGTAGTGACTGCATCGGAGAGATTTCTGGGGCTTCCCCACTCCGTAGCTTCCAATGTTAAAACAAAATAAATACAGTATACGTTTTAAAAAAATAATAATAATAATACACACTGCAGTATTTCTGGTGGCAATTCTTGCCCAGTCCCTTCCCTGCTTTCCCCAGGAGGAAGGGCACTGGGCAGAGGCGCCCCTAGTCCGTGTAGAAGTTGGCAGAATGGTGATCAGTGGTGTAAAACGTGTTGTTGATTCCATGTATAGAACTGTGATTTCAGCTGTCGTTCTCTCGTACTCTGTAAATATGTGTTTTGGCTGTCGGAAACCTGGTTTAGACTCTTTTCTTGGCAGAGTGAATTTGCATGTGGGGCTGGAAAGAACTCAATCTGTGTCACAGTTTCCAAGGGCAGGATGGATTTTTTCTTTTTTTTTTTTTTAGAGGACAATAAATTTTTATTTTTTTGCTAAGAAAAAAAATTCAACCTGAAGCGGTGTATGCGTGTGTGTGTGCGCATGTGTGCCCAGGTGGATGTGCAGCCCCGGGCTCTGCTCTGGGCCTTGGGCAGGGTGGAGAAATCTGGGCTCTGGAGCCCTCAAAACAACAGATCTGTGGCCAATTTTCACACAACCCAGAGTAATTTCTCTCTGAGCTCCCCTCCCTTTTTGGGATGTTGCAATTCACTTTTCTGATGGAGGTGTGGTGGAAGAGGGGGAACATCGATGCAATGTGGTTAAAGTGGGGCACAGACCCCTTTGGAAGTGGCAAATCCAAAAATTTCTCACCCAGCTTCTTGGTCTGGACATGGATTTCTGTCCTGGAAGAGCCAGGCTGGGCAGAGGTGAGCTGTGCCAGCACAGGGGATACAAACAGTGTTTTGTGTGTTGGCACCCAAAAGAACACACCAAGAATTACCTGTTAATTTTGGTCTAATTAATGCTTCAAAGATGCATCAACCACTTCCCATTAGTTCAATCACAACAATAATCTGAATGGGCCCATTTGTATTGCAGATTATTGGTAACACAATAAAATCAGTAGATCTAAGTGCCAGCCCCTTCCCTCTTGTGTTCCTGCCATCTGCCTGTGTTGGGTTCTTCACCAGGATGAGGAGGATGATGATGGGGATTTCTTCCTCTTAGTCAGTTCAGCATTTCCTTGGAGCTGTTTTTGTGTGCTTCAGGCCTTATTTTTTAATGCTTGGATTGTTCTGCTCCATGGGGTTAATTGTGCTCTGATTGATTAAGGTTTATTAGCCTTTCTCTGTAAAAGGTGGATTTTCTTTTAGGGTGGGAGAAGACCCACACAACTGCCTGGAGCTGAGCAAAAAATTAAGCTGAAACACCTTGAATAATTCGCTGCAAACGACCTCAAAAGAGAGGTCAGCCTGTGCCACCTGCTCCCTGGGACACGCCTGACTGGTGGCAGCCCAGGGCACGGTGGGACACAGTGATTCTTAAACAAACAGCTAAAAATGAGCTGAGACCATATTCAAACCTCCAGCCTCGGGTAGTAAATCTTGTAATAAAGCGTGAGGTGGCTGCCAGCAGGTGCCAGCCCAGATGAGCTGAGGGGTGCAGGCACAGGGTGCTGCACTCGCCTGAAATGACACCCCGGGACGGCATCTCCACAATCCCAGACCCAGCTCTGGAATATTATTTCTCTGCACTGAAACCTAAGCCAGCAAATGGCTTCCTTGAGAGCCAGCAGCGCCTTAATCCCTCCTGCTGTGGGCTCTGTCACACAGATACCAAAGGAGCTTTTTTCTTTTCCCACCCCCGCATCCAGGATTTGACCTGAGCTGACCCAGTGGCTGCTCTGCCCACCGAGGGAGCAGCTGGTGCTCAGGCACCCGGGAGGGGGATGCTTTTAATTCCCTGGTCCCTGGCAGCTCCCAGGGACCTGCTGCAGCTCAAACACAGCCACCTCCGTGCAGGGTGGGGGTAGAGGGAGCTCCAGGTGTATAATTAGTACTGATTGCAGTGAAAACAAGCTCCAAAAACCCCAACAAATTGTTACAACTACCTGCCCTGCCAGGCATTTTTGCTGTCACACTGGGTTACCCCACATGGATGTGCCCTGCAGAGTTTCCCAGCACTTCCAGAGGGACCCAGGTCCCGGGCAGAGGCTGGGAGTGACACCAGGGACCTGCACCCCATGTCTGGGTTGTCAGCTGCCCAAAATGCCTCCTGGTTTGGCTGCCAGGGCTGTGATGTTCTTTATTGCTGCCCAGGCTCCAGCAAGATCCCAGGCTTCCAGCAGGTTGATAAAATTGGTGGTAAAATAAAAAAACCTGAGCAGACACAAGAGCTATGCATGTTTTAAAAAAGGAGAAATTCAACAGCTCCGACCAGACCTCAAATGCCTTGTCCCACTCCACTCTGCTGCTGCTCCCAGCACAGGGCCACTGCCCCAAAGCACACAGCCCACGCATCAGCTTTGTGGCTTTTAATTTAAAATGAGAGGCTTATCCACAAGAAAATGAGGGGAAAAAGAAATTAAAACATTTAAAAAAAAAAAAAAAATGAAGGCATGTTTGGCCATGGCTGTCCCCAGCCTGAATCAGCCCTGTTGCAGACAGGAGGGTTGGGGACACGGCCAGGAGATGCAGCACTGGCAGTGACAAGCTCCAGAGGGATGGACAGGGACAGCCACACTTTCCCACCCCTCGTGTAGTGTTACTAGTCCAGGCAGGCAAAGAAATCCCCTCAGATCCACCTGCCCACCCTCCCCAGCTCACGGGAGCGTTGCTGCCCGAAGGTGGGGCTGAGATGGGTCTGGGGGGGTGGGCACAGGGACCCCTCTGTCCCCCCAGTCCCTGCAGATGGTTCTGGCACAAAAGTCCCTGGGTCCGGCTGGCCAGACCCTTTCAGGGCCATCTTGCAGCCCCTCACTCCGTCTCCTTGGACTGCTTGGCTCGTTGCTTTCGGAGCTTAACAAAGGCCTGAGCTTCTTTGTCCCTTTTCCTGGACTCCAGCAGCAGCAGGATCTCATCTGCCAGAGAAGAGGGGAGTGATGGTGGGAGATGCTCCCCACGCTGCAGGGGCTCAGCCCGGGCTGTGGCACCACGTACCCCTGAGCTTGGGGTGCGTGAGGGGGAGCCGGGTCTGGGGCACCCGTCCCATGTCAGCCTCGTCCTCCTCGGTGTCGAGGCCGGGCAGGTGGCACAGGGGGAAGAAGGCTTCGCCCTCCAGATCGTTGGCCCCCAGCATGTCGTAGTCAAACACGGTCAGCAGCAGACAGGCCCCGTCCTGCCGGCACTTCTCGGGGGGGATCAAGCTGCAGGGGCACAGAAGGCTGGGGATCATCACATCCCACCCCCTCTGTCCCGAAATCCAACCTTCCCTGCTCCACGGGAAGCCACTCCCCAACACTGGCACAAAGCCCTCAAAGCTCAGGGCCCCAGCACAGCCCCGCACCCTCCCAGGTGTTCGGGGGACCCCACTGGGGTGCAAGGGGTGAAATCCCTGGACAGGGCCCAGTTCCTGGAGCAGCAGCCCCAGGGCAGAGGCTCTGCTGGAGCCTGAGGGACTGGGGGGCCCCGGTGGGTGTCAGCCCCTACGTACAAGTCGAAGGCTTCATCGAAGAGGGGGTGCAGCTCGTTCCTCTTGCACTGGGTGGTCCGGGCCACCACCTCGGGGAACTCGTGCCGGGGCTCCAGGGTGAGCTGGACAAAGGGGTCGCTGGAGCCTGGTGGGGTGCAGACATCAGCCCCGTCCCCTGGCCCCTCTGCCCCGGGATGAACCCAGCCAGGGGGGCTTGCACACACTGGGGTGGCTGCAGCGCGGGTCAGGGCAGCCTCACCACAACCCCCAGCCCAGCCCGGGCTCCTGGAGGCTGCGGGAACATCCCTAACCCTGCCAGCATAGCGAGCGGCCAGGGGTGGCTGCAGGAGGAGTGACCTCTCCTGGAGAGCTCCCCAAACGACAGGAGAAGGTCCCTGCTCACCCCGGCATATTTTTTTATCTGCCACTGCTTTGCACGATGAAGAAAAGCCGCCTGCCCTGGCTGCTGGCTTGCACCACAAGCAGTGGGATGTGGGCACTGTGTCCTGCATGCTCCTGCCTGCCACATCCTGCTGCACCACCCAGAACCGGTGCAATCGCCCCACTTTTTCCCCAAATCCACCTCCTTGGATAAAAAAGTAAATCAAGAGGGAGTCCAAGCACTGCCAGCACCTCTCCTGACTGCGGTGTACCAGGGACCAAGGACATGGAGTCCCAGGGCAATGGGGCTCCCCTGCCCACCCACACCCACCGTTGGAGTCCAGTGGGATGAGGTTGGTGGCGTTGAGCACTTCCACACGGAGTTTCTGCTCCGAAGGCCGGTACAGAGCCTTGATGGTAACGGCCCCGTATTTCTCTGAGCTGGTGTCCAGCTGGAATTGGGGTACAAGGATAAGGATGCTGTTCTTCATCCCCATCATGGAGGGGATGCACAGGGTCTGGCAGAGGCTCAGCAGGAATTTTGGGGTATCCAGGGTGTGCTGGAATCCTCTGGGATGCAATTGAGCCCCCTCCTGCTCAAAGCTGTGGCAAAACCTGCCCCAACAGCCCCAGGACTGGGAGGGTGGTGGGGAAATTCCACATTTTCACAGGCAGGGTCTGTGAGCAAGGGTGGAATGTGGGAAGGGGCTGGGAGCACCATCCGGACTCCCACCTGCTGTTGGATCCTGTTGCTGAAGTACTTCTGGATGAGTTTGCGGCTGGTGGCAGAGCAGAGGGCCAGGTGAGTCTCCAGCGTCTGTGGGAAGGGGGAGAAGTGATGGTCAAGCACACGGGACAGGTCCACAGCCCAGGGATGTCCTCCCTGGCATCCCTTCCTCCCAAAGGAACCCTCGGGGACTCCCCATCCCATCTCCATACCCGGAAGGCTGCACTGTGGAGGGTCTCCAGCGGCAGCCCGCAGCCGTCGGCGTGGAAGCACCGCTCCAGGCTCTGGGGACAAGGATGCTGTCAGCCACCAACCAAACCCCCGGCCTTGCCAAGGACCCCCTGCTTCCCCTTGGTACCTTCAGGGCACAGAACAGCCTCTGGCAGTGCTGGACTGAGGGCACCTGTGGCCCTGCTGCTGCTGAGAGCGTGGACAGGGTGTGGTGCCACAGGAGAGTGAGGAGGCTGCAGGCGAGAGGGAGGCTGTGAGCAGGACCCAGCGGCTGGGCTGGAGGGATGCTCTTCAGCTGAAGAGCTTTGCAAAGCCCCAGAAGGAAGCGGCTCATCCTGCCAGCCCTGAAGTGGGATGGCCCCAAGCCCCACGGAGCTGAGAGGATGCTCCTGCCCACAGGATAGTGACGCTGGTGGCCTCTGCCACAGTGCATTCCAAGAGCCCTGGTCACCTTTTGAAGTTCTCCTGGACCAGGTGCTCGTTGAGGTACTGCAGCTCTGACTCCAGAAACTTCATGAGCGGGATGATGGACTGCAGCGAGAGGAGAGGGGCGTTGGGGAGCGCAGGGGGGCGTACCCAGCAGGGCACAGCAGGCCAGGGAGGATCCCAGAGGGGCCCCTTCCCACAGAACACAGCCAGGCTGTGCCTGCCGTGGTCCTGCTGCTGACACAGGCATCAAGCAAAGCCTGTGGAGGTCTGGGCCCCATCACTGGTGTGCCCTGTGCCCCAGGCATTGGCAGGGAGCAGTGATGGAGGGTGACAGAGGCCTCCACCAAGAAAGCAAAGGCTATCCGTGGCTGCCCAAAAAAGATGGTCCAGGAGGGGCTGGACCAGATACTTACATCCTCAGGCTTCTGGGTGTCACTGGAAGATGAGAGCTCCTGGATGTGCCTGGCGATGCCCTTTTCCAGCTGCCAGGGAGAAATGCAGGAAGAGACTTGGACTTTGCCCTCTGCACCCGCCTCCCCATGCCCAGCTCCACCTTGTCTCCATCCCAGGAGCATTATGGGCTTCAGGACACCTTGAGTGCTCTGGGCCAGGTGAGGGCCAAAGGAGGGTCAGTGGCAGGTGGTCACCTTGGTAGCCAGGGCTTTCACCACATCCCGGACCTCATGGTCCAGGCAGGCCACAGTGCTGTCGAGCTGGTTGTGCAGAGCATTCTGGATCTGCTGGGGGTCGATGAGGCCCCTCATGCGCTGCTCCAGCTGTGCCCAGTCCAGCTGTGCCGGCAGCTTCAGCATCAGCAGCCGGAGCTGCTCGATGTTGTTCACCACGATGCAGAGCTGGGGAGGTGGGTCTGCTTCAGAGTGTCCACACCCCCTGGGGCATCCCACATCCCCACCCCCAATGCAATCTCCATCACTGTTCCCATCCCCATCCTCATCCCTACGCCCATCTCCATCACTATCTCCATTCTCATTTTCATCCTCACCGGTGTCCCCATCCCCATCCCGCTCTCCCTGCTCACACCATTTTCCTCTTGATTTTCCAGGATTATGGCTTTTGATAGCCAACTGGTTCCTGTGGAACCCAAACTGGGGACGTCAGCTGGGTTCTCAGCAGCTCAGCTCCCTCCCTGCCCAGAAACCAGGGCCAAATCCTGGAGCAACCAGGACAGGTTCCAGCACCAACCTTGTTGGCTGCCTCGCCCTCATTCTGCTCGCTCAGCGACAGAGCCTCAGCCCTCTCCTTGATGAGCTTGCAGTACATCAGGGAGATCTTGCACATGTCCTGCAGGACAGAGAGAAAACCAACGGGACTGGGCCAGGCAGCACGGGGAGCACCGTGGGCTCAGGGAACCACATCACTGGGGGGTACTGACTCCTTCATGGAGACACATCTCCAAGTGCAGGAGGAGGAAATTCCAGGTGCTGGTGCCCAGGTGTACAAACCTCCAGGAGATTGACCATGATCATGAAGGCCTTCTCAGGGTCTGGCCAGTTGAGCTGCTGCCAGGTTGTCATGATCTGAGCATAGCAGGTGGACAGGTCAACAGTGGATGTGCTGTGCTTGTGATACCCGTACGGCTTCAGCTGAGGGGCAGAGAAGGCAAACTCAGCTTGTACAGAGAGATACCATCCCACAGAGCAGAGCTGCTCCTTTACTTTGGGGCTCTCTGGCCCTTCATCAGCTCCTTATATCCCAGTGTCCTCACACAACCACTTTGGAGAGCGGAGGAGATGAGGATGGATGGAGCAGCGTGAGCTCCCTGCTTCCCTCCATACACCCACCCAGCATTGCTGGACCCCACTGAAGAGCAGCCTGTGGCCCCATGGCTGCCTTCCCTGCCCTCCTCAGAGAGGCTGGGAGCAAAGGGGATTCTCACAGCATGGCCCAAATGCAGGGTCCTCAGCCCACATGGACTGCCAGGGAGCAGCAAGGGAAGGGACACAGGGACACTGTGTGGGGCCAGGGTGGGTGGGACCAGCTGGCTCAGGGGACCACATACTTTGTTATGCATTTGGGAGAGAAACCAGGCTGCTCCTGGGCTGCCAGAGGCACCTACGTGGTGGTCTCAATGCTGTGAGCAGCGAGGCATGGGGGACAGCTGGAGTGTCCCCAAAGGGAGGAGGGAGATTTCTCCTCCCCACGTTACCTGGTCCATCTGGATGGCTCTCTGAGCCCTCTCCAGCGTGGTGGTGTAGGCCTTCTGCAGCCACAGGGGCAAAGCTTCCTCGAACCACTGGTGGAAATTGCTCAGAGCCAGAGGTCCATCCCTATGGATGAAGGGACTGGCTTCTCCAACTGCACGGCATGGAGCTGTGACCCCTCCTGCTCTCACACCAACCCCACCCAGAGATGAGCCCAAAACCCTCCTGGTGACGCTCCCATTGACACCAGACACCAACAGCCTGCTCTGCCTGGTGTGCAGTGATGTAGGGGAGTGGGAATGACCTGGAGATCCTCTCAGTTAACTGCTCGGTCCCTCCCTTTGGCACCTCTCCTCTCTCGGGGTTGGATACCTGCTTGGGAGGGAGTCCTTCATCTGATAGAGCTCCTGCAGTTTCCTGTAGAGATCAAAGAGGCTCTCAGCCGTGGGTCTGGACATGCTGCTGTCGACCTTGTGCAGCTGCTCCTGGACATGCTCTGCGACCTGGACGGGAGCAAGAGCAGGGGGGACACAGTGAGGTCTGGCCACAAAGGCTCCTTCTGGAGTGAGGGTCAGCTCAGGGGACTCCTTGCTTTTGGGTGGCATTTCAGGAGATTTGTTGGGTCAAATAGTCCCCACAGTCACTCTATTGGCACAGAGGGAGCGAGGGGGATTTTCCCTTGCTCCCCTTCCAGGCTTGCAACAAGCAGTTGCCACCTGAAGGGTGGCCAAAAACCTCAACCTGGCTTTAGATCTTAGTCCCACAAGGGCAGAGCAGCCCAGGCTTGCTCACCAGGCTCTCCAGCTCCAGGTAGGCAATGGAGAAGATATTCAACTTCAGGTTGCTGCAAGAGAGAAACGTGGAGTCAGGAGCCTGCCAACCCCAGCCCAGCAAACCCTGCCAGGCCGTGTCCTGCGTGAGGACAGTACAGCTCTAATGGGCAGAGATGGGACCAAAGATCCCACCTGTGGAGCCCAAGGAATGAGGCATCAAAGTGCCCTGTCACTCTTGACCTCAGGGAAGGTGGATGGGGGTGAGATCATGCACTGAAACCTACGTGCTGAACAATTTGTTCCAGATCTTTTGGCACTGCTTGAGATCTTCTATCACCTCCAGGAGGAGCTTGGACAAGGCTTTGCTATTCTCCTCTATGCTCTGCAAAGGAAGGAACAGCTTGTTTTGGATGCTCAGATATTTTGAGGTGACTTTTTCATGTCAGAGAGACAGAGATGGGAACTGACCTTCACCATGGGCTTGAGGTGCTGCTTCTGCATATGAAACCACTCTGTTGTGCCTGACTGCAAAAGAGGAGTCCTGCTGGGATGGCAGGGAAGCAGGAGGAGAAAAGCCAGCTCTGTCACCCCCTTCACTCTCCCTATCCCCTGGGTGGGGTGAGGACCCGTGGTGGGAACCACAGGCTGGGGGGCACCAGATTGAAGAGGGGTGGGTATTTCCCATCCCATGGTGATCTGTGTGGGTTTGCTGAGGTGTGGGCATTGGGCAGGGGATGGAAGGGAAGGGAGACCCACAAGGTCCCACCGTGCTGGAGTTGGGGTGGGTGAGACCCCCAGTACCTTCAGAGCTGTGGAGACCATCTGGGGGAGGTCAGGGCTGGGAGTGCACAGCTCGCGGAAAGCTTTTGTTTTGCACATCTGGACCAGAACCCTGCAAAGTGAGAACCTCGAGTGAAACCCAGCACCTGCCAGCAGAAACAAACACCTCTCCCCTCAGAGACCCTGCCCAAACAGCCTTCCCCTCGCAGCAACATCCCCACAGAGAGCCCAGGATGAGGGATGGGACCAGACAAGGGTCACAGCAGCCTAGAGGGGGGACAAAAGGCTCACACTGAGTTTTGCTCAAGTTCAGGGGCTTGTCCATCACAGTGACCAAGCCACAGGACCCCACATGCAGCTGCCACCAGCGACCAACTCACCGGAGCAGGGACTGGAGCCTCTCTGTGGACCTCGGGACAGAGAGGGGGAAAATGATGCGGAACCTACGGATGAGGGAGACCCCGTAGGTCAGCAAGGACTGGAAGGACTCGGCCAGCTCTGCTTTCTGGGGAGAAGAAAGGAAACATGCACTGTCCTCCTCAGTGACAGGCAGATGCTGGCAGGACCACGGCACCACAGTGGAGAGAGCTGGTGCTCCCATTCCTTTCCAGCCTGCTCCAAGGATGGGAAAAAAGCCCTGATGTCTCTGGTGGCTTCTCCCCGGAGGGACTGAACTGAGCTTTGTGCTTAAACCTCATTGCTATGCATGGAAAATTCAGTGTCTCAGCAGGGTGCAGGGCTGCTCTGGGAAAACAGGCTGGGAGAAGCAGAAATTGGGTCATACTTAAGTTTCACAGAGGGCTGTGATTGCCCTGATGGCAGGGATAGAGGAGGGGGATGTCAGTGCAAAGGGTAAGGGGTTCTCCATGGAGAGGAATAACAAACCCTCCAGAAATGCCCTCCAGACACCCTGGCACCCCTGCACCCCAGGAATCTCCTGTCCTTCCTGGAACACCGGGAGTGAAACAGCCCCAGGAGCTCCTGGGAGGAGAGGCTCAGGGTTGGGTGCTTGGGACACCTCTCCCTGATCTCTGCCCCACACCTGGGGACCCCCTCACCTGCTGTGGCCTCAGGCGCTCCTGCACCCACCGGTACTCAATGCTGGTGATCTGGTGGAGGAGGCAGCTGCTGTTGAACTCCAGGCTCTGGTAGAGTTTGCTGTAGGCCAGCCACTGCCTGGGGAGGAGGGAGGGCTGGGCTGAGACCCCGGGGGCTGGGGGGCACCCAGGGGACAGCCACAGCCACAGCTGGGGTCACAGGGGCAGCACCCAGGTGTCCTGGGGGCAACAGCTGAGCTCATGGGACAGACCAGCTGTGGTCAGATGGTCCCAGGAAGGCCGCCAAGTGCTGCACTGGGGCTGCCTGGGTGTGGGGTGCTCACGCCATGTCCTGGTGGAAGTCAGAGAGGTCCTTCTGTGTGGCGTGCAGGTACAGCACGGTGCTCGCGTGGCTGCTCAGCTCCCCGTCCCAGGAGGTGCTGCCAGCCTGCCAGGAGGGAAAGGGAGAGGGAATGTGTCCTGGAGCAAGACAGGATGAGCAAAGATGGGGACAGGCACCATGGTGGGGTGTATTTGCAGGAGTGGCAGCCCCGGAAGGATGCCAGGTGTCGCACAAAGCGTCAGGGTGTGGGCTGCAAAGGAAGCCCTCCCCCAGCCCAGCTGCTGGAGGGCTGCTTCTGGTGCTGGTACCAGCACTGGTGGTACCTGGTGCTGGAGGATCTCGTAGGACACCAGCTGCTGCAGGAGGTGGCGGTGGACGGTGTAGCTCGGCTGTGTCCGGCTGCTCGTGGTGGCCCTCTGGAAAGAGACAAGGCAGAGAGAACCATCAGCTGCCTGGACACACAGGGCCACGGTCACAGTGGGGACACAGGACCCAAAAAGTGTGGCTGGAGAGCCAAGGGCTGCAGGTGCACCAGGAGCAGGATCCCCATGCTGGCAGAGAGCTCAGGGGAGGGTCCAGCACATGCAGACCCTGATGCTGCCACCTCTGCTCCTGGGGCAGGCACCTGTGACCCCCAGACAAGCCCCAAGGGACAGGCAGCTGTCCCATCCTGCCAAGGCAGTGGGAAAGGACCCCTTCCCACATCCCATCCCACCTTCTTGTGAGTCAGTAGGAACTGCAGGTGACAGTGTCCCCGCTCGGGATAGGTCTCTGTCCGTGGCTC
Organism: Picathartes gymnocephalus; assembly: GCA_013390045.1. NCBI lineage: Eukaryota > Metazoa > Chordata > Aves > Passeriformes > Picathartidae > Picathartes > Picathartes gymnocephalus. The sequence continues at coordinate 428,354 of WEKY01061462.1, forward strand.
CAGCTGGTACCACTGGTCATTCCAGCAGTGCAGGTCCTGTGGGCACAGAGGGACAAGGGGGAAGCCCTGGGCAGCCTTCCCAGAAGGATCTCAGAGACCAGGGGATCTTCATCCCACTGCCTTCATGGGGTGGAAGATTCTGTATTGGATTAAAAATACAGGACGTACAGTGACTGAGTGTGTTGGAAGGACACTGGCACAGCGAGGGACCTGACATCAGTTTGTGGCTCTGACACGGGATCCTGGGTGTGCTGGGTGCTGCCACAGGGCTGGGATCCTCTGGATCCCGGGAGGTTTAACTGGGGAGCCCCTTGGAGGAGGGGATGCACCCTGGCACTCACCTTCAGGCGAACGACCACGTTTCCCAGGAAATCGTCCTGCCCTTTGTCTTTGCGAGCGTCTTTAAAGATCCTGAAAGGCACAGACAAAGGAGGGGGTGGGAAGGTGTCCTGCCGCTGTCACCCGGCCGTGTTCGGGGTGGAGAAGGGTGACACAGACCTGCCGCCCTCCCTGTCTCATTCCAAGGGCGATTTTTAAAATCCAGCAGGCAAATAAGCACTTTCCACCCCCTCTTTCCTCAGCAGCTTTGGGGCCACACCAGCACCAACCTTTTGAGGCCGTGGAGGTCCGTCAGCTCCCCCAGCTTGTGCCGCATCGACTCCACCACGTCCGAGTCCCTGCGAGGGCGGGAGGCAAAAGGCACCGCGGGGAAAGGGGGAAATCCAGGTGATGGAAAAACAGAGCAGGGAGTTGCAATGACAGTGCAGAAGGGAAAGTACAGGGGCAGGGAAGTGTCAGGACTGAGGCCACCCCTAAACCCAGCCCAATCTGGGAGCACGTGGCTTCTCTCAATAAATTAAACCAGGGCTTAGGACCAGCCCTGCCTGGGCACAGCCAGCCTGGGCTTTCTCTGCTGGCACAGGTCACATCCTGCACCGAGCACTGCTCACAGAAGGCGATGGGGAAAGGAGTTCCCAGCTGGCTTCTGGGCCTTTAAAAAGGTGGAGATTGAAGGAACACCCCAGGGATTCTCCCAGGAGGCAGGACCCCCTCGGGGCAGGGTCTCGGGGGTCACTCACCACATGTCCAGGTGGAAGCTGGCTGTCTCCACATCTTTAAACTCCCTGCAAGGCACCAGGGGATGCTGTTACTTGAGTAACATACGAGTGGTGAACCTCCCATCCACAGCCAAGAGCCCTGGCCACCCCCTGCATCCCCCCAGAGAGCAGAGCCAAGGGGAGGGGGGCGCATTACAGGATGAATGTCTCGTTCCACACTGGGCTGAGGGTCTGGTTTATGACTTGGGTGCGATGGATTTGGTCTTCTGGGATGAGGTCTTTGACCACAGCCTTCATCCTCCTCTTGTGGTCGGGGTGGGCTGGTTCCTGGCTCCTGGCCTCGATGCCCAGCAGGCAGTAGGGGTCACTGAGCCCTGCGAGGGCGGGGGTGTGGGAATTCTGCTCAGGAGCAGCAGCTGCCCCTCTTCCCATGGGACACCCACCCGTCTCCACTTACCGCTGACGTCTTTACCCAAAATCCCCTTGGCTTCCTTCACAGTGGCCTTCAGGCAGTAAATGGGGCTCTGGAAAAATGAAAAAACAGCTATTAATGTGCGAGGGGTCATCAATCCTGTGAGGAAGGATCAACCCTGCCAGGAAGGATGGGGCTCAAGCAGGACCTTGCTATCAGCTCCCACCCAAGCAGTGACAACCCCAGGGCACCCCAAATTCCAATCACAGGGGCTCAGAGGCACTGCAGCCCCTCAGCTGCATACTGGGGACACTGTACCTCCAGCTCCATGACCTGCTGCATGATGACACCGTGCTCCTCTGCATCCATGCCGAAAGCCTGTGTGGATATGGGGGCTGGTGATGCGTGCCGGCCCGTTAACAGGGGCTGGAGAGCAGCCAGGGGCTTCCCTCTGCTCCCTGGGAGCCAGCCGCAGCCCCAGGGGAGAGGAGAGCAACAAAGAGCCCAGCAGCAAGGCTGGGGACCAGCTGAAAGCTCTTGAGGAAGAGCCTTCTTCCCACCATCCCCAGGCTAAGATAAACACTTCTCCCAAGGGCTAATATTTCCCAGCCACAGGCTGCTCCCAGCCCTGCAGCTGGATGCTGCTGCTCTGTCTTTCATGGTGCTTGTTAAAAGCTCCCTCTGAATGACCCTGTAGGGGGCCAGAGGAATGATTATTGGCTCCAAACAACCAGAGAGAAAGTGTGTGTGTGGGGTCAGGGCAAGTTCTGCATAGGTGGGATGGGGCACTTCCACATCCTGGCCCCTGGAGCCTCTGGTCCAGTCCAAGCCCTGGCACAGGGAAAGCCCAGCCTTATTCAACTTTAATATCCTCAAGTTTGCAAGTAAAAGTTTGTTATTCAGCCTCCTGAGAATTTTGTGGTCTCCTGTGAACCACCAGAGTAAATCAAAACCTCATTAAAAACCCACTGAGCGAGCTTGGGGGAATGACAGAGCCCCACCATCCTCTGTAGCTGGGAGGGCACACATTTCAGGGGACAGGTTTTGGGGACCCTGCCAGGAGGGGACACACCTTCTGCACGTAGGAGTAGAGCTCCTGGGAATCCCCGACGTGCTGCTGCTCGGGCCTGCCCAGGCGGTGCCGGATGGTGTAGAGAACCTCCTCGTAGAGCAGGGCCAGCTGTGGGGGGACACTGCTGACACCTCACGTGGGCACAGCCAGCGGGGATATGCTCCGTGCATCCCCCAGGATCAGCAGGATTTCCTCCTCACAGCTCCCCAAGCTCCATGCCAGGCCCTGCCAGCCCCTGATCCAGCCCTGCCAGCCCCTGATCCAGCCCTGCCCGCCCGGCTGCCCCCGGGGAGCATCTCCAGGAGCTGAGCCACATCCCCAAGGCCCTGCAGCACTGCCACCCCCTCCTGTGCCACCGAGGGAGACCACAGCAGGGCCACACTCCTACCTCTTCCTTGGAGAAGCGGTGGGACAGATCCATCTGGGGAGAGAAGAGAAGCAGAGAGGTTTCCCGTCAAGAGCGTGGTTTGAGGAGGAAATCATGGCCGGACAGGGCAGGGCAGCCAGGATGGGGTGGCATCACCCACAGCACACGAGGGTGGGATGTCCCAAAGGATGCTGTGACACCCCACAGACACCCCATGGCCAAGAGACAATGTCCCCCATCACCCACCAGCAGGGCAGCACGGGGGACCTTCACCCCCCAGCCCCATTAATTGAGGAGGGGGCTGTGAGGGTGGGTGGCTACAGCAGCTTGGGGTGACCCCCAGGAGGCCTCAAAAACCAACCACCCACCTCTCACCCTCCAGAGCACCAGGCTGGAGGGCAAAGCAGCTGAGGGAGAGGGCAGGGAACCAGAGCACCGTGAGGAGCTCAAGCTGGGCAAGGAGATGCCAAAAGCCATCAGAATTTGGTGCACTGCTCCAAATCTCTGAAAGCTGCAAGGGTGCACTGCTCATTCCCCACTTGAAGGATGAGCAGCAATAGCACTGACTTTCCAAACAAGAATTAAATCCAGATGGTGGCACCACCAGAGGAAGGGGACCAGTGTCCCTGGGCCATCTGTTACTGGTCTTGGCACTGGAGCCTCTGGGAGTACAGGAGGGCGACACCAAAAAATGTAACAAAAGTTTTTAAAATGAGTTTGGGCTTTTCTGGGCTGGGGGACATTTGCAGAGCATGGTCCCAGCACCTGCTCATGCAAGTGGGGATGGATGGATGGATGGATGGATGGATGGATGGATGGATGGATGGATGGATGGATGGATGGACAAATCCTACCTGTGGGTCAGCCCAGGCCCCAAAGTGACCTTAGAATACCTCTAACACAAAAAAATAAACCAACCCCGAGCTTGAACATTAACATTTGCTTATGGCAGATCTAGGGCTGGCATAATCCCCCGGCCATCTGGACTGAATTCAACCCTTCCAGCCCCGGTGAGTTTAACCCTTGAGCTGCTTCTCTCCCACCTGCCTCCACATCCCTTCTTGTACCCACTGGTGGGTGCTGGGGGCTCTGGTGGCTCAGTAGCCCCTGTAAAGGGGGATCTGTTGCACTCAGGAGGGTCCCAGCCTGCCCCTGCCCAGGTTCCATGCACCTTCTGCTGCTGCTGGCACTGTCCTGCCTGTGCCAAGGCACGGGGACCATAGCCCCATCCCAAATCCTTCAGCATCCCCACTGCAAGGCTGCAAGCACAGAAGGGACAGAAAAAGGACTCTATTTCTCTGCTGCTGTTATTTATCAGCAAGACACGAGCATCTGCTCCTTACCCAGCAGTGGGGTAGCAGAGGAGGGCAGGGAAAGGAATCCCTGCTGGTTTTGGGGGCAGCTCCCTGCTGTTCCCTTCTGCCCTGGGCACGGCAGCTGCAGGATCTGCTCTGGGCTCCCATGGGCACGTGGGACTGGTTAAGCTAAAGCTGAGCTGAGCCACCAGAACGTGCTTACTGCTGCTAATCCTCGTGCCAAGAGCCCAGCTCAAATCCAGGAGTGTTGCTTAAATCCAGGTCTGGATACAGCCACCAGCATCAGCCCATGCAGCAGGGACAGGGGCGCTTGGGAGGGAGGACAAATCCCCGAGTGGGGGACACCAGCAGGACAGAGCATCCCAGCAGCCCAGCACGGGGGATCGGGGCCTCGTGCTCCCAGCAGCACTGGGCAGAGCTGTGGGCCCCATCTCACAGGGACAGCCACGGGGACGCAGAGGAAGTCGGTGGGGTTGGGACGGGTTGGGATGGCCTAGAGCAGGGCTTTGGGGGAGCTGCCGGCTGCAGAGAGCCCAGAGGGGCTGCGAGGTGCTGGGAAGCCGTAGCCAAGCTCAGAGGGGACCCTCGCTGGGAGCACAGAGCAGCAGCTGACCCCGTACGGACCCTGGGGTGCACATTTACAGGGGTGTGGTACCCCCACCTCTCGGTCACACCCAGGACACGGCCTCGGTCCCTTTTCTCTCGTTCCCCTTTTACCGCCTCAGCAGCCAGCGCTGCCCCCAGGGTCCCCTGGGCACAGCCACCCTGACCCTCCCTGCTGCCAGCACACCCCAAACACTGTCCCCAGCCCCCCCGAGCTCACAGCCACCTACCTCGGGGCTCTCGTCCCCGGGGAGGGTCCCCGGGGGGCTCTGGCCAGCAGCATCCATCGCAGGGGGAGGCTGTGCGTGGGGCAGGGCTGCAGCTCTGCCTGGAACTGCGGCCGCCCCCACTCCCTCGCTTGCTCAGAGGAGGAAACCACAGCTCTTATCAGAGCGTGGCCATTTCAGCAAAGCGGAAACGTGCTCAGGGCTCCTTCCAGAGCACCCCAGGGACGCAGGCACCCCGGCCCTGCTTCCCAGCACCCCCTCGGCCTGCATGGCACACATGGGATGGGGGCAAGGGGACAGTGTCACATCCAGCCCCTGCCATCACTTATGAGCAAGGAATTGGGAGCAAGTGGAGAGAAATAGTCCTGAGAAGGCAAAGCCAAGCAGGGGAAGGGGGTGATGGAGAGGATTGGTGGAGGCAACATGAGGGATCTGGGCTCTGATGTGTCTTTGGGATCCATCGTGCCCTGAGAGCACAGGCAGGGACCTTGCAGAAAGCAGGGGGTGTCTTCAGCCCCGGGGGATGGAGGGGATTTGAAACCCCACGCAAAAGGTGCAGGCTGAGAAGTCCTTGCAACACCCAGGAGTTGCACAAGGTTGGGCTGAGGACAGATGCAGTAAAGAGCCAAGAACAGGACTGAGAAAGGGCCTGTGACCTTTTTCCCAAAGGGGCTGTCCAGAAGGAGCTGCTTACTGAGAAAAAAAAAGCAGCAAAAAATGAAATTGAAAGCTTGTTCTTTACCGTCAGCTTTCATTCTTGTAAACACTTTATCTGATTGCAACTTGCCAGGCAGTTGCTCATCACAGACGGGCAGCGGTGCCCTCTCCTCGCAGATCCCTATCAGGATGCTCTCACTGATAAAAACTGGGTGGGGGAAGGCTTGGCTGGGCATCAGGAGATGGCCAGAGGAAGAGCCAGTTTGCTCCCGGGTGTTTGTGGTGTCTCCAGCACAGCTGAGAGCGGCCTGGGCTTTGGAGGAGCTGTTGAGCTGCTCAGCAGCCGGACCCACAGCCCGGGGAAGGACAAGGACATCAGCCCATGCTCAGTGTCACTGCCGGGACTTGGTGTCACTGCTGGGGCTGCTGAGGAGCCACAGGCCCTGTGCAGAAGGACAGTGACTCCAAGGGGAGGTTTTGTCCTCTTTCTGGCCCCGGGATAGTCCAAAAGCCATAAAAAAGATGCTTCGGGTGCAACACAGGCGGCAGCGACTCCACGTTGGGACCAATGGTACTGCGCAGGCACGCAGGGATTTGTGCTGAATCCCAACAGGAAACCACGACCATGGAAACTGCACTGGAAAGTTTGTCTCCTTAATACCAGTGAAGGAATCAGAGTCTACCAGCACAGAGCTCCACAGCACGCTGGCCCCAAGCAGGGCAGCAGCAGCAATCCTGCGAGAGGATGAGGGCAGGCAGCCAGTCCCTTCCAGCCTTGCACTCATCCAGTCCTTCAGTTCAAGCAGGTTGCATTGTTTTAATTGCTTTAGGAGAAACACAACTTCCCTTTGCCCTGGAACTCCATAAGAGCAGGTTATAATGGCAAAAGGGGTTCCATGGAGTTGTGGGAGCAGGAGATGGAAAAAGGGCTGAGAGCACAGGCAGGGGGTTGGTGTGGGGGACAGATTTTCTTTTTCCAGGTCAGCCAGCACAGGATTGGGGCCAAGAGGGGCTGCACAGCACAAAACCACTGAATTGCCAGGAGCAGGGGGATGCCAAGATAATCTACATAATAAAAATCGGGAGATACAGTGAGACACCAAAAAAGCTGAAATATATTCCTGAGATTTTTCAGCCTTGTCCCCTGAGGTCTGAAAAAAGCTGCTTGTTGCACTTCTGCTCTCTCCCCTGTCAGGAGGGCTCTGGTAACTGTCCCCAGGAACTGGGTGCCCCAAGGAACTGGGCTTCAGAACCCTTTCTTATGCACTCCCCAGTTGGCACTGGAGCCACCTCCTCACCCCACAGCTGGTGAGAATGTCCATTCCCTTTGCTGTCAGAGATGCTCAGAGGTGCTTACCCAGCCCTGCCAGCCTCAGCCTTGGCCTTATCCAGCCTTTTTGCATTGACTCACCTTGGGCACACAGCTTAAAAGCAACTCCTCCCTCGCTGATGGAGGGGGATGTGGTGGAGAAGGCAATTCCTGTCCCATGACACACACAAACGCAGTTTATTGATCTGAGACATCAGTGCTGTGCTCTCCTGCAAAATGTTGTCAGTGGGAAGTAGAGAAAAGTGCACAATGGCCTTTGGAAACCATTTCTGTTATCTCTGGTTTCAGCTTTGATTGCAAAAGCAAAATCTGGCCCAGCAAAGAGCAACCCCAGAGGTAAAGGCAGGACATTGACTCAGCATCCTTGAGCTGCTCACACCTTTCAAAGCTTCTTGCCAACAAAAAATAACAGCAGCCAGGATGTCTCTCGCCTCAACAAGCACAGAGAGAACAGCTGAAAGAATTTAGTCAATCCTCAAATCCACTTCTTTCTTCCTCGTAACATTGGAGAAATAAAATCCAGTCATAACAATTGCTAAACATCAGGCAGTGACCCTCCAGTCAGGAGCTGGTGGCTGGGCTGGGGTTGTGCAGCCTCTAGAAAGAAAAAGTTCAGCTGCAGTGTGGAAGTGTCTGTTTAAATGCACTTTCCCCAGCAGTTCCCCAGCTGGCCACTGCACTGGTTTGCAATGGCCACTGGAAATGTTCAGGCACAGCCCAGCAGGGTGAGAGCACACGGGTCCCATCAGAAGCCAGCACGGTCCTTGGGAAGGACTCTGTGCAGGGATCACATGGATTCGAGCCTCTGTGTGTGCCATGGGAGAGATGTTTGGTGATCAGGTCTCAAAAGCAGCAAATCTTTTCTTTTCCCCTGGGTTTTACCAGCAGCCACCTGCTCCACAAAATACCGGTGATAAAAATCACTGAGTTCCAGTATTTGCACCTTGAATTACTCCTTGTTCAGCAAACAATAAGAGAAGCCCTAAAAGCAGCTCCAGAATAAGCAAGGATTTTGGGTTAGTAGAGACAATCCTGATAAACTCCATTCCCCACACTGGCATACAATTAGCAAAACATCCCAGACATCCAAGGTAGGACTTTCCAAAGGGAGAGGGTTGGCAATCCCCAAAACAGCCCCTGCTTCCCACACTGTCAGTCTGCCTCCCAAAATAATCACCATATATGCACAATATGGAGTGAAGCCTTACATTCCTTTTAAAAACAAATAATCCTAAAGGAAAACCCTTTATACCTGTCCCCAACATAAATAAAGTCCACAGTTCACTTGTGAATGGGGTTATAGGTACTGCTGAGAAAACAGATCTCCAAAGAACAATCATCTTCTTCTTAAAGGAAAACCAGCTAGGAAAGAACCCTCCACCAGCATTAATTAATAGCAGTTTCTCTCTTACCTCTTGTCTTGATCCTGAAGCCACAGCCTGGCCTCACCCTTATCTCTCGGATGGAAATGGGCAAATAGTCAAAAAACTGATTTCAACATGTCCCTCCCTCACTTCTCCTTTTAAGCACGGGGTCCAATGACTCTGCAAAACCCAGTGGTGCCTGCCAGGCGTTGGCAAAGGGGACAGTGCAGACTCCAGGCAGGGGAGAGGAAGGTAGTTCCAAGATGAGAGGCATCCCTGTTCCCCCTCTTTGGGGCTGCCCAGGTGGGGTATCCCCCACTGGGTGCTGTGGGGCCAACAATTCCATACCCAGGAGGGATGTCAGTCACCCCCCCTCCCTGTGCCCTGTGGGGCCCTCCAGTTACTCCTGCCCTGACCCCACATCTCTCCTGCCACAGGCTCTCCCGGGCACTTCAGGGGCACCTCACCCAAAGATGGTGGTACCTGGGAAGGAACTGGGGAACAGACAGCACCTCCCACCTCATTTGGGGCATCTTAAAAGGATGTCAAGGCAAACTCCATCCTTCTGGGAAGAGCAAAGGGGACTTCCAGCCACCCACACAGGACAGGGCAGTTGTGAAAGCTCTGTTCCCCTTGGGAGCCCTGTGCAGGAGCAGGGGTTTGGCACAAGAGCTGCCAGATCCATGGCAGGGACGTGCGAGGGTGACACTGAGGAGGTGACAGACTTCATGTGTAGACCTGGATGTCCCTCATTTGCCTCACGGCACGTTGTGACCACTTTAAACTTTTTTTACCATCACTGTCATGTGCTGTCTTCCACTTCCCTGTCAAAGTGAGATAATTCAGTTTCAGACACTGGATTTATCATCCCCTCACTGCAGGGACAGGGAATGGGGAACACAGATTTCAAAGCCAATTTTTTGCAGGTTTGGGGGCTGAGTTGAGAACAGCAGGACCTACAGCATATGCCTGAGCTGGGGAGGGACTGGGGGGATGCTTGTGAAGGTGAAAAAATTCGGGGCTGACACTCAGGTACCTCCATGCCCCCATGGTGTCCATTAAGCAGGTTATTCTGGAGCATAGAGGCCAAATTACTGATCAGCTTCAGCACAAAGCATTCTCCCCATGGATTTTCCGCCAACAATTCTCCCCACACACTTCTCAAAGCCCCCGAGGAGCCCACCAAGCTCCATGGAGCCACAGGCTTGGGTGATGGGAGGAGGCTGCAGGACAACCCCTCCCACCGCCCCCACATTCCAGAGGGACACGCCAAAACATGGAATATTATTGCAGTCAGTCTGTGCCACAGGAAGAGCCAGTGTGTCCCAGCCAGAGCCCAGCCCTCACAGAGCAAAGCACATGGAAAAGGAGGAGGAGGACAAGGAGACACAACTTGAGCAAGGGAAAGGAAAAGTTTAGAAAGGTAGGATTTGCTGAGCTGAGCTCCTAAATGAAGCCAAGCTGATACCTTTTGCTCCGGCATCCAGAAACCATAGGAATTGTGTAGAGAATGGCAGATGGGTTGGGAGGACCCAGCAGGGAGGGATCCTGGTCTGTTTGCACCCTCAGGTGGGAGATCCAGCAGCCTCCAGCAGCAGGTACGAGTCCCTGCTCCTGCTCCCTGTGACGTGGGTCACTTCATGTCCTGCTGGGGCCTCTCTCGGTGGCACAGGGCCAGCACTTGAGCAAGGAGGGGGCTGAAATACTGGTTCCAGTCTCTTGGAGCTGACTCACTCCAGAGAGCAGACAGGTAACACCTGCTACAGCTACAGAGAGAGCCTTGACTGAAATACAGATCCCCACCCTGCACATCCCAGCGTTCTGTCCCCACCCACAAACCTCACATTTGTCACTTGGGCTTTTCTGTGCAGCTCTAACCTGAAACTCCTCCTGATCACAGCCTGTCTTGGCAAAACTCACCTCCAACACACCCCTGACAGTTCTTTACAGCTGGAGATGCCTGCGATGTGACAGGAGGTGCTCACTGGCAAGGGCTGGCTCTGCTCCTGGATGCTCTGGGAGCAGCCGGATCCAAACTTCACCCCACACCTCCTGCCATCTCCAGCAGTGCTTGCCAAGGAAGACAGTGCTGTGAGCCACATCTGATAAATCACAGTGTCCATCACATGGCAGAGGCATAATTTGACCATCTACAGCTCAGAGTGGTGGGAAGTCCTCACTGATCTCCAAAGGAAGGCACACATGGGACAGGGAGGTGCCAGCCAGGTGGGATTAACCCCACTCCCTACAACTGCTGAGTGCATCCCCCTAGGCAAAAAGAAATTAATACAAAATAATGATTTTTAGGGAATAGGTTGCATGAAGCTGGAGCACTTGAGGTAAAACCCGGGCAGAATGGTGTAGAGGAGGAGGAGGACTCTGTTTCTTCCTTTGTCTGGAGGCAACCCTGAGCAAGCACACATAGGATGGAGCAATCCTTCCAGGGTAAGGATCCTTAATCCCTAAGGATGGGGTAATCCTTCCAAGGTAAAGACCTTCCCCAGCCCCCAGGGATAGCACCAGGATTTCAGGGCTGACAGTAGGAAATCTGTCAGTAGCACCTGCGGTTCCTGCAGCAACAATTCTTTGCACAAGATCTCAAAGCACTTTGGAAATACCCAGTTACCCCACACTCCCCAATGGAGGGAAACAGCCACATTTCCCAGAACCAGGGGCAGGGAGAGACTTCTCAAGAGCCCAAGTCATATCAAAGAGACAGAACTGTAAGTGGTGGTAGAAAAATCTGCCTCTGCCAAAGGATCCAACACTAATTGCTCCCTACGCCTCCTCTTTTCCTTCAGTAGTGTAACACCATCCAAGTACTGGAATTTAATGGTAGCGATCTGGCTGTCACATGGCAGCCTCCTGCTGCACAGCCAGTTAATCATTGAGGCAGGGACCAGACCTGGAGACGTGTTCATGCACAATATTTCCTCCTGCCCTACTCCCACCCAGCTTCCAGAGCAGTAGCAGACTTCAAATTGCACTTCCCTGCTTTCATATTTAAAACCTTCTGCAAGGGCAGCAGAACTGGTGACCTTCCACCCTTCCCCAAGCAGAAAACAGCTCCCAGTTTCCATCAGGAGCACGGCAGGGAGTGCTGAGTACCAAAGCCAAATTTGGGAGTTTTGGCTGGGATTCTCAACAGCACCCAAAAGTCTGGATTCCCAAATTGTGTTTCTCCACTCAGTCCAACACCTGCCTGACCCTTGCTAGCTGTGTGACCTGCCCAGCCTTTTGGCCCCATAGCTTCAGCATTCCCAAAATGCGCTTCACTTCCCACCAGCACACTGCAAACACATCGAGACCACGCCCACTCTCTTTTTTTGGCTTGCTCCTCCTCCCGTCCCCACAGACCATGCCCAGCTCCCGCCCGGGGGAATGGGAACAACTCAACCTCAAACCGGTTTGGAAAGCCCACAGCTCCAGCTCCAGATTTAGCCCACTGACATCCGTGCTAAGGAATATTTCATTTATTCCAGCCTGACTCATCCTTTGACTGTACTTCCCTTTTGCCAGACAGAAACCTCATGGTGTCTCTGGAGGTCTCGCCACTTCTCCACTCTAAGGGAAGTGACTCAGCTCGAACCATGGAGCCAAGTTCCCATGGGAGCAGATAGCTAAATATTTCTCTCCCAAGCACACTTAATCGAGGAAAGGTTTTAAAAGAACCTCATGGATTTGTTCTGATGGTTGGCCTAAGAGTTGCACAGGGAGCTGGGCTGGGCAAGAGCTCTGGAAAGTTGATGCAATCTGTGTTTTCTAGGATTCTGTCTCGGAGTAGAAGGTAATTGGAAATGAGCCAGAACAGAAAGGTTTCAGCACCATCTTATAGCTGGACAGATGTGACTGAGGAAACCTTGATTTGAAGTAATTTAATTCAAAAATCAGGATTTATTGAGCTCCTACCAGACTGTAAAGTTTTATCTCAATGCTTTCCTCCTTCACCCACCTCTTCTACAGAAAACAAAACCAAGTGGCTCAGCCAGCCTTAAAATGCAGTTGAACAGCCATGTGGGAGGATGGGAGAGGCAAAAGGGATGTAAAAATGAGCAGAATCTGGAATATGTTCCTGCTGGCTGGTCAGGAGATGCAAGAGAACGGAGGCAGCCACAGCAGCTGCTGGGAAGAGGAATGAAACCAAGTGAGGTTTGCATGATACCTGGACAGCAGCCTCTGGGTACCTCCTGCTTGACAGGTGTCAGAGTGAGCCAGGGGGGCTGGCCAGGACCTGATCCCACGTGGAACACTCCTGTCCTGCCCTGCCAAGTGAGACTGACACACCTGGTTCAGCTCAGAGGGCTCTGGCACAGCTGCTGGAGCACAACTCCAGCATTTCCAGGGACAGGAACACAGGAAGAGCACACCTGAGACAGCTCCGACCTCACTGGGCACGACCACCCAGGCACCTCAGCACGCTTACAGGAGAAAAAAGGGTAAAATTGTGGATTGCTTCTAATTAGAGACATATTTTAGAGGCATTCACTATGCTGCATTGCTGAGCTAGTTCTTGCAAAATGAAATAGTAAACAGATGATTGTAACTTCTATGAGGACAGTTGGTCTGGAAAAACCACCTGGGTGACACATCTGGGGAGAGTAAAGCAGCTGCTGCACCAGCTTCCAACAGGAACTGTGAAATGGGAGTTTGCTGAAACATTTTAACATCTTATTTTCATTCACAAAGTCACCCAAGAAAAATCAAGTAACTGATGTCACCAGTGAAGAGCCACAAAAAAAATCCAACTGATTTTGCTTCTAATTCCTCCTCTCCCCATCCAAAGCTACCAACTCAACAGAAGTTTGCCCACTCACACACACACACAAACACCCCAAGTTTTGAGCTGATTTCTCTTTACTTCACAGTCTTGGCAAAACAAATCTGCATTCAAAAGTCATTTCACATTAATATATTAATCAAAAGCTTTCAAAATAAATATATTTTTTTAAAATAACCATTTCTTTACATCACCGCAGTAGCAATTCTAGAAAAGTCAGTGCACAAACAGTAGCAATTTCATTGATCAGCTAAACTCAAAGAAAAAGAAAATAAGAGGTGGACCTTTTTCTCTCCGAGCAGGCTGCATGCAGCAAGTCTCAGCAGTTCCCTAGCACAGGATCTTCCATCACACTTTGCTGGGAAGGATTTTCTCTCTCAGCTGTCAGAAGTCAGTGAAGTGTGACTTGTGCAAAGCTTTGTACAATGCAAAAGTTTCACAGCCCAGATTCTGATCAGTCCTGCAGAGGTTCTGCACTGGAGTTGTTGCTAATGAGGCCAAGGATTCAGTGCTATTAGGAGCCAGCATTCAGATGACTGGGAATTCACAGCTGGACCAGGAACAGAAACAGCACTAAACAACACTTTGTACCTTACAGCTTATTCCAGTGTTTTGCATTCTCTCAAGTGCTTCCAGGGCAGAAGTCAATTGCTTTCTGCCCATTAGCTGTTAATTCACCAGGTAAATCACAGCAGGAAGATGCTTCACTGGCCAAAAAGTGTAATTCATGTTACAACAAAGGAAAAACAAAAGTGCATTATAGACTATGAGGAGAATATTTAGGACTTAGTGAACTCATATATCTAACTGGAAAATAGAGACAACAAAAATATTAGTGTTCCCATGGGATCTAAACTGGTCAGATACTACTGGAGAACCCTGTGAAGAGCAGTGTGTCTGAGGAAGGGAAGTTGGTCAGCATTGTCATACATGGTGTGCAGCAGGGAAATTTGAAGGGCTACCACATTATCTGCTATGATTGTCAGGAATGACTTAGATTTAAAAAAAAAAGAAACCCAAGACAGTTGAATATATATCTGAAAAATATCATAGGTGTGTATTTCCTTTGAGATCCCAAAGGTTGCCTTTGAAGCCCTTTCTCAAGAGCAAAGAGTTGGACGTGACACTCTGGATTAGAAGGAATACCCAGAAGCATCCTTGTGTCCAGAGGTGCTCTTGGATGCACACAAAGGTAAATTCAAGACACCCCCTACCCCCAAGAGCCTTGTCTCCATGTCATGGTCACGTTAATGAGCAGTTTAGAGCAGATGCTGACTCTAAAGAGGTATAATTTAAGTATCAAAAGAAACAGAGCTAAGGGAAGCAGTCACAGGTGAAGAGAACCCCCAGGTGTAGTGATGCTGTGCACAGGGAGGAGGCAACACTGCAGGACAGCAAACCCTCAGAGCTCCACAGGTGACCCAGGCTGCCAAAATCCCTCCCTTTGCTCTGCACAGACCTACTCCTAGAGCCCCTGAAAGCAGTGTGCCTTGGGGGAAGGCTCTACTCCTCAGTGCTATGGATTGTGCCTCAGAATTCTGCCAAAATGGAAAAAAAGAAAGCAATGAGTTGTGGAGAAGTTCGGTGTCAGCTTATTGGTTTTTCTTGTCCTCTGGTGGGAAGTATGGAGGAGGAGGTGGCTGGTCCTGCAATAAAGATGACAAAAGGACATCAGTGCATGGTTAAGAATAAAAAATTAAACTCAAAGCCCCCAACAAACCCAAGACACCAACATCAATTCAGACTAACTTTGCTGTGCCACTGAAAAAAGATCTGCCAGACACACTTGGGCTCCCCTGCAACCCCAGAGCAGCAGGGACTCACCGTGGGCATGTAGACGTTGTGGGGGTTGCCTGGGCTGTAGTAAGCACTGGCAGCAGCTTCAGCAGCCTTTGCTTCAGCTGTCACAGGGAGAGAAGTGACACGTTAGGGACACACAGAGAACTCTTACAATAAAACAAGAACTCCTGGCCATCAAGAGTTACCAACAGAGCACCCTATGACCAGTGCTCAAGTTGCAAAATAGCTACAACAAACACAATTGAACATTATCTCTTCCAGTTACCACGGAATTGTCAATTCCCAGTGAAACAGAGGAAGATTGAGTCTGGAAATGTCACCTGGGACTTGCATGCCAGACATAAATAAATGCTTGCTGCTGTCTTGCCTAAATACAGACAATACCCTTTATAAACAGGCAGTGAACAAACCATCCTTCCTGGGAGTGAAAACATCAGGCAAAACAAAAATCAGCACAAGTTTATAGCAGCTCAGGGAATTCATGCATTAAAGATGGTAATTTATGAGGATAATCCAGATCCTCTATTTCTGCAGAACACAAAAATCATGTACAACCCTCTGGAGCAGTGCCACTTTCCAAATAATAGTTCAAAGATGAATGGTTGTTTATTCAAACTGAAAAGAAAAGTTAAATCCTTATCCAAACAAATATTCTTATCTGCAAGAGATCTATGGCTGTGCCCAACCACAACGCTCTTTTTTCATTTTAATAAATCCCAAGTGAGTGAAAAATAAGGCTGATATTTCCCCAGCTCCTTTCCATCATCTCTTCCTCTGTTCCGTGTTGTTCCAGCAAAAACAATCACATTAAGAGTGAAACAGGGGAAGGGGAAACAAATATCACCAAAGCCACAGCTGTGAACTAAAATGGACCACAAACACATTTCACCACCAGTTTCCTTGTATTCATCCATTAGGGCAAGATTACCACCACAGGAGAATCACAAACTGTATTTTTTCCGTCAAAAGAACAATAAATCCATCTGTAAAATGCCCACTAATGGTGCCTGGAGAGAATCAGGCTGGACTCCAGACTGAGCTAAACATACAAGGCTGGAGATTAGGGGAGTTCCCTACTTCCTTTCCTAACCAAATTTCAACTTCTAAGTGGAGCTTCAAAATTCCCCAAAGGACAAGGAACGAAGCTTGTTTCATTCCTAACAAAACTGTTGTGAGTTCATTCACTTGGACACACTCCTTACCTGCAGGAGTGGAGGGCAGGTCTGGGCCAGTGACAGGGGGTTCCATGGGCCCTGGGTATGGTGGGGGTGGAAGCTGCATGTAGCCCATGCCTCCATCTGCCACAGGAGGACCAGGATAAAAGTCTGTCAGGAAAGGAGATCACACAGCAAGAGACTTAACTCCTCTGGGTGGAGTTATCAACCGAAAGAAGCCAAGGCAAACATAAATAAACTCAGGAACAAAAGCTACCCAAGCCATCACTAAAACACTGTGTAAAATCTGTGCTTCTTGCCCTTTTTAGCTATTTTAACTCTTACTAACTGCAATAATGCCCAGCCTCAGTTCCCAGTCTTACCTGGAGGAGGAGGTGGGTATGGATAGCCCCCATTAGCTGCAGGTGGTGCAAAAGCATAGGATCCATTGGGCATGTAGGAATAGCCATAAGCTCCACTGGGTATTTCACCTCTGGAGACTGGAAAAGCAAAGACAAGACCTCATCACAACATCAAGCCTGCTTCAAATGCAGGCCAAGAACTCCAATAAACTTAGAGAGTCCTTATCAGAAAACAAGTGTCATCCCAATAAATCTGCTGCTCGTTGGATGTGAAAAAAGTATTTTTAAAAGGAAGCTTCAAGCAAGGGCTCCTGAAACCACAGAACTCTGCAGACACTCCTAGACTTCCATACCTTGTGATGCCACCTGCAGCATCCGCTGCCCAAATTCAATTGCACCCCCAGCTGAAAAGGTCATCTTGAACGTGGCAGATCCTTCCCAGCCACCTGAGGGAGGAAAGACAGAACTAAGGAGCAAGGAGAAGCCATTTCCATTCTATTTAGGTTACATGCTGTATCTGCAGATGCTCTGTATATAATTCTTTAAAGAGCTTATCCCAAAAATCCATGGAAAAAAAAAAAAAAAAAAAGGAGAGGAAGTGGCAGAATTATGGTATCACATCAGAAAAATTCACATTGGGTTATTGTCAGGTCAAGAGACACCTGAAGCAGAAACACCCATGAGGGAGAGCTTCAAAAGCTTTCTGCAGTTGTGGCTGTTGCCACAGCAGCTGCCACAGGCCAAACTATCAGGAGTGCTGGATTTGCTCTTGCTTTGGATAAGATTAGTGCAGAAGACAGGGATTTTGTTAATCCCGTTTGCTAAAAAGCCTTTGCAACTACACCTGTCAGCTCCAAATTAGTTTGGGAGTCTCAGTGCCCAACAAAGCAAAGAGCTTAATGAAAAACATGGTCCACATAAATCCATTAGAGCCCATGGAAGATATTTCAAGTCAGGATAAATAACAATTAAAAAACAAATATATTAGTGACATCTCACATTACAGTATAAAAAAAGAAAAACATGCACAGTCCAGAGTCCCAAGAAAGCATCAAAGCAGAAGCTGTGCTGAAACAGAAACAAGTAGATTAAAGAGCCTTTTAAGCTAAACCAGACTCTCACGGCTGTTAACACAACATCATCATTAAAAGATATGGCCTCTGGAGAAAATTCACAAAGATTTAGCTAAAGCCCTTTGCCTTTGACACAGTTTAGTTTGTCATTACTGCTCAGGCTGCTTCTCAAGCTGGGTGGTCCCACTCAGCTCCCATGCAGAAGCCACAATGCTGATTTCAGGATTCCAGATGAAGGCTCCTACACCCTGTGCTCTGATTTCTGTGCCACTGCTACCAGACCAAATCAAGCTGAGGATGAAAGTTTGCTGAACTCTGTGCCTTTCGTAAAAAAACCCAACCAAAACCAAAATTATTCTTGAAAACGTCTGCCACAGCCTTATTGAGTTTAATGTGAAACAGGTCCTTAAATTCCCTGGTCTCAAGACAGTCCATTCCCTTCCAAGTGCCATTTTCACTGCCAGGATGCACTACAGCAATAGCACACCTGTCCTTGAACTGCACAAGAAACATGATGGAGAAAGTGCTCTGGGGATCTGCACCTGAACCCAAACAGAGCCAGAAAGGATCCGAGTTTTTGGCACAGGAGACCCTGGATGCAGGTGGGATAGGTGACCCCCAAGTGACCAAAGCAAAATTACATCCTCATTCTTGCTGACTCCACTCTGATGTTTATTTGCTGAGATCACTTGTTTGATTGAACTTTATATTTTGCAGAGGGCAGGAATGAGATGGGTTGCAGAGCAGATCCGGTCATTACAAGTGAACAGGGAGCTGGTAAGGGGAATATTTTTAGCTGCCAATGAAAGAAAAATGTTTTAGCGGGACTGTGAAAACCCATTTGGACCGTGTCAAGGTTTGGTTAGCCAGGATTTTGCTCTGAATTGAGCAGCTGAATGAGACACAGAACATACACTACGTGATACCTACCTCCTGCCTCTGCTTTCACTGTGCCCTTGATGTAATTTGCTCCAAACACTGGCTGCTTAATCTCACAGTCCTTCAACAAATAAAAGGGCATCACGAATGACTGCATAGCATCCTTCCCCTTTGACACAAAGATAACCTGAAAAGAAAATAACATTACAGCAGCTATTCAAAACAAACAGGAAACACAGCCCTGATTTATTATCTGAACAGACTTCTCCATGAACTGAAACTCCTGCCCATACCATCAGTTCTGCAAGCCAAAAGCTACACACAACAGCTACAGGGGTAAACCAAATCCTCAAGGTACTAAAGCCTTCCAGGAAGTCCCTTGCTCAGATAAGGCTCCTCATAGCTTCCAGAGAACCTGCTGCTCCACACAGCTACGATTCAGCAGCTGTGCTTTCAGCATTTCCAAACCACTGCTAATTTCCAGTTCAAAGATGCCTGATGGACTAAACAGCTGCCTGTACAAGAACTAATCAGATTTATTATCTGTTGACAAATAGCTGGGATATGCCATGAATTCATAATGCTTCCCAGAGGGAGAGGATGAGCCATACTTCAAGCAGGAGTAGATTATCCTGACTTTCATGCACTGAGGACATTTAAATACAAACTCCAGGGCTGTTATCTCCTTACTCGAGGTAAAGCCTTTCACCACTTACCCTGTAGGGAGTCAGGAAAACACTTCCTTTCTTGGTCCCTTTGAAGGCCTCTGGCATCGGCTCCAGATCACTGAAGGTAATTTCTACATGGTCATAGGTCATCAAAACACTGCAAATGGTGACAGAAGAGACAGGAGTTACAGCTCAAGGCAGAAGTGCACCATGCACAGAAGTTTACTGACCTACCAAAACCACCTGTAACCTCAGCACTGATGGAGATGCTGAGCAGACAAGATCAGTTCTGGTTTGCGTTTTTTGTTTCTGTTGTTGGCAGCAGCAACTGAAGTAGCACTGGCTGCTTGTTCCCTTCCCACGGTGCTGACACAGCTGCTGCTGCAGTCTGCACAACCAAGGAGCAAACCCAGTCAATTGAGATGATCAAAATCTCAAGACACTGGGGGTTTTTTTTGGTTTTAAATTGCTTTGCATTTCTGCTGGATCAGTTCCCTAATCCAGTTGTCCACAAGTAACACAACAGAGGAAGGACTGCAGGAGAAGAAATTGCTCAGGCTGGCTTATGCAACACGGCTGTTGAAGGTCTCACCACAGCTCAAGCACCTCTGACACAAAAATGTGATCCAGAGGAACCCCCCTTCCTTGCCACAAGACTTCATTAACTCGTGTTTCCTGCACTGATTCCTTAATTCTCAATTACAAACTGACCCGATTAAAACCTTTGCATGGACACAGCAGGTAACTTGTATAGACATTACAGCACCCACATTATGGACTCTAATCCCTAAAGCTGCAGAAACCTCTGCCACTCTATCTTTGGCAGCTGACATGTTTCCATTCTCAGTCATTGGCCAGTAAACACCTGTCCCTCCAGGAACAGCTCGGGAAGGGCAGTGGGACCAGCTCTGTTCAGGCTGCAGCATTTCAGCTGGATTAACTCAGGGACAGGCAGGCCCCGATGCAAGGCAGGCTGACAGCTGGGAACAGCAACACCTTCAGCTGCTGCAGTTCTCTCAGAGAATGCAAATTTAAGTACCTGAGTTGATCTTACTAAATCCTTCTAAGACAGGACATATCCCAAGTGGAAGTGAGGCGCAGAATTCTTACACCAATGTTTGGGTGGCCCCGTGGAAAGAAGCGCTGGAGGATGAAGCACTCCTTTGTCCCCGAAGCAGATGACTGCCACGTCAGAACCACGCCGGCAGGCAGCGGGTGCGGACAGCCCTTTGCCATGCAGACAGAGGCAGCTCTGTGCAGACTTGCCGTTTCCATGGTTATGTCCCAGCACCTTTTTCCAACACTGTTGCTGCCTCCCGCACACACAGAAAGGGGGCTGTCTCCAGGAACCCGGCAAACCACAGTGGGCAGCCTTTGAGCTGAGGCACGATGCAGGTGCAGCATCCGCGAGGGGGGAGGCCTGGGTCCGGGCCCGCTCACCTGTGCGGGAGCTGAGATCTGCCAGCCCTTCCTGAGCCCTCGGGGGACAGGCTGGATGCTGAGGGGGGCGGCGTAGGAGGGGCAAGACCCGCGGCTGAAGCCCAGGAGAGCTCCCCCCGCGCAGGCCCTGGGGCAAGGGAATACGGACAGCCTCTAAGCCACAGGGAGACAAGGGCAGAACGAGCAACACCGGCACCGAGAGGGTAAAACTACCCCCTTTACCCGCTTCACCCCCTCAGCAAGCCCCCCCATGACCCACACACCACTCCCCCTGAGGGGAAAGCAGGAGGAGGGCGGGAGGAGAAGGCAACTCGCCGCTAACCCCCGGCTTCCGAGGCCGGAGGAGGGGAGAAGGGGATAGCACCTCACTTCTCGCTGTTGTTAACGATGACGCCGCCGCCCTCCGAGTGGTTCTTGTTGAGCGCCATCGCCACCTCCTCCGCCTCCTCCTCACAGCATCGAGCCCGCTCCGCGCCTGCGCGGCAAAAGGGTGCTGCCGTCAATGGGAACCGAGGGGCACGCTGGGAGTTGTAGTCCATATCACCCTACCCTGCAATGGACTGGGTCACTTTGGTTTCTCCTCGCGGTGCATGCTGGGAGTTGCAGTCCAGCTCACCCTGCCTTAGTGCCGTGCCATCTGCCCGCGCGGCGCATTCCGGGAACTGTAGTCCGTCCGTGCATGGCATTGACACCCTCGGTGTCTTCCACGCATTGCATGCTGGGAGTTGTAGGCCGCCCGCCATGATACCCCTTTTCCCCACCTGCAGGCCTGGCACCATGTCTCTCTGTAATTGTGCTGTTTGGTAGAGTAAAATAAAAATAGTCCCGCATATCTGGCGGTTCTGTACATGAAATGAGGTTTAGCCCCTTAAACAGCAAAGATACTCCAATTCCAACGATTTTTTAAAATTCCCACTTGACGTGCATTTCCTGTTTCGCACACTTGCAAACAGATTTTTGATCTCGTTATTGGCTGCTTTCAGTGATGGAATCAAGCACATCCAAAAAATTACCCCTTTATATTGAAGTGTGCTAAACTAGGACTAACTGGTTGCCCTATAAACAAGACAGGACTGTGTCTGTGTGTCTGTCTGTCAGGAATCTGGGAGCAAGAAAATACGTGTGGCATACGCAGATCTGCAGGAAGGCTCTAAACTGCCTCCAGGTGGGCAAGTAGGAGGAATTTAAAAAAAATAATGATTGCATAACTTCATTAAAAATAGGAACCCTGAAAAACTAATCACTGTTTGAAGGGCTTCCTCAGATCAATAACCGACAGCTGTATATCAATAATACACAAATAAGAGCATATATTACCCTGCATCTTTTTAGATGGATTTGAGCTATTCCCTGGATTTACAGCCCAGTCCTGCCTGAGTGCCTGAGAACCAGATGCGGGTGGGAGGAGAAAACAGAAAAACGGCACAATGGAAACCAGACTTAAATAAATGCAGTGACATAGTCTGTACGGTTTCTTGGCAAGAAAAGAACAAGTTTGTGCTTTTCATATCCGCTTTTTCAATAAGCAGTAAGTTTCCCTTTTAAGAAACAGCCAAGAAACAAATGGTCCTGATTCTTCTCCTATTAAAGTCAGGAGCAGAATCCACTGGGCTTCCACCGAAACGCCCAGATGGAGCATTGGCACCTCGTGTGAACTAAGACTCACCAAATAACATTTTTATCCTAACTCCAGCTGACATTTGGAATTAAGAAAAGCAGCCTTCACTTTAAAAAGATGCTGCTGTAATTGCCAGTGTATGTGTGAAGATCTAGACCTCCTTACCACAGAGAAAACCTTGGAACTTTATACCATAAAGCTTGAAAACATTAAGAAAAAAAATACCTAATCCATTAATCTTTTTTATTTGTAGGATGAGCTCAGGCATAGAAGAGAGAGCTGAGACAATTAATTGTTTTGAACTGCCCAAGGCTGACAATTGTTACTGGATTTTAAGGTTCTTCCGCTCCTTTTGCAATAAAAATGTGTATATGGCAGAATTCCCTTGGACACACTTGGAAAATAAAATCTGTGTTATTTTATGCCAGATGTACAGGACACAGAAAAGTAAACACGAGATAATGGGACAACTCAAATGGTTTGGTATTTAAAGGAAAGACAACCCAGGGCAATGACTGTATAATATTTAATGGTCAAATCATAGTCTCTAACACCATTATATTATTCTGTTACAGCTTTTTCACACACTGTAAAATACCCTACAGTTACTGTATTTAAAAAATCCTAATTAAAAAGAGGAACACCCTGTGACAGCAGAAATAACCCAAGGGAACAAGGAAAGGCTGTTTAAATTGCCAAGTGCTGTCGATGCACCTCACCTCATCTCACCCTGCGTTTAACCCTTAGTCTACAGCAAAATCAGGGATCCCGACCTGGCACAGTGCACATTCCCAAATCGTTCCAGCTTACAACCCAAATTCCTGGCAGCACTGAGCAAACTCTGACCCAGCTCCTGGGGGATTGCTCCTGTTGCAAATCATCCCTAAACCAGGAGGGTTTATGGGGCTCCCAACCAGGACAAAAGTGAAAGGAATGAGGGACTTGTCTTCACAAGCTGTGGGCCCACTGTAGATAAGACTAACACTGAGAGATACAAGAAACATTGGGAATAATTCCACTGATTGGTGAATGGAATGAAAGAGATCTGTCTTTACAGATGAACTGTAAGTCTACTGATAAATGAAACTGAATATTGAGAGATGAAAGAAACAATGGGAAGAACCATGAATTCCAGGAATTAAAAAAATATATATATTTTAAGTGGGGGAATTATATATTAGATGGGAATCTTAGGTATCAGGTGTTCCGGGAAGTCTGTGCCTCTCAAATACCTCAGCCAATGGGGAAAAAGAGAGGGAAAATGCGGCCGGGAAATTGGGATAAAAAGGAGGCTGCAGCCTCCAAAAATTTGAGAGATCCCAGGGGAAATGGCTCATGGCCCCTCCCTTTATTCGAATAAACTAAAAGGACTCCTCTGTCTCCTTTTTGGACATAGACCTCTGGTGTTTGCGGATACATTTTCCTAAAAAAAAGCAAGCAGCAGGAAGGAGAGGCTTGGGCAGCACTTCCCAACTGCGGCGCATCCACAGGAGCCCCCCGGATTCTCCGTGGAGCTGCATCCATGAATCCAGCCAAAGCAGCAGCACAAGCACACTCCGTGCCCAGACACCCCAGCAGCTCCCTGAGCTGCTCCCACGTGGGGACAGGGTGGAAAGAGAGGATCCCTCTGAGCCTGGAAAGCCGTGCAGGAGGTCAGAGCTTTGTGTCTGTGCACCGGCAAAGTGGAGAAGGGCGGGATGTGTGGGTTTTCCCTTGGAGCAATCAATCCACCTACGGAGAAACCAAACAGGGCAAAGAGCCAGATCTGCTGTGTTTACTCTGGCAAAACCCCTCAATGCAAACAGTGGGAGTTCTGCCTGAATAAATGAGATTTAGGGCACAGATGGGGGCCCATGTGGGAGATCTCTTCCTGCAGAGATGAAGGTTCCTTCCCTTCCTCCTCCTCCCGGGATGTGACCATGCATGGGCTGCGTGGCACAGCTCTACCTTTCTCTTCCAGTCAGGAATTCCTGACACCAAGTTCTCCCCGTGTGCACAGAGCAGCAGCGACGCCTGCTCTGTGTCACCGCTGACATCTCGTGCAAGGGCTCAGCTCTGCAGGGGCTGCTGGCGCCAGCCACACAAAGAGGGCTTGGAGCTCAGGACGCAGGGAATGAATTCCCATCCGGACAGAAGTCTGGGCAGCATTCCCACCAGCCAGGAAAGGCCAAGATTTCAGCTGAAGATTTCACTCTGGAAGCCCTACTGTTCCTTTTCCCAGTGCTCGCAGCAGTTTAGGAGTTAGCTCATGCAAGGGAGGAGGAGGAGGAGGAAGAGGAGGAGAAGGAGGAGGAGGAGAGGGAATTTGCAGACAGATCCCAGCAAGCCCCTTCCCAAACTGACTCACCAGGCTTGCCTCGGGGAAGAGGTGGCTGCATTCAGACCCTTCACCCACTCAAATATCCCAATTTTCTGGAGACTGGCAGCTCTTTCAGGAATTGGCAGCGCTGGCAAGGGAGTCACAGTAAAGGAGCTCTTTGAGCTTCAGCATGCAAACATGGCTTTACATGTAACCACGGCTTCAACTTCAAACCTCTCAGCTTTGTGCCTGCCTTTTATTCACATTTTTCCCTTGGCTCCACTTGAATACAGCGTTATGATTTCCAGCTTATCCTTTGGGGGAAATATATATATATAATATATATTTAGCTAAATGGGCTTTTTACTCTCCCTGCTGACCATTGTTGCATCATCCCTGATTCACTGAGGAACCTGACGCTCTGTACTTTCTCTTCAGGTGTACATTACACAGCACCACGGTTCTGTAAAGCAAGCTTTGGGAGGTAGGTAGCAAAATAACCCCAGAAAAAATAAACTTGTGGAAAGGCACACTGTGCTGAGACAGGGGTTGCTCTGTGCCGCCCTCACAGGCAGTATTTCTGTGTTTTCCTTCTGAAAAAAGCTCCCTTAGGACATGTTAACTGGCAGTTTTGTCTCTCAGCCTCAAGTTTCCACCTTTCCTGAAGGTAACAGTGTTCCCTCTTGCTTGAGAGTAGTTTTTGTTAATTGTTACTTATTCCCAGAGTCTAAAGGGTCATTCGGTAGCTGACTGATGCTGCACCTTTATCACAGCTGTCCCTAAAAACACTAAACCAGAACATTTATCTGTGGGACATATTCACAGCACCTCTGTCACTTAAAAATCTCTAAGCTAAGGGGCAGATTTTCAGCTCAAGTGTGCCCAGGGTACTTGAAGAGTTGATAGTTTAACAGTTTAACTAAAATCCTCCAAAGCAGTAATGTCATCAAAAACACGGGGGAAAATTTGGCTTTGCTAGGAGTTACTAAAGAATGTGTTTACTTAGAACACATCCTCAAAATTTGGTTTGTGCTGTTCCCTTCCCCATCTCCAGGTGGGAACAGCGGTGCTGCTTCTCGGCAGGAGGTTTCTCCCTTTCCCAGCTGGGCAGAGATCCTCATTTCACATCTGAAGCGCTAATGGGTGGGCAGCCCTGCAAGGAGAGGTGCTGCATCACCCCAGCTTCACCCCAGCAGCCAGCCAGGCTCCTCCACATCCCTCTCCCTGGAGCACCATCCTTCCCATGCCAGGGCACAGCAGTGATGTGGCACCAGGGAAGTGAGCACGTCTGCCTTGGGGGTTCACCTGGTCCACACAGGGCTTGCTCCATCAAAGGCACTTTGTGAGGAGCATGCAGAAGGTGTTGATGAGGCAGCACTTAAAAAAGCATCAGCAACAGAGCCCGAGATAAGGCACAAAGCATCTGCACAAGTTGCCGGGGCAGTGCGAGCAGAGGTGAAGGAGAGGGACTGGGCAGGTGGCCAAGGCACAGCTCCAAATCCATGTGGCACTTCTGAGCAGCACACTTTACCAAGAAAGGCTGTCGCAGTCCCTGATGTCCAGAAAGGGAAGCTGAGGGGCAGGGAGCAGCACAGAGACTCGCCCAAGCTCGCTCAGTGGCAGAGCTGGCACTCTGATCCAGCCCCGTCCTAGCGCCCAGCCCTGCCCATCAGGAGGCTTCATCCAGCCCTGGGTCCCCAACAGGGCCGAGAGGAGGGAGGGCTGCCACAGAGACAGACAGGGCTACCAAAGAGAGGTGGGCAACAACCTGCAGGAGAGGCTTGTGTGGGTCTGTCTGTGCCCCTCTCCCCGGGCAGTCACCGGCGCTTCAGCACCGACACACAATCCTTCTTCAGCGGCCCGATCTGCAGGTGGGCATCCACACTCTCCAGGAAAAAGGCTGGCTTCAGCTTCCACAAGAAAAGAGAGGCAAATTTGCAGTTGATCTTGTTCTGGAACGGGTCCAACTTCCCCTTGGCAGAAAGGGAGACCCTGAGCTGCTGCAGGCAGGTCATCTTGGAGTCCTTGACTCCGTAGAAGGTTAAAGCCTTTTCCGAATACTCCAGGAAGACGCCGATCGTGTGGAAAAAGGGCTGCTGGATGGCACGCTCCAAGCCACCAAACCAGGCTGCGTAGTTCTGGCCGTTCCACTGCAGGCAGCAGGACAAGTCGTTCCTGCCTAGGCGGCCGTGGTTGTAGGCTTCGCGCGGGTCGAAGCCCTCGGCGATGACCCCGATGCTGACCCAGCCATCAATCAGCTCCACCTCCCAGTAGTAGTTGCCCCTGTCCATGAGGTTCAAACCCAGCACCTGCTCGCAGTTGATGAAGCGGGAGCGGCTCTCCGGGTAGGGGATGGGGCACAGCACCCGTTTGGCCCCCTTGGTGCCGAACAGCTGGATGAACTTGTCAGCTGTGTCACTGTCCAGGTCGATGATGAAGGCAACTGTGTGGGGCAAGAGGGAGATGTGAACATGAGGAGGGGAAGTGTGAGGAAATCCTCCCAGCTCTCCCTGCTCTGATCCCCCTGCCCCAACCCTTGATGATGAGCATGATCCTTTCTGACCTGTCCCATTTTAAGTCCCATGGCAAATTTCAGTCAATGAGGATGAGGGGCTGAAGGAGTTGACAGTCCTGTAAGCAGGATGAGTAGAGGTAACTGGGCAGGGGAGAGAGCAGAGGGGCTGCTTGATGAGCTCAGCTGTGATAACAGACATTAGAGAATCCACCTGACAGACGGGTGGTAAGAAAATCTCACATAAAAGCGTATTTCAGGTAACCACAGATAAATGCAAAGAAGACCCCAAGAAGAGAGAACAGCCAGACATGTCACAGCTACAAATAGGCAGCCCCTAGCAAGTGGGGCCATGTGAGAACCACTGATGGATCCCAAATAGAGCGGATGCCCAAGGAAGCTCTTCCAGGGAACAACCCTGGACATGGATCACTATCAACTGCATTGCAGACTGAACCACGGCATGTCCCAGCCTGACAGCAGAAGGGCACGCCCTCCTTGAGCCCAGGTTTTGCTGCTCTGTGCCACTGAGGCAGATCACGTCCCCTACGGACATGTCAGTAGGTGACCCCATATCCCCTGTAAGGCTGGGGACACTCAGGTGGGGTGTGGGAGCTCAAGCCACCTGCAAGGACCTACACCAGGGTCCTGCAGCAAACAAGGCAGATGCACAAACTTTGATCTAATTTAAAGAGGATCCAATTCACCAAGGGCTGGAAGGCAGCAGGAATTACACAGGATG
This sequence comes from Picathartes gymnocephalus, assembly GCA_013390045.1. NCBI lineage: Eukaryota > Metazoa > Chordata > Aves > Passeriformes > Picathartidae > Picathartes > Picathartes gymnocephalus. Next base: position 456,084 of record WEKY01061462.1, read on the forward strand.
CCTGCAGCCTCCCCTGGGGCAGCTGGGCCAGCAGAACCACAGACAAGGGAAAAAACCCATCACCTAACCAGGCTATGACTGTTGTCAGGAAAGCCAGGAGGCTTCCCTGGTAGCCAAGCAATATTTCCTCTGCTGGAGCTGGATCAGCGCTGCCAGGCAGGCGGGAAGGGGAGAGGAAAGGGAAGATGGGCCTTAGCAACAACTGCCAAAGCAAAAGTCCCCCGCTTACACTTCAGGAAATAATCACGGTTCTCCAGGCAGGCAGGATTGTTTGACTTGTCTGGAAATCGGGATTCGGCCAATGCTGCGGAGACAGGGACAGAAGGGTTTGCATCAGCAGAGGAACCAAACCACCAGCAAGGGGGTTACTGGAGCATTGTCCCCTGCTCCTGATGGCACCCAGCTGTCACAGCCCCAGCCAGCATCCCCCCTCCCCCTGCACATCCCCAGTGCCTCCCACACAGGGAAGGACAGACACCACTTTTGCCACCCCAGGGAGGTGGGCAGCGAGACAAGGAGCCAGTTGCGATTCCCAAAATGAGAAAGGAGAGATCTCAGGTTAAATGAGACAGCATGGGACAGAGCTGCCACATCAGCTCTCTCACCCTGGCAGGTTTGGGAGCCCACAGCCTGCCCCATGAGGAGGATTGTCTGTCCTGGGAAGAAGAGTCCCCTTTCATGGGAGGCCACTTTGGCCACTTGCCCCCTCCCACAGGGCCCTGCCTAACTCCCAGGCTGTTTGTTGCCTCTCCAGTCTCCGGTCTCTGTGGAAAAATTCACAAAACCTCAAAGTGGCGTAAGCCCAGACAGGGATTGTGCAACGTGCAGGGAACCCGTGCTGAGCAGCTTCCAGGGCTGGAAGGACAGGGGCCAGCACTCACAGGGGCCATGGAGCCTGCAGCCACCTCCCAGCCACGCAGGGAGAGGGAAAGGGACAGGGAACCACCCAGGCAGAGGGGCCGGGTGAACACAAACCTTCCTCCATCTCCTGGCAATTCAATCCATCAATTCCTTTCCCCTGCAAGTGGTTCCACTGGTTTTTGCAGGCAGTGGACAGCACATCCTTCACGGCACCCACGGCTTGGGTGCACTTGGTGAAGTTCAGCTCGTTCTGGAAGCTCAAAGGTGGAGAGAGGTTTTCTTCCATGGCTACTTTCAAGGCCTGAAATTCCTAAGCCAAAAAAGACAGAGTTTCAGAAGGTTTCAAACAAGCCAAAGTTGTGTCTTGTTCCACAACCCCACCCGGCCCTGGAGGATTTGGGATCTGGCAGCTCTCAGGACTTGGCCCAAGGACAGCATAAGGGAGGAGAGCACTTTCCCAGCCACGTGTTCCTGGCACCTTCTCTTCACTCCCTTTCAAACCTGGCCTCAGACCATGCCCACCTCACATGAAGCAGCATCTCCTCCCTAAAATGTCTCCTCTCGCTGGGCTGTCAGGGAGAGGGGGATGCTGGAGGAGGCAGCGGGGCACCCCAACCTCTCCCTCTCTGCCCCCACACCCAGGTACCCACTCTGGGCAGCACATCAGCCTCTCCAGAGTCACAGATGGCACAGAGGTGGGGGTGATGGAGAGGAAAATCTTGGTGGCCTGGTCCTCCTGGGAGAGGGGAAAGGACTGTGCCAACAGGAGCGAGACTCTGCAGCCTGCACATCCCAGGGTTCCTGGCCCCCAGCTCCAAGGGAAATGGGACAAAACCCCAAAATACAGCATTGTCAGCTCCTTCTTGCCCCATCCCACCTGGAGGAAGTAGATGGTGTCAGTGCTGGGGACATTCTCCAGGTTTTGCTTGCACTGGGCCAGCTTGGCTCGTCTCTCCTCCTTCCAGCGGAGATCGGCCTCGGCCTCCCCCAGCATGGAGCGCTCCCCGTCCTCGATGAACCCCGTCACCTCCTTCTGGAAGGTCGCCAGCACCTCAGAGGCCTCTGCAAAGAGCTTCTGCACCCTTTCCCTCTCCTTCGCGGCAGCACCCTGAGTGCAGGGGAAAAGGGGTCAGGTCCTGCAGGTGAGGGTGCAGGAGGGCACCCTTGTGCCCTGCCCAGCACCCAGTTCTCAGCTCTGTGGAATCCCCCTGACACCCCATCACCCCCTTCACCCAAGAACTGAGACCACTTCACAGCCCAGCTGTCACGGGACCTGGCTGGGCACTGCCACTTACTGCTGCACCAGATTTGGTGTCCCCAAGCAGGAAAGTGACGTGTTTGCACAAGGGCCAAAGGGGACAAGCCCCACCTGAGCCTGGAGAGAGAAGGTGCAAGAGCCAGAGGATGACCTGGCATGGGCTTTGCCCTGTTCCTTCTCCCACGTTAAAAACTAAGGCAACCAGAGATGCCACAAGGTTTAGGAGAGATGAGGGAAAAGAATCCACATGGATCTTTGTCAGGATCACCATCGTTTTATGGTGCTTCTGTGAGCACGTTATTTACAACCCATGCACCCCAAAAATCTCACAGCCCCTCCTCCTCCAACCCCAGCCCAGCAGAGCTGCACTAACAGAGCAAAGCCATCACAGAGTCACCTTAATGAGCTCCACCATCTTCTTGGCCTGGGCAATGGTGACTGCCAGCTCCTCCAGCTCATTCTCCGCATCGCTGAGGAATTTGGCTTGTTGGGCCTGCAGACATCAAGGACAAACACTGAGCTTTACCACACTGGGAGCCATAGGGCATCCAGCCTCTCCCTCAGCTCAGCCCACAGACGCTCTCGGACCTCACTGCCAGGCTTCAGGTGAAAGATGCAAGGGGAACCATGAGTTGGTTTCCTGTTTTCCTTCCCTGCAACATCCAGCCTGCAAACATCCCTCCTCACTCAGCTGGAGAACGAAAGAGTCATGTCCAGCTCCATGCTCCCCACCCTGGTCCCAGCGGAAACCAAACAAAACAGGAATTTGAAAGCAAACCCATCAGGCAGTGATTGCAGCTACGTGAGTGCTCTTAACGAGTACCCAGGGCTGGGAAAAATCCACCTGGGATTGATGCAGAAGCTGAAAGGCAGACCTGGAGCACTCAGAAACTCAGCACAGAGTCCCCTGGAGGTTTCTGTTTAGGAGCAAAGCAAACCAGCTCCGGAGCACGGGGAGCTGCGTAGCTGCAAAGGAAGCACCTTCCGAGCACGGCGTTTCCTGAGATGCTATTGTTGGCTCAGCTATTCCCCATCACGAGGACGGGTCCCTCGGGAGCACTCCCCAGCCAGGGCAGCTCCCTGCTGGTGCTCAGCCCCCTGCACTGCTTGTGCCCGGCCAGCAGGTACAGGTGCTTTCCCCGTGCATCCATCCCAGCCCGCAGCGGGAGGGCGGTGGCCCAGGGCAGTCACAGAGGCCGTGCAGGCGACATTAAGCAGCGCCTGCCGAGGTCTGACAGCTCCTCGGGGCTGGGATTACACACGCTTTCTATTTTAAGGCGTCTCATGAGTAATAATGCCGATAAAAGGGTTTTCCTGCAATCCTAACAGCCCATCAGGAGTGGGAGCTGGCTTGGGGCTGTTGCTGTGCTCCCTGCCAGACCCCAGGCTCCTCCTTGGAAAAGGCAAACTTTCCCGAGGTCTCCAAATGCCTCACGGCCATGCGAGATGCCACCACACCTCACAGGCTCCCACCTGCCTGCAGCCCCACAGGCCCCACACTTTCAAGGCAGCAGTGCCCAGGAAGGCAGCACCAGGCTGGGCTTGGAGCCCCGGCTCCTGGGAAGGCTCGTGGGTGTGAGTTTAGGAGGTGACTCAGTCACATCTGGGAATGGGAGTGATGGAAAAACCCCCGCTGCCAAAACGGCAGGATACAAAAGGCTGGGGGAGCGGGAGCGGCGGGCGGGCCGGCTGCCAGCGCGGCCAGAAAAATCGCCTTGACGGAGCTGTGGGAACGACACGGAGGCGGCGGGTGCCCCATGTCCGCGGGGGTGGCCGCTGTGGGGTGTCCCAGGCACCCTCGCCCCAGCCCTACACCCACGGGATTGCCAGTTCCGCTCCGCAGCGGGAAAACTCCCCACGGGATGCCTGGCAGCGGCTCTGCCCCGATACCCGTCCCCATCTGTCCCCCCTGTCCCGACCCCTGGGGTTCCCTGGTGGCGCGGCACCCTGTCCATCCGCTGGGCTGGAATCCCCCGAGGGGTGAGAGTACAGCACCCCTCCTACACGGCATCCCACCAGTGCTGCACCTGCACACACCCCACGTGGGGACTGGGCTCCCGTGGGGACCTGGGCGAAGGACGAAACCCAACGAGGGATGCCGCACCTCACACCACCCAGGACACCCCCACAGCAGGGTCCCACCCGCGCAGGACCCGCGTGGGGACCTCCGCGCCCCTCTCCACCCCACGCACCTGCTTGTGCTCTCGCTCCTGCTCGAGGGGCACCACGTCGTGGGCGCGATGCTCGTGGGCGCGGCAGCGGGCGCAGACACAGCTCTGCTCGGTGCGGCAGAAGCCGTCGAGGGGCTGCAGGTGGCGGGGGCACAGCCCCTCCTCCAGCCGGCGCAGCGGGGCCACCAGCCGGTGTGCGCGGAAAGCCGGGGCGCGCCGGTGCGGCTCCAGGTGCGCCCCGCAGAAGGACGCCAGGCACACCAGGCACGACCGCTCGGCAGCCACGCGGGACCCCGGCGGGCACACATCGCACAGCACCGCCGCTCCTTCCTCCCCCGCAGCATCCTCCTCCCCGGCTCCCGGGGCCATCGGGGACGCGGCGGCCGGGGACGGCGGGGACGAGCCTCCGGTAGCGGCTGCCAGCAGCGGCAGGAGCTCGCACAGGGCGCGGTTCTTGCAGAGCCGGAGGGCCGCGGGGACGGGCTCCTGGCACAGCGGGCAGCGGGCGGCCCCGCCCGCCCC
>WEKY01061462.1:461156-556606 GCA_013390045.1 Picathartes gymnocephalus
CCGGGGCCGGGGCCCCGCTCCCCGCCGTGCGTGGCGGCTGCTGCCTCCCCGGGGCGCTGACCCACAGCAGCAACCCCGGGACTGCTCCCAGCCACCCGCCCTCCTGGAAGGGGTCTCACCCCAGATGGGATCTGCTCCCATCTGGTCGCTCTCCCCGGCATCTGCTGCCTTCAGGGATATCTGCCCCCCAGCCCCGGGGTGATGTCACCCTGCTGAGGATGTCCTGCCCCCCACCCAGGGTCTGCCACCTCCTAAAGGATCTGCCCCGCTGGGATCTGGACCCTGCCCAGGGTTCTACTGCTCCCAAGGGAAGCTGCTGACCACCCCCCAAATCTCCCGTGCAGGGAAGCTGTTGCCAGCCCAACCCAATCCCCCTCCCAAACATCTGCTGCTCCCCTTGAGCATTCCTCCCCCCGCCCAGGACCTGCTGCTACTCCACTGCTCCTCAGGAGCTGCTCCCCACCCTGGGGCCACATGGAAGGTCCTGAGCCCCCCCTGTGCATAGGTGCAGGTGCTTTCCTGCCAGCCCTCGTGTCTGCAGACCCAGGTCAGCCCTCCCCACGGCCAAAAAGGGCTGCAGTGCCCAGGTCCTGGCTCAGTCACTGTCCCCTTTTCCTCTGGGGTCTGGCAGGAGCTGGCAGGCACCAGAGAGGGATGGGAGACCCCAAAGTGCTTTTAGAGTGAAGATCTGCCTCATAAATATGAGACCTCTGGATCCCTTCTGTGCAGGATACACAGACAATTTTTTGACTTGGGCAAGTTCCCAGGTGCATGCTGGCCCAAGGCCTCACCCAAGGACAGGGCTGGGAGGAGCAGCGACGTGTTGAGTGAAGGAGGAAGCAGAAGACAAATCACATTTATTCTTGAAAAAGGGGATTGATCCTTTTAAGCTTTTTGTCCCCAAGGGAAAAAATGCTGTGATTCATTCCCCAGGCATTCAAGTCCCCAGCACCTTTGAACCCAGTGCCCAGTTTCACCCCATTAATCCTCACCAGCACTCCCACAGGAACGGGAAGAGACGTCGGACCTGCTGTCTCGCCCTTGGAAAAACATCAATGAAAACTTTAGATTTTCTTCTGTGCCAAATCAACCTTGGAGCAGAGCAGTAGGAAACCAGGTTTCCTTATCACTGTGCTACAGTAAATAAAGCACCTTCTGGCTCTTCTGCTGGCTGGTCAGTCCGAGGGCTGGTCACAGGCCCCATGGGGACACAGAGGGGCAGGATGGGGCCCTGCAGGGATGGGTGTGAGAGCAGGGATACCCAGATCCCCCCCACCCCCACTGCTGCTGGGTCCCATATCTCCCAACAGCAGCAACATCAAACCAGTAAGAAAATAGAGCTTTATTGGGAAAAGCAGCATTGCACAGAGAGCTGGAGCGTAGAACCCTGAGAAGTTGCTCTGCCAGGTCTAAGAAAGACAAGAGGAAACCAAGAAGGGGCTGGGGGAGCAGGACCTGCCTTCATGTGAGGCTGTGTGAGCACAGAGGTCCCTCTGAATTGTTTCACAGCACCCTGTGGCAGCAGCACCTCCCTCTGGGGTCCCGCTCATCCCAAACCTTCTCCAAGTTTGGAAGGTTTGGCAGGGATAGAAGAAAGAGGAAAATCTCATTTTTTCGCCCTCCTTGTCCCCTCTTTCCCCTGTTCTGTCTGCAGGGACAGGCACCCCACATGTGCCTCCACGGTGAGCTCCAGCCCTGGCGTGTGTCACTAGTGTGATTATTTGTATATGCAAATCAAACGGGACAATTTGCATGTCTGTCCTCATCAGCTCTTGTTAAAACACTGCACCCCACACCTGCCCCAGCACAGAGGTCCCACTGTACCACGACAACCTTGGCTGCAGCTCCACTCTGGCACCAGCCTGGGACTTGCCAGCCTGGCTCTGGCTCAGTCCCTCTGGCACAGTGTCACCACTCGCCCCTCACACAGCCAGAACACGGGGTACAGGGGCTCCGTGAACACACTGTGGAAGGAGTGGATGAGCTTTGTCCTCTCCCCGAGGCCATAGAAGGAGAGGAGCCCCTTGCCATAATCCAGGCTGACCCCCAGGTCTTTATAGAGCTGCTCGTGGATTTTCTCGGCCCGGCCCTTGTGCCAGGCCAGGTAACAATCCTCCCGCACCTGCAGCCCCCACGAGCCCTCATCCAGCCCGATGCTGAACCTGTGGCCCTGCTGCTGCTCCCGGGGCAGCCCTCGGTAGGTGACCCCCAGGATGACAGAGTGGCTGGAGATCTTCACCTCCCAGTAGTGGTGTCCAGGGCCGTAGCTCTGCACGCACAGCACCTGCCAGGGCTCGAAGCGGGGACCCTGCTCCTGCCCACGGATGGCACTGGGGCCATGCTTGGCTTTCCGGGCACCTTTTGACAGCTCCAGGTACTTGTTGGCTGTCTCAGGATCGAAGGTCAGGTTGCGCTGGTCTGGGAAGAGCAAGGGCATGGATGATGCTGAAATGCACCCCCCCAGCAGTGATGGGGTTTAAATTCTGTAGGGCTGGCTCCCGAAATAGAAGGGAACAGGCTGTTTGGAGGGGAGGGGGACTGGGGAGGCTGCAATACCTGCCCTACAGGGAATGGAAAAGCCCAGAAAAAGCTGTTGAAGCACTGAGACATGATGCTTTGCACAGTCCTTGTACAACCCAACTCACAGCCGAGTGGCTATTGTGACCACCGTGGCTCTGTGGCCATTTTGGGAGGGATGTGCTTGGTTTTAAGAGCAAAAAATACCAGTGTGGGTTGGGAGAGGGGTAGAAAACCTGGTGTTAAGTGAATGAATATGATATTGCAGGGGTTTACTCTCCTCTGCATGGGCTGTGATAGCTCCTATCATGGGCATTCACTGGCCACCAGCACCCCACCTTCCTCCCCCAACAGCTGGGCCTGGCAGCTGGCTGGGCTCCAGCCTGCTGCCCATAAATAACAGGGGGTTCCTGTTAATAACCCTAAGAATGTTTTGTGGGGCCTGATGGAAGGAATTCCTACAGGTCCCAAGAGGCAATGATTGCCTCCTGGGCAAGAGTGACGTGACCAACATGGCCTGAACATTACCCAGCCCTCTTCCCAACAGGGAGGAGATGGGAAGAGGAGCACAAAGGAAATTCCTAAGAGCTGGAGAGAGATGGGTCTGGGGAGGAAAGGGGATGTGAAGGACTGGGAATGCTGAGGCCATATCCCTGGATAGAGCAGTGACTGCAGGCAGGGCTCTGGACTGGGGCTCTGCCATGCAGGGCAGTGACTGATCCAATACCAGGCAGCCTCAGTTCCATGGGAAAGCACTTCCTGATGCTGCTAATCCCCATAATGAGTCCTTTCCCACCCCAGCCCATCCACCCTGTCCCTACACCACACTTTTCTGCATTTAGGGAGACACACTGGAAGAACCAGGGAAGGAGTCCCTGTCCCCACAGCCACGACCACCCTCCTCCCAGGAAGGGCCCCAGCTTGGTGACATCTCTTCCTGCTGGGGACCCCAGTGAAGAGCTGTCCCTCCAGGCCCCCCCTGTGCTGCTCACCCTTCAGAAGCTCAGCTCGGAGCTGGCACTTGGGGAAAGGGGTCACAGCCTTCACCACCAGCTCCTGGGGACGCACTGGGCCTGTGGAGGATGGGAACAGGCATTTTGAGTAACGCCACCCAAAAACTTTTTTCTTCCTGTCTTCGTGGGAAGAAGAGGAGAAGGAGGAGGAGGAGGAGGAACTCCATTGTATCCAAACCTGGGAGCAGGCACGTGCCACCGTGGTTCAGCATTCCCAGCAAGGAGGGGCCACAGGCAAGGCACCCGGCTCATCCCACTTCATCAGCTGAGCAGTAAATGTGTGTCCCACCCCAAACCCTTGTGCCCAGCAGCTGTGTCCCCAGCAGTGACACAGGCCAGGCTCTGCTTCAGGATGGCTCAGCCCTTCAAAGTACCCCTGAGAGCAGGAGGGTTACCTTGGCCAGCAGGACTGGGGGCTCTGGGGGCCACAGAGCCAGGCAGATCCTCCAGCAGGAGCCTGGAGATGTTGGTGAGGATCTCAGAGATGGGCTTGATCACAGCAGCCACATCAAACTCCACAGGCACCAGCTCCTCTGGGCTCTCCAGGGGTGGGAGCAGGGGGAACTCCTGCAGACAGACACACAGACACCGTGCACCAGTCTGGGGAGGACTGTGCAAACAAAGCCATTTGCACTCACCATGTCTCCCCAGTGGGCAACAGGGGCATCCCAGCATTGCCCACACAACTTTTCAGGGACTCCCAAAAAAACAGCTCCTCCCCACAGCCCCATCACATCCCTGAGCCAAACTGAGGAAGTATTCCCAGTGGGAATGGGTTGAACATGATTCTGCTGTCATCAAAAGGGTGCAGGCCCTAGCAGAGGGAAGGATACAGTGCCCGAGTGGTACCTGGAGGAAGGTTCTGTTGTCAGGGCAGGCCAGCAGGCTCTGAGCCCTCTCCCTGTGCTGGCCAAGGACATCCAGGCGGTCCTTCCAGAGGTTCCAGTTCTTGTCCACACGCTCCAGTGCTGCCCCCTCCTCTTGGTCAATCCTGGCCACCATCTGACACTGGAAATCCTCCAGAGCTTTCCTCAGGTGGGTGAATTTGCTCTGAATCCCAGCTTTGCCCTCCTCAGAGGAGTCCTGGGCAGGAAGGGCCATGAGAACCAGTGTGCTCCCACCCACAGGCCAGCACAGGGAGGCTGCAGCGTTACCTTGATGCTCTGTGTTTGCACCTCCAGCTTCTTCATTGCCAGCTCAATCCTCTCTGATTCCTCCTGGGCTTTTTCCAGGAATTCTTTCAATAGGGTCTGTGAAGAGAGGCATCAACACAGAATAATTATAGTTGGAAAAGACCTCCAAGATCATCGAGTTCAACCTTTGACTGAACACCCTCAAGTAGCCCAGAGCACTGAGTTTCACATCCAGTCATTTCTCCCAGTCGTGTCCAGTTGCATATCCTGTGGAACAGCCCAGTGCTGCCCAGGACTCTCTCAGGGCTGCAGGACAAGGCTAACAGGGAAGGAGGCAGCTTGGGAAAGGCAACAAAGAAGTGATTTTCTGTGCTCCCTTTCGCCCCTTTTTCAGCTGTTTCCTCTAGACCAGAGGGTAACAAACACGTGGCACCTTTCCTCTCGTGCTGCTGGATTTCCCCAGCTCGCTGCTGCTCCTGACAACATGTGGTTTCTCAAGTAGCAGCCAGGCACTGGTGGCATGTCCCTGGCCAGCCCCATGTCCAGCTGGGTGTGGGCAGTCTGGCACACAGAGGGACGTCACATCCCTGCAGCAGGACACGGGGCAGTGGAGGTGGAAGTCGTGCGTGCCTGAGCTGTCACAGCACCCCCTGTTCTCCCATCGCCCCAGCCCTGTCACCCACCTGCTTTTTGGCTCGTTCCTCCTCGAAGAGCACCCGCCGGTGCCGCTGGCAGTCCCGGACGGTGCAGACGCAGCAGATGCAGCGCCGCTCGTCCTCGCAGTACAGCTCCAGCGGCCGCCCGTGCTGCCGGCACAGCTCGGCGGGGGCCACCTCGCACCGGCCCGCGGCCGAGCCCCGCGCCTCGCTGTCCCGTGCCAGCTCCACCACGTTGTACAGGGTGACATTCTTCTCCAGCTCCGGGCACCGCTCGAAGGCCCTCCGGCACTCGGGGCAGGTGTAGCTCGCGTCGCTCCCGGCGGGCGCCTGCTGCTGCTTGTCCCAGTGGTCGCTGATGCAGCGCTTGCAGAAGTTGTGGCCGCAGGGCAAGGTCACGGGCACCCTGAACAGCTCCAGGCAGATGGAGCACACCAGCTTCTCCTCCAGCTTCTGCGAGATGGCTGATGTCATCCTGCCTGTGCCGGGGATCGGGGCGAGAAGCCGGGGAAATAGAAACTCGTGCGCGCAGGGAAGGAGAGGTGGTGACGCTGTGCCCAGAGGCGGGGCAGGGCTCCCGGCCAGACGCACTCCTAAAGTGACACCCGGTGGCTGCCCCCTCCTCACACTGGCTGTGCCACACGCTGCGGAGACGAGACCACAGGGAGGGTTGGAGCTGTTCCCCCGTGGAGAGGGAGGAGCCTCCGGAGAGGATGGAATGCTGCAGTGACAGCACCGGGAGACACGCAGGAGGCTGACAGGGATCAGAGCAACTTGTATTTCCACGAACACGTTTGCCGGGCACACATCGATGTGCAATTGCATTTTCGTTCCTTTATTGCCCTTTGAGGGAACTTGCAGGCATCCTCAGCTCTGCCAGGGCTGGGTCTCTGAGCAGAGCGCGTCTCCCCTGGCACAGAGACCTCGGTACAGAGCTCCTGCCTGGGAACCAGCAGAGAGAGGCACCCACTGCTGCTGCAGCCACACGTCACCTCCCTGTGCAGTGGCAAGGCTGTGACACACGCCAGCACCATGTTCTTCCCTTGCATCTTTTAAACCACAGCTCCTGCTGTTTGCCATGTCCCCATGCACACCAACCACACCTTTCCCTACCAACTTCCTTACAGCACCTGTGCACATCAGCACCCTGAAATGCAATAAAGATGCCACCTGGGCCACCTGTCCCTGCTCAGATGGCGGGTGGAATCTCCTGCCTGGAGGCCACTGTGGGGCCTGTGCACTCTAAACCTTCACCTCGTTGTCACAGTTTCAGTTCTCCCAGCCCAAACCTTATCTCTGTACCAGGCCCACGTGCTATCTTGCACACGTTCCAAGGCTGCTGACACTGCTGGGATGGCCTCGTTTCGCAGCAGCTCTGCAGCCTCCCCTCATGAGCAGCCTCCCTTTCACCTGCTCAGGTGAGGGCAAGCAGGGAGCAGATCTCTGCTGGATCATCCATACCACAGGAAGGCTCAAAGCCAACCCCCTGACCACAGGAGAGGACTTGGGGTATGTCACAACTCCCTGCATGTCCCAGCAGAGCTTCTGCCTAAAACATTCCTTTGGGCTGCATCTGTCAATTCTGACCAAATATTTAAAGCCCAGAGAGGTGTAACGTGATTTGTGTCTGCCTGGAACCTGTGTCCCCACCGTGGGCACCTCCCCAGTGCACTCACCCCAGCTTAAACCAGACCCCAGAACCCTTCAGGCTGGAAGGGAAGTTCAGGGAGCCCTGGGGTATCTGGTAACAGCCCTGAGCACAGGCAGCAGGGAGGCACTTCAGCCCAGTCTCAGCTGTTTGCTGAAGGCTCTCATTTCCTGATAGGAGTAACCTGAGAAAAAGTCACTGGGAACCAGAACTGGGAAGAGGCAGCTGTACCAGCAGGAACCTGTTGGTATTTGGGGGTTCTGCTCCACCTGCCCCTGCCAGGTATGTCTTGTCCAAGGAGAGAGGAGAAGGAGACTGAGGTCCACGTGCTTGAGTAGCTGAAGCCAACTCCACAAACATAGACCTTGTGCAGGTTTACCACCGGTGTAGCCACACTCTTCCCAAACTACAACATCCAAGAAGGGAAGTGGCTCTGGCCAGGGGAAGGGCTGCCCATGTCCCCTGCATCCTGCTGAGCTCCCCAGCTCTGTGCCAACTGGCCAGGGTAACAGGCCCTTCCCAATAAAGACACCTTGCCAGCACTGCTCAGAGTGTTTAATCAGACTCATCTCTCCGGGAGGACTGCACAAATAAAATCTGACACAGCCCTGAACTGCAATGCTGTGAGAGGAGGAAATCCAGGCTGGCCTGGCTCTCTTTGTTCCATGAACAGGCAAAAGGAGATCTGTGATCCTTGCAGGGAAGCAAGGCAGGGCATCTCTGGGGAGATGCAACCTGCCAGCCACTGCTCAGCTGCGCTGCAGAGTCAGGAGAAGGTGTCAGCCTGGCTATGGATTCACTTTGAACATTCTTGTTAAGCAGCTTCTTGACCACGCAGCTGCCAGCCCTGTGAGCACCCAATGCTGGCTCCCAGCACAAGGGAGCTGGGAGCTGAGACTCTGTCACTTCCCTCCTGAGGCACGGAGGGGAGCGCAGGAAAGCCAGGAGCCAGCATCCCACGGACACAGAGGGGGACAGCTCCTAGTAAATGCCGTAGGTGGGCTCCTCTGTGTCTCGGTACCTGTCCAGGTACCTCAGGGGCTGGTGCCGAGGGAACTTCACCTGGGGAGGGTGGTACACAGGCGGCCGCACGAACTCAAACACGGGCTCCCTCATGTCTGCAAAGGTGACAGGGTCAGCAGGAGGGCTCACATCTGAACCCCACACCCCCCTTCACCCACACAGGACCAGGGCTGCTCAAACACGCCCTCGGAGTTATTTTAAAATCCTCATCTAAACAGCCTTTTAGGGGTTGTTCCTTCAGGCTGCTGTTGGTTTGGAGGAGGATGGCTCAGGAAGGGCTCAGTCTGTGTTGATCCTGGACAAGTGCCAAGACCAAGTGAGAGCCTGCAGCCACAGGGCCATGTCCCACCCACAGACCCCTTCCAGCATCCCCATTCCTTACTGAGAAGCTGATGGAAAGTGGAAGTGACAGAGCTGTCCCACTGACACTGGAAAAATGCCAGCCCTGCCGGGGTCAGGGCATCCTCATGCTTTTTGTAGAAGTCAAATGTGCTAAAGGTTCTCATCTTCAGGCTGTAGCTGGAAACAAGACACAACCATCAGGTGAATCTCTCCTTGCAGCAGTACCCTGCTGCACATCAACCCAGAGCATATGAAGGAGGTGGAAAAGGAAGCCACTAAAAGGAAATCTCCCAGTGTCTGCAGCTCTGTGCACATTTCTGGGCAGGACAAGCCACTCTCTAACAGCCCGTTCTGTAACAACAGGATTCTGCAGCGCTGGGATTGTGGCTGCAGAGGACACACAAACCCAAAGCAGCCCTGGAGAACTCTGCAGGGACAGGAGCTGCTCCCCTACTGCAGTGGCAGGCACATGAACCCCAGGAGCAGCAGCACATGAGCAGAGGAATTACCACGGCGTCGGCCGAGCGTCCTGGCTGAAGTCGATGGGACCTTGTTGCTTGAAGAGCAGGAAGATGAAGCGGTGGTAACCCGTCCCCATGGCAGGGAAGGGGGGCAGGTAATGGCACATCTCCTTACCAGCCTCGATGTCACTGCCTGGGATGTTGGTCCTGAACACAAACACATTTACACTCATTTCCCTCCAGGGGAATCATCCAGGACTGCAGATCACTCTGTCATGCTGTGATGTGAGTTCTGCCCCATTTGATAAAGGAACAGATAGCAGAGACTGCTTTCACCACAGGAAAAATCCCACCCAGTGATTGGAATGCTGAACAGCAGCAACATCTGAACTCCTGCATCCTTAGCAGGACCCAGAACACGGGGCTAAAGGAGCTAATGGCAGGAGCACCAAGAAAAGCCATGGATTCTCAGCTGTTGGAGGAGCTCCTGCCCACTCCACAAGCACAGAGCACGTGGCTCTGATGTACTCACACCAGCCAGTGGAGGTACTCAGAGTCTGCATCCCTCAAATGTCCATCTGCCAACACACAACAGAAAAAAGTGACTTAGGGACACCCTGGTACCAGCATTGACCCCAATGTGAGAATGCCAAGACCTGCCTTGATAAGAGGGAGCAGCTCAAGACCTCCCAGCATTCTTTCCCTAGCAGAAAAGGATCTCATTCCTATAGGACTGAGTTTAAAATGAAGAGCAAAGAACTCTGCTAATCTAATTCCAAGATTCTTGAAATCTTCTTGGTCAGCTGCATCCCTTCACTGTGCCTTGGTCTCCCAGGGTGAACAGTGTAAGCAAAGCTGCCTGCCAGGCAGACTGCCAAGAGAGAGGAGTTTGGGGGTAAACAAAGATGGGAGTTGGAATTGTTTCCTCTATGCTGTGACCCAGGTCCTGTTGTGTCATTGTCTCCTCTCTCAACTGCTACAGATTTAGGCAGGCTACAATCTTTCTGCCATATGTAATACGTCCCAATCTAGCAGATATCACATCACAGAATCACAGAATAGTTTGGGCTGCAAGGGACCTTAAAGCTCATCTTGTCCCATCCCCTGCCATGGGGCAGGAACAACTTCCACTAGACCAGGTTGCTCCAGCCTGGCCTTGAACCCTTCCAGTGTTCATCACCTCTGACTGCACAGCCAACAGAATCAGGAGTTAACCAAAAGCTGAGTGAAACAACCCAGTTTAAACATGTTCCTTTAAAGAACTCACTGCTCACCTGGATTTGTGAGCAACAAGGTCCAGAGGGAACCTTTGTCTGCTTCGTACGACACTGCAGGGGGACTGGAAGCCTAGAACAGCAACATAAAAAGAATGTAAATCACTCACACAACAGCCTTCATGAGCTGTGTCTGGGCAAGGCTTGGACACAACACAGACAGGGCATAAATAACCATCAGCCTCCTGAGAGACAACCTGCAATCTCTGTCCCTATCACATCCATAAAATAGTTTCCTTCAGCACAGAGAAAATGCCCTTGTAAAAGGCATCCCCTGGAATGAATCATGCCCGTTGGAAGCATTTGGCAGAAACAGGATTCCCAGGGGCTCCAGGTTGTTCCCAGCTCCCCTCACGCACCTCTGATGGAGTCACCATGTTCCCATAGTAGACTGGCACGAGGTGCTCATCCTCCTGGCTGTAGTGCACCCTCAGAGCAACCCAGGGGGTGAAGGTGGCCCCCTTGAACAGGTCCCGGAACACCCCGAAGTGCTTGGCCACACGCTGCTTGTGGAACGGGCCACTGGTCCTCTCCCACTCAGCCCTGACGTCGTCGAGGGGAATGAGCACTGCAAAGAGAGAGGGAGGATGCAGAGGCAGCAGCTGGGCACCCGGAGCAGCTGGAGCAGGAAGGGAGGGGCTGGGGCACTGACCAGTGCGGAGCCGCGCCGCTCGTTCCATCTCAGAATTCCGGCGGTTCTCCCTCAGGATCCTCTTTCTTTCCTTGATCTCCTCTGCCCGTGGCAGCCTCTCATGTGGCAGACCAATGTCTGTCTGGGGCTCTTCGAGGAGGGGTGAAAAGAGACAAGGTGAAACGTGAGCACCCAAACCACCCAAACATAAACCCCTGAGAAAGGTCTGAAAGTGGGTGAGAGACAGAGACTTCCAGAGATCAGGATCACAGAAGGGTTTGGGTTAGGAGGGGCATTAAAGACCATCCACTTCCAACCCCTGCTGTGGACACGGACACCTCCCACTAGAAAAGACCTGAAAGGGCAATCCAGACTTGATTCTGTCCCCGCTGCACCTCCACACTCCTGCTCCTCCTTCCCCAGCTCATGGCTCTCCCATTCCAGGCTCCCTGGGCTGCTGAGCAGCCCATCTGTGTTATCTGCTGCATGCCTGAAGCACTGGCTCCTTGTCTGCTCTCTGTGCCACCACTGGGGCTCCAAGGAATCACCTCTTTCCTCCGTGTCTTTCGGCAGGTCCTGGCCAGCCTCCCTCTTTCTGGAAAACTGCCACCCCTTTTCCCTGGTGACACTTGCACTCTGCAAACTTGTACATGGGAAAGGGCTGAGCCTGTGCCAGAGCACCTCATGGGGTGGTTTGGGGACAAACCCGTGTTCCCCAGAGGTGCTGTCCCCAGGGGTACCTGCGGGGGGGTTGCTGTGTTTGTGGTAGGTGTTCCACCAGCGCGGCTTCCGGTTCTCCCTCTCTGCCAGCCGGAAATATCGCGCAAAGCTCCGGTACTTCTCCAGCACCTCCAGCTTCCCGACGTCCACGTCCTCATTGGGCATTGGCCCCAGAGGGGCTGCCCTCTTCCAGAGCACAGCTGGAGGGGAACAGAGAGCCCAGGAGGTTCAAAGGGAGAGAAACGAGCCTGGGATGGGCAGAGCGTGGACAGGGCTGGAGCCATTCCCACCTCCCACAGCCATGTTCATGGAGTCACAGGGTGGGTGAGGCTGGAAGGGAGCACAGTGGGGTTATCTGGTCCCACCTCCCTGCTCCAGCAGGGGCATCCCAGAGCACAGGGCACAGGATTGTGTTCGGATGGCTCTGGAACATCTCCAGTGAGGGAGACTCCACACCCTCCCTGGACAATCTGTTCAGGGCTTGGTCACTGCACAGGGAAGAAGTTCTGCCTCATGTCCAGGAGGAATTTCCTGGGCATCACTTTGTGTCCATGGCCTCTGGTGCCATTGCTGGGCCCCCTGGAGCAGAGCCTGGGCCCTGCTCTGTCCCCTCCCTGCAGACAGGGGTGAGGGCCCCTCTCAGCCCCAGCTCCCTCAGCCTTTCCCCAGGACAGAGATGCTCCAGTCCCCAAATCTTTGTGGCCCTACATGGGACCTGCTCCAGGAGCTCTGTGTCTGTCTCATCTCGAGGAGCCCAGAACTGGACACTGCTCCAGGTAAGGCCTCGCCAGGGCTGAGCAGAGGGGCAGGATCGCTCCCTGACCTGCTGGAAATGCTCTTCCTAACGCACCCCAGGACATCAGTGCCCTTCTCATCCCCTCGGGCACAGCGCTGGTCATGGACAGCTCCTTGTCCACCAGGACCCCCAGCTCCTTCCCCAGAGAGCTGCTTTTCCAGCCCATCAGTCCCAGGCTGTGCTGGTGCCTGGGGTTGTTCCTCGCCAGATAAAGGACCCTGCACTTGCCTTTNTTTAAGTCACTTCCTCTCTGCCCTTCTCCCCAGCCTGTCCAGGTCCCTCTGAAGGGCTCACAGCATTCTGGGCTATCGGCCACCCCTCCCAGCTTTGTGCCACCAGTGAACCTGCTGAGGAGGCATTGACCCCTCATCAAAGTAAGTGATTAACAAATTAAACAACACTGGGCCCAGTACTGAACCCTGGGGGACACCAGTAGTGACAAGGCCTGGCGTTGGGGACACAGCCGTCCGAGAGCACCCTCCCCTTCGCCCCTCCTCCCCTGGCGGGTTTCGGGGCTCCCCTGGTTCTCCTGTCTCTCACCAGCAGTGCCGAAGCTCCGCCCGCCGCGGGCCCCGCGAAGCGCCGTGCTCAGCAAGGGCGCCGCCATGTTGCGCGCCGCGCTCAGGGAAAGACCCCGTTGCCATCATGACGGGCGCCGCGCCGCGGAGGCCTGGCTTGGAAGGCCCGCCCTCCACGGGGCTGCCCTTCGCGCCGCCTGACTCGGGTGGTCCCCGCGACGGGGGTGCCCCTGGTAGTGCCTGATTAGAAGAGTCTCTGCAGCCTCAGCGCTTTCCTCGCCCCGGGCTCCCCATCCCCGCCCCTGCCTCACTGAGGGAAGGGTCCCAAACCTCGTTCATGCCGTGGGCAGTTCACACCAAGGCTGAGTACACGACAAAGCCAGCCCTGCTCCTGCCTTGTTTGTACTCGAGGTCCCGCTCCCCCCAAATCCCCGGGAATCATCTGCCTCCGGTATTTTATAACCTGCAGACCCATCCTCCACTCGCTTTCACCGCATGTGCTGCCAGCCCCCCTGGGAACACGGGCTCCTTGTGAAGCCGTCTCCAAAAGGTGGCATTTTAAGAGTCCATCCCTCCCGTCAGGCGAACCCACAGCCACAGACCCCTCATTTCAGGACTCTGCAGGAGCAGAGTCGCTTTCAGGCGTCCTTGCTTGACACTGAAATTGCTCCTACGCCGGGAGAAGAGGCTCAGCACTTGTGGAATGGCCCCATCATGTTGCCCAAAGATGGATGAGGCTGCAGGGCTGTCGGGCAAAGTTCAAACACTGCTTGCTGACCCTGAGACAGCAAATCACACCAGGTTGTGGCGTTCAGGTATTATCACCAATGACAGCAAGAAGTGCAAAATATCCTCACCAACAGGAAGGAAGGAAAGTGTTTCCCAATACATCAACTCAACATGAATGGAAAACAACTTCTGTGACTTGAAGCTGCTGCTGCCCACCACCACGGCCACTCTTGCTGTGGGCACTGGTCAGCTTTTGCTGCTGTTGGAGCTGCAGTGACACCGAGCAAATGCCAGGGCCAGCTCTGCCCTCTGTGCTTCCCCTGTGGCTGGATCGCTGTGGGATGGGACAGGGATCCCCACGGCACGGGGCTGGCTGCCCTACAACACTGCAGAGCTACGCCAGGGAGGGCCGACTATATAAAACACCAAAAATCCAACTAATTTAAGGTCTTCTGAATACTTCATTCTACTTCCCCCATTACTTTACATCAAGGCAGTGGGTGAAAAGAAAGACATTTTGTCTGAAAACACATTTTTGTAATTTATTAGATCTGTACACAGCTAGTACTGTTCTCATTAGGATATTTTTAACCTGCTCCTCCATCCCCCCTCCCCAGGCCAGCAGCCTGTTCTACTGGACACAGGGAAGGCAGAGCCCTCAGCCTCCTCTGGCATCCTGAACTTCCATGGGACCTGAAACACTCAGCAGCCAAAGGGCAAGTTTGATTAGTTTATTTAAAATTAAACATTTCTTTCTGTTCAGCTACTACACGTGGAGCCAAACCTTGTGTTTGATCATTGTTAGTGCCAGAAAACTGATTCAAAATTAGAGACTAACAGAGACCAAAGCTGCAGAGAAGCAGCTTCTCAGGT
Source organism: Picathartes gymnocephalus (assembly GCA_013390045.1). NCBI lineage: Eukaryota > Metazoa > Chordata > Aves > Passeriformes > Picathartidae > Picathartes > Picathartes gymnocephalus. Next base: position 475,491 of record WEKY01061462.1, read on the forward strand.
GTTGCCTCAGAACTGCAGGATTTGGGTTTATGCTAGAGGTTTTTACTGTTTTAAGCTCAGAGTTGCCCTTCTCTAGCGTGAAGAGGTTTTATGGTTACTGGACAGAGTTACTGGTGTGGAAAAGCAGCAATGATTTTGCTTGGTTGTAGTTGTTGCACTGATTTCCCTGGGCAGCAGGACATTCTCTTCCTAGCTAAATCCTTCCTGTTCAATCAGACAGCACCGTGCAAGGCCCAAGTCAATATCAAAACAAAATTAAGCAAATCAGAGAAAGCTCCTTGGAAATGCATGGGTAGGAAAAAAATAAAAATCTGGACACCTCACTTGGGATTGTCGTTTTCTTGACAAATGCCTTTAAAAAACCAGGACAACATCCCAGAGAAATCTGAAGACCTGAGGACGCTGGTCAACTGATTTTTGCCCTCCAGTACTGGCTTCATCATTCCAGGTCAAATTTGCAGTTTTTACCACTACATGTGGTTTTTTTCCCACCAAATCAACATAAGTAACATTCGTAAAGTGCTTTGAGATAGTGCTAGAAAATACTAAGAAAGAAAAGAGGGGCAGAACATCTGTTATCAGCACCCAGCTGATCCCTACGAGTTGGATTTTATCCTCAGAGCAGCATCACTATGTTCTCCTTTGACCTCCTATTAACCAAGAGCTGGCACAAAGGAAAAAGGAGTTTGTGCAGGGCAGTGAAAGAAGGGAAACAAAGGAAACATGAGGATTTCTTCTGGAAAGATGCCTGAAGCAGAGCTCCAGAGAAGGATGGGTATTTACTTCCCAGATCCATCAGGAAAACAGTGCCACACGCAGACTCACATGCACAGAGCTCTGCAGGAGGCTTCACACAGCACAAACATTTGCCAAATGAGGAGAGAGGTGGGGCTAATCTTAAAAAAAAAATTTAAAAATCGTGACATTGATGGTTTTTTGAGGGGAGGACATAACTGCTCACCAGAAGCTACTGCCTGAGGGCTGTCAACTACATCATAATAAAGTCCTGCCACCTTTTCCAGTTGACCGGAACTTCTCTCTAGTTAGCAGCTTCACAAAAGCAATCCTTGTATAAATCCATAAAGCTTTCCCAGATTTTTAAAAGGTTAATTTTACCATTATAATTGCACTTTAAAAACAGGCATCAATCCCTACACACTCTCCCCAAACACCTCCTCCATTTATAAAAGAGGGAAGAAAGGCTACAATTATTCACTGTCCTACAGCTACAGGATTCAAAGGTTGGATTTAGGTGCCTGAAGGAAGGATGCAAACACCCAATTTTCAGGGCAGGACAAGAGTGCATTTTAAAAAACCTGCAGGCTTCACAGCTTGGCTTGCATTGGCTTCAGGTGTTTGTGGAAAGATTCATGAACCTGCAAGACAACAAGACAGTGGTTACAAGGTCAGGTTTGATCCTTGAAACAGTTTTACCATCTCACATTCTGCACTGTGTTTGTATACAAAGAAAATTTGAATCAGAGGCACTTTGGAGATTTAAGAACAGACAGATAACTTCTGTATTTCAGTGTCTGCCTGATACAAAGAGAATATAAGAAACAGCCTGCCCACCTACCTTTCTTCTAAGAAAAGAATGCAAGATTTATATCCATGCAATTGTTTGGCATTTTAATTACAAGAAAACTGGTACAGGTTTCCTAAGGGGGCTGTAATGAAGCTCCTAAGCCCCACTGAATTCAGAAGTACAGAGCACTGAGCAAGCTGTGGTGGAATTTAACTCCAGCTGCAGTCTCTGGCAGCCCATTGTAGGAGAAACAGTCTGCCCTAATCAAAGGCATCAGGAGACAGGATTTACCATTCTGGCTGATGGAGCAGGGACACTCCAGGTTACTTTAGCTCTGCTGCACCTCCAGTCCTAGGCCAGACATACAACATCTGACACCTAAGTACTACAGGGGAGCAATTTCTTTTCTCCCCCACTCACTGCTGCTGCCTCAGGACTGGTAGATTTGCCAGAAAATGGGCAAGGTTTCCACAGCTACTGTCACTAAACAGAATCAACAGCAAGTGACAATTGCTTTTGAATCCACTGACATAATTCAGTTGTTTCTCTGTGGAGTGCACCATTTCCTCCCTCAACTCAGAAGCTCAAGTGATGAATACAAGGTACACCTGGGAGAGAAACTACAGAGAGCAAACAGAAAGTAGGTTGTTTTGGTCCATTACTACTTGTGACTTTTCTCCCCTCTTCCTCAATTTCCTGCTGAGATCACTGGAGCATAATTAACAACCCTAAATTGAATTATTTCTCTGGTCATGTGAGAAAAAGAAGAGAGGTTTCTTTACCTGTGTTTTGTTCAGTGGGGATTTCTTTGCCCACTCAAACATGTTCTCGTAGACGTTGCCATCGTAGCGCCCAAGCACAGATCCTAGATGGACATCATGGAAGTCAAAGGAATCCACCAGTGCCACTGCATTGGGACGAATGACAGCCAGGAGCTCCTTCACTTGTTGGTTCACTTGGGTAATTTGGGCACTGGTCAAGATACCCGCCTTGAGAAGGAAAGAGTTTATACAAGTCACAAATCCTTCCTTTCCCCAATGTCCCACGTAGGTCAGCTTTCCCACACACAAAAATGCAGCAGTTCATAAAACACCTAAGTCTTTTTTTCTTCACTAGGTAATTAAATTGTCAGTTTGCCACAGTGCACAAGCAAAAGGAGATGCCAGCACAGCCCACCATACTGCCCAGCTATTTAGTCTTGGATGGGAGACTCTGTGAGTGCCTGTAAGGTAACTGCAGCAGCAAGGTTTCTTGGAGAATATGCATATATTGATATTAAATTGTGTCTGGCTTCAGGGAAATTTTTAGTAAGCAGTAAAGAGGAAAATAGGAAGACAAAACATACCATGTCCTCCTGAAGAAAAAACAAAACACTGCTTCACAAATGCATTCTCCAACTGACAGAATGAAGAGAAGAAAGGCAACGCCTGACAATTTAAAGCTGTTCATTGAAGGATGGGTTAGGATTTGGAGCACAAGATTCCCTTTGAGAGATATTAGTTGTGGAGCACATCTAACTGCATCTCCTTTATTAATTCCTTGGTTTTTAACACAGAGCAGCTGGTCACCAACTGGAAACCATTTCAGCTGAACCCAAATGCCTGGTTTCCACTGACCACAAGGGAAACCTGACAAGAGCCTTCCAGCAGACCTGCACAGCTAATGACCTCCTGTTAGCCAATGGCCAACAACTTACACCTACAACATCCATAGAGCTTGGCATTTAAAGCACATTTGCAAGCAGTGCACCTGGCTTCAGGGATTTGGAGTGCTGGAGAAAGACACCAACCTGCAGGAAATCGCCCGCGTTCCTGCTGATGCCGAACAGGGCGTACAGGAGGCACAGGTCGGTCAGGACCGCGCGGACGGCGGCGTCACTGACCTCGGCCAGCTTGGCTGTGAACAGCTTCACTATCACATAGTGACAGTGGGCCTGCAGAAACCAAAGAGGGTCAGTCAGGGGAACAGAAACATGAGGAGCTCTCACAGCACGTTTCGTCAGCAGGCACATCACTGACCTCTGATGCCCGCACAAGATCAACAGAAGTCCTGTTCCAGGCATCCTCCTTGCTCTTTCTGTGGTTCAGCTCAGCTTGCAGATTCTTCGCTGCAGATTCTACAAGCCTGTTTCATATGAGGAAGAAAACCAGTTTACATAGTAACACCACATTAACAGGATGACACACACTGAATTCACACACGTCAGTTATGGCACATAAGCTCAGAATTCTTCTCGTGCCATGAGTGAAGACACTGGCTGGAGTGACAAGCTGTGCCTCGAAAACACCAATAATCACTGCTGCAACTACAACACAGCTACAGAAGGCTAAGAGGACTTCTGACACCACACGTGGTGCTTCAATACCTACTCATAAGTAGGTGTCTGTTCTACTCTCCCACTTCCCTCACAATGAACTTTATTATCAGGATTGTTTCTCTCCAGAGATCTCTGAGCCGTTTGGTATTTGTATGTTTGAATATACTTTACACATAAATAAGAAAAAGATACATCCTGAAGGAATGGGGAGCAGAGTAACCAGGCTATGAGCAGGCTGTGAGTATCCTTCTGCAACCTCAAAGCACTTAACCCTGACCCCGACCCAGTCAAATGTGTCACTTCCTGAAAGCAACACACGGATCAAAGCTTCACCAGCCACGCCTTGAAAATCCAGCATTAACAGGGCAGTGCATCACCACCACCTCCCCAAACACCCAGTTTTTCTTGGCTCAGCCCAGTCAGTGTGAGCTCACCGGGCAGCACGTGACTTGTAGGCTTCTACCAAGCTGGTGGGGTCATTGATCCTCATGGTGACAGTCCTGGCAGCCACATGCTGGGGCTGGATGCGCTGCCTGGAGAGGTCGTTCAGGTAGGACACCATGCCAGTGACCTGCTGTCCAGAGGTCACCTGGCTGTAGCTTTTAATAAGGAACCTGCAAACAGCAGAAAACAACTCTTACTCATGAGTTGTTTGAATGGACAAAAGTCATCTCACTGAGGCTCAGGCCAGAAAGAACAATTGTAGGCACACAATTATCTATCAAAAATGGGGCAGGGGACAGAAACATGACACCAGTTTCATGGTAATACAGATACTTCTGCTCATCACTTTGCCACCAAATTCACTGCAAACGGGTCAAATAAGAGTCCTTAACACCAATTTAGTGTTAAGATGGGCATCATTTATTACAGGTGCCTGGCTGCATGGGGGATAACTCCTCCTTGTGTGCACGTGATTTTTTACAAGTGTGTTGCTTACATACAGTCACTACATGTGTATTATAATTTGCTTATTACCATAAACCCCTCCCCAAGTTCCCAGATTCAGTCCTTGTTTTGGCTGTAGCTGCATTCCTAAGCCAGATGGCTCCCCCTTATCTTCCAACTGTCCTTGCTGGGATAGCAAATTCTGCATGCCTTGTTTCTCTGCTCAGAGTTACGCAGACACAGCAGAAATTGAATTAACCCTTTCGGTGCCAACTTCAGCCACAAGGACCATGAGGAGAGGCTGGAACCCCCCTGTGCAGAGCTCCCATACCTGGCTGTCTGCAGCATCATGACTGTGTTCTCCCCCTCGTAGGTGCAGGATGGGGTGAAGGTGACGTAGATGTCAGGAATGCCACTGCAGCGGGAGTAGCCGTGCCCGCCGCAGGCCATCCGACACTCCTCGATGCCAGCATTAGCAGTCCAGGAGGTGAACGCCTTCAGCCCTGCTGTCAGGGCGTGCAGCTGAGGGGCAACAGCAAAGCCAGGTTTATTTTCCAGTCTTAACCTGCACACATACATGTTAAGGACTGCAACTCCCACAAAAAAGAAGTAAAGTCAAAACCATTCTTGCGCTGTTCCAAAGGGTCTTGTTTTTCTTGCAGGAACTCTTTCCTGAGACAAATATTTATATGAAAACCCTTGTATGTGGAAAGACTTCTTTTAAGTACACCACTCCCTTCTGCCCCTACACATTTTATGTACAAGACTGTTTCCAAGTGTCCATTGTCACAAATCCTAACAGAAAATTAACATTTTACAACCCTAACCCCTCAGTATAGTACTGATACTTTGATCAACACACCTGTCCTACCCTAGGCACTTGGAAGAACAATTAAGAAGCTATAGCATGAGCACAAGACCAGTCTTAACTCCCAAACAATAATCCATCATTCCTGGAAATGCACCTTTTGAATAAAAATATATTCCCAGTAACTCTCTCACTGTGCATTACTCCCTGTTTTTTATGAAGTGCTAAATGAATAGAGCAAATAAATGTCACCAGCACATACTGGACTTGGGGGCTTCTGAAACTACAGAAGTAGAAAACATCTCATGAGTGAAAGCCAAAAAGGCTCATGCTGTAAAGAAACCTCACACAAATTCAACCAACACTCTGGTTCCCAGAGGACACAGTACCTCTGGCAGCTCACTGAGGTCCCCCGTGCTGATGTCCCCACTGATACGATGGTAGGTGTCCTTTATGTAGGCTCCCACAAAATGGAAGGCGTACGCTGTTGCCAGGAGAGGAAAGAGTTTGTATTGTTGGGTCTGATAATCCAAGATCTGGGGTTCTGGTTCCCTAGAGCAAGACACGGATGAGTTAGCATGTCAGTGGTAGCAAACTGCTGCAGAAATCCCATTTATCCCTACTCTAAGTATGTTCTCCATCCTTATCAAGCCAGATTCTCTAAGACCATCCAGCAAAAGCCTCCGGCAGGGGAGGACATTCCAAGAATGAAAGATTATGCACTTCCAAGGACAAACCGTGTTTTGAAACCATACCGTGTGCCAAAGCAAACATCAGCCACAGCCCTTCTTCCTCCCAGTACTTGAGAATTTTCCCTCAGCAGTTTAGGCTGCTCTGGGTCTGCCTGCACTCACCCTGGCTTCAGCTCAGACTGGTGTCTGACGGCGCTGTAGCGGATGGCGATGGTGCAGGCCCGGGACAGCGAGCGAGCAGAGTCACCCACAATGAGGGAACGGATGAACACCATGGTCCCATAGGTCAGCTTGTCACTGACTGGTTTCACATAGGTGCCATCTGGTTCAACCTGCCAAAAAGTAAAAGATTTTAAAAAAATACAGCCTGTTCATTTGTGAAGTTTCCTCCCTTTTACATGTTCACACTCTAAACTCATCAAGCAGCATTTACAAGCCACCCACAAACCTTTTGTGCAGTAGTCAACCTCCCAGGAGCATTCAGTGTGTCCATTTCTAACAGCAGATGCTGAAACTCACTGCTTTACCTGGGCATATTTCATCAGCATGTTTTCCCGAGGAATTCGGAAGTTGTCCATTTTCAGGTAGCCATTATCCATTTCATCATAGCCAAATTTGGGGCCAATGTCACCCACTGTGATACCTGCCACAGACAAAGCCACTTGCATTAAGAAATATGAACTAAACACCACACAAAAGGTTCAAGCCTTCTCCAATAAGGAGATTGTTTAGTTTTCTAGCAAGTCTTGGCAGTGTTATGAATAAGAGTTAACAGGGACCTTAATCTCTTTGATGGAAAAGTGGTGTCCTGGTTTTGGCTACGATAGAGTAAATTATCTTCCCAGTGGCTGGTACAGTGCTGTGTTCTGGATTTAGCATGAGAACAATGTTGATAACACACTGATGGTTCAGTTGGTGCTGAGTAGCACTTGCACCAAGTCAAGGACTTTTCAATTTCCACACTGCCCCAATGACGAGGAGGCTGAGGGGACACAAGAAACTGGCAGGGGACACAGCCAGGACAGCTGATCCCAGCTGGACAAATGGATATTTCCCACCATGTGGCATCACGCTGAACAATAAAACTGGGTGAAGTCAGCTGTGGGGAAGACAGCCCCCTGCTCAGGGACTGGCTGGGCATCAGTCAGCTGGTGCTAAGCAGTCACACAGTGATCACTTGCCCTGCATATTCTACTACTAGTACTACTACTGCTACTATTATTGTTGTTGTTGTTGTTGTTGTTGTTAATTTCCCTTCTTTTTCTGTCCTATTAAATTATCTTTATCTCAGCCTACAAGTTTTACATTTCTTACAATCCTTTCCCCCATCCCTCTGTGTGGAGGGAATGGCTGTCTGTGTTTAGCTGCCTGATGAGTTAAACCATAACAACTGGACATCAAAACATGGGAATCTCCATAATTTCCATGCAGCCCTACCACCCAGTCATTGCAGGAGCTGTTTCTGAAGTTCATCCAGCTCACTTCCAGCTAAAGAGTGATGAAAGCTCTTCCCCTTTCAGAAAGCAGGATGCTCATGGAATACATACCTGGGAGACACTGGGGCAGAACCAAATCCCAAACTAAACTTCATTGGGGCAGAACCAAATCCCAAACTAAACTTCACATTGAAGGCATGGTAGGAAATGATTTAGTGGTAGTTCAGTCATAAGAAATATTCATTTAAGTCCTGTGATCTACCAACCGAAATCAGCCAATGAAATAAGCCATGGACTTTTTAACAAGACACAGCAGCTATATACAGTCAGAGAGAAACAGATGTAATCTATTCCCTGAGTGTGAGTTTGTACCTGGCAGAGGTTCATGTGTGCCCAGCTGCCGGATGGGGACAATAAAGGCGTGCAGGCCTTTGCACTGGCCCTGGGTGTAGAGCTGAGCCAGAACAATGGCGTGGTTCGACGTCTTCCCAACTGCAACGGGAGTGGGAGTCAGCACAGAAACACAGTCAGACACACACAGAGTCTCCTCTGAGATCACCTCATCACATCATGCACTAGAAAACCAGACTGACCCCACTGGTTGTCACCCCAATCGTACAGCTCTACGACAAAGTGTTGCTCAAGTCAGTGAAAGTTGCACACTATTTTCTTGACTATAAAACACCGAGTCCTTGGCACACCTGCCAGTGAAGCTGAAGGAACTATAAATAATTTGATACAAGCAATCAAAAATCACACCAAATCCAGTGTGAATGGTTCTGAGCAACAGTCTAGAGCACACAGAGAGTGTTTAGCAGGCTCTGGTAAGTCTGTTGCTTGTTGTGCAAGAGTGACTGACTTTCAGCCAACTCTTTGGATCAACTTTCAGTCATCACTCTGTAGATGTACCACACTTGACATTGCCTCTCTGAGTTTTTCCATGCATCTTCCAGATTTAGACACACTTACGTCCACCTGGCCACCACTTAATGGAGGTGACAGTGGGGCTGTTGAGGATGAACTCCTGCGTAGAAGGGTCGTAAGTGGCTGTAGTTTCCAGGCCCCGAAGATGAGTCCCTGGAAACAAGCAAACACATTGTTTTGCCAGGAAGTCAGTCAGAAAACACAGACAAGGGCAGAACTGGACAATGGAAAGTGGAACTCCAGTAGTAATGTTTAAATTTTAACTTTGCTTTTAGGCTATATATATAAAAAGCTAAACATCAACAAATTAAGGAAGAATAAGTGAGAGCCAGACCATATTCTCGGATTGGAAGCCAATTCTCAGAAAACATATTGATTTTTTTCCCCAGTGGTCTAAGACTAGTTTTCCAAGCACCTCTAATGTGACGCCTTTTTGCTATCACATACCAGAAGCCCTTTCTCAGTTAGAATGTTCCATAGGAACACACTTACCTGAATTTCACTAAAATGCAATCTGATTAAACTGCAAAATAAAACCGTCCAGTTCTCAGCCACAAGACGAAACAAATAGTGCCCACCACCTCTTCATTCCCTCATCAAGCCTACATTCTCCTCACTTGATGGAGCTGATCTCCCAGAAGAGACCATCCATAGCTCCAAGACAGCAAGTAATGGCATGTGTATGCCAGGTACTGATGCAGGTAGATGAAGAGACTGCAAAAAGATGGAGGTAATTCCAGGAACAGTCTTTGTCTTCTGCCCCCAATGCTTCACTTCCCACACACCTGTCTCAGAGCAGCAGCACTGCCCCTGAATACCTTAAAAAATCCCCAAATCACCAGGCCTACTTGCTTCAATTGGACAAGCTGTGAACACTCCCAAGAGTGTGGACTGACAGGGCAGGACAAGAGCTCCAACAGGAAAAAGGAGATCACCTTGCAGCAACCACGTTCCCAAAGCACGGAGGTAATGGCAGACTTCCACAGGCAGCTCAAGACTTACTCTGCTGGCAAAAGATCTTCAAACCTCACTAGCTCCAAGAGATTCTCCTCAGACTTGCAGTTACTTTATGCTTCACACAGTCTCTACATTTCCCTTCACCACAAAGGTGAATCCTGCTCATTTTTAGAAAATAATTCTCATCTGCAGCTCTCAGATGAACAAAATTAAGGTTTCCCAAGGCATAATATCCTCCCTTTGAATCTTGAATTAAAAGTGTTGCAATCACAATACTGCTGGAGTTATCAAAATCCATTTCAAAGCTTGAAAGCAAAGGAATAGCAACAAAAAATAAAGTCAACTTGAGATAGAGAACTCAAAAAAACCAACCAAATTTCATGGTCGGTTAAAAAGAACACATGAGAGTGAACTAAGAGAAATAAAGCTCCCCACAGAACATGAGCATTGGAACCAAGTACACGTTCTCTGACCCAAGGTCAGTCCCAAGGTGAACAAGCAACTCTTAATTTTTTGGCATCTCTTTCAGTACCTCAAAGCTCTGTCCTTTTGTCTTCACACTGAACATTAATTAGAGCAAAGCAGAACTCAAACTGGAAGGAACAGTAAAAGGAACAGATGCCACCAAACTGACAGCACCAGCGATGGGCATTAATGACACTGGTTTGAATGGCACGAGGAGCACCCAGGTGCTCATTTATAGAGCTACAGACATCAAATCCTCCCTTAGGAGGAAGAGAAGGAAGCAGCACATGGTTTAATGCTCTATTAACTCTTCCAGAGGCTTTTCCCTACAACCACAGCTGCATGTGTAAAACTGTGGGATACACACACACTGTTCTTCCTAGGCACGGGAATCCTCTGTACACAAAGCCATTCTTAGAAAGAGCATTTATTGAATGTACTGTACCATGGCCCATTTCAGTCTGGGCATAAGTGCCAATGATCTCCAGGTTCCAGGCAGGCATGAAGAAGCGATCCTGCTGCTCTGGGGTGGCCTGGGTGAGAAGGGTAGGGAGGAACATGCCCAGGTGAAGGTCCAGAGGTTCAGGCCGTCCACGGTGAACAAAGCTGTGAAGAATTGTCATGGGATGGGAGCATGAAGGGAATGTTATGGGAGGGAAGCAAGCATGAGGATTCATGGTGGAGATTCAGAAGAGACAAAAAGAAAAAAAAAAACGATTCATGTGTCAATCAGAATTCAGCAAGTGTATTTTAGAGAGCCAGAGCACTGTCCTTTTCTCAGGCCTGAGTAACAAGAAATTGCACTCGCTTTGAAATAAACATGCTGCAATGCATTTCTTTGTAATCATGCATCAAGTGCATCTGCAACATTCCCCTATTTTTGATGCTTGATTTAAAAAAAGGGATGAACCAAACCAAAAGATGGACCAGACCTTCTGGTTTAAACATCAGAGGATCCCTAAGTTCAACGGGCTGAGGCAGTCAGCTGTGAATGTCAGTTTGCTGGAGGTGTGATGTGGCTGGATGCAGTGTGCTTTCAACCAAACACAAGAAGTCAATCTTTTTTTTTTTTTTTGGCCATCTTTTAATAAATAGTGCCCACTGTAGATGGTAGAACGTGGTGGAAGTCCAAGTTTATCCAGCTAAACGAGCTAGGTTTTCAATGAACTTTCATTTTTTTTTAAAAAAGCAAATCCTAACTGGCTGCACTAATTCCTCTCATTTTTTAGAATTAAAGATCAGACACAATTAGTGTATATGGCATTTCCAATCAACGCCCTTCAACTTCTGCTATTTTAAAGAACTTTCTTAAAAGGACAGTGCTCTGTACGTGTAAGTCAAAGTTGTGACCATGAACAACTTGGGAAGAAAGCCAACATTTTTCAATCTGTAAATCACCAGCACAAATTAGCTCCAATTAAACATCTATCATTAGAACTACTTTTTCTCTACGTTCTGTCAAACACCACTGTGAGGTAATTAAGTGGTCTATCAAGTTTTTCAATATAAAAAATTAATTCAACATTAAATCTTAAAATATTGACAGCTTTGAGTATTAAAACAGTGGGGACAGATTGAGGACCAGTACCTCTATCTGGCTTATTTATGTATGAAATAAATTTAATTGGACTTTAACAGGAATATACATATATATATATACTTAAACGATACAAATTATGGAAACATGAGCTCGGTCTGAGCTTGGCTCAATCTCATCTGATATTATTCTTAGCAAAGTGGGAACAATGCATCCTTGTGTTCTCTAAACACACGTTAATACGAACTAGTTCTGTCCTTAGGGCTTCCCAAGAACTGGTTTTTGATATTCTCAGACTCCTACAAATAAATTCAACTATCTAATAAACCCAGCAGCAAGGTTTTCTAAGCTTTCTGACTGCATAGTGACCAAGCCCAACAGAGGACTAATGGGTTACCAGGAATACCAGAGTTAAGTGAGTTCAGTACTGGTGAGCAGTACACAGCTGACAGTCAAAGAATGAAAAAAAAAATCCTTATTTACCAGCAGTAGTTATAAACCAGATAGAAACAGCACAGTATTTTCACTTTTTCACTGCTCCTTGTTTCATTTTCAGCCCTGTGCTATTTGTGTTTTTTCTTTCTTTGATTTTTTCTTTTTAGAGAGACTTCTTCACTATGGAACAAGTTAAAATCAACACAGGCTATCACACACATAGTCACCACGATAAAACTGAGTAACTACCCATCCAGGCCAGAGTTCAATTGAATAATCCAGAGGTCTGTTTCCCCACCACCAGATTTTAAACATCACGATTAAATTAATCAAAGCTCAGTGACAATTATGCAGCAGCTTCACTGATGAAATATCAGATATTCAACATTCACAGCAAGAATGCCAAATGTTTGCATTTTAATTATTCAGCAAAGAAAGTGTATCTACTTCACTGTATTAGCTCTATTTAGTGTCAAAATACCAATTTAACCATGAAACAACATGAGAACTATAAGGAAATCAACCATTACCAGGCAAGAAAGTGCAATGATCTAATGTGAAATCAGAAGTAGAACCAATCACTGCAGTGTGGATGTGATTGATTTCAAGCAGCTAGTGTGAGAAAGCAAACAAGACCAACAGGCACTGATTGTTGCCATCCAGTTATCTCTCAGCTTCTGGTACTGAGCTGGGTTTGTTGAACAGGACACAGGACGGGATTTCTTCCACTGAGTCTTCTACAAATGTTTCAGCTGCTGTAACTGAAAAACCAGGCAGCTGGCATTGCCATCCAGCAGTGTCCAGACTTGTACACCTCAGCCTTCCCCACTTCAGATACCAGCACAAGCACTGGCGTCCTTGTTTGTAAACTATTCTTGTTGGTATTTAACAGCCATAATTCCAGGTTCTGGGCTAGAAGACTGTTTTCTGGTCCATTAAATGCTTTTCCATTTGAAGCAGTGAAAGTTGCTTTCAACAACAGCAGGAATAAGATGTTTTTTTCCTTTGTAAACAAGACCTTCCCAGGAAGCTGTACAGCTGCAGTGGAGCAGCATCTGGAAGAGAAGTGCCTGGGGCAAAGCATACCTGACTTTCAACCCAAAACTCGCAATCTCACCGTGCTCCACTGCTCCTGACCTGTTTCTGCAGGCCAGCCATGCACTGAGGGCTCTGGCATACATCCCAAAATCAGGCAAAAATAAAACCACAGTACTGTTCATTGACACGTTCCAACTGGTTCAAGTGAAATTCAGACTCTCAGGTCTTAGAACAACCTCCTCATTTTAAAACAAAGGTGACAACTACCAATGCAGAGATCAGCTAAGAGGTGCATTCTGGAAAAGACCAAAAGGAATCCTGGGATTGTCAGGATGTGAAATGAGGTGGTTGTCTGGCTACAGATGTCAACCATCAACTGAGGAATTTTACCTTTCCCCCTTTAGACTGACCCAGGGAACATTAACAATTTACCCGCTGGAGTTAGAGAAAAGAGGTTACCCATTGATCCCTGAAGGGAACTAACCATGTCCCATTTCGGTTTGGGCGTAGGTGCCAATTATCTTGACTCCACGGACCAGGGGCAGCCACTTCTCCTTCTGAGCAGCAGTCGTTTGGGTCTCTATGGTTTTGTGAAACATGCTGAAGTGGAGACCCAAAGGTTCAGGAAAATTGCCCAAGCATGTTCTACAGGAGAGAAATAGAGGGATCTGGATCTCAGTCTTACTGTTACCAAGAACCTGAAAGGCTTTTCTCCAACTGGAGCATAAGATAAATAATCTCTTTGCCTCATTCAACCTTTTTTTTTTTTTTTTGTCCCACAAGCAACCTCCAAATGTGGAGGCATCAGAAGCAATGCTAATGGGGAAACAGATGTTTCTTCCAGGCATCTTCTTCAGCCCATGAATCCTGCTGTTGCTATGTAACTGGACAAATACTATTCTACAAAGGTTCATGAGGAATTTGAAACTAAGGACATGAAAGCCAAACTATTTTCTCCCCCATCTCTCAGGCTTTGTAGGAATAACTCCCACTGCTACTGGTAGCCTACAACTAGGGCATTACTATTTAGAAGGAATATGTATTGAAAAGGAAAAGGTTTCTTTGGTGACTGAGTTCTTTTCAGAACAGCTCTGTATTACCTGCAGCAGCTTCTATCAATTGTGAGATCTGGAACTCACCTTCAATTAAAATTACCATTACAGTCTAGTGCTGGAGAGAATGGAAAGAAAAATCAGGTATTTTAGGTGTGCTTCACCAGAACAGAAGTTATTTCATGAAAGCAAACTCTAATCAACTAGTAGCCACAATGGTAGGCAAAATACATTGTCAATTAAAACATCTTCCCTTCTGCAGCTTGAACAGTTTCTTCCTCTTCAATCTACTGTACACAAATGCTTATTTCATCTAAACTCTAAGAGAGGAGGAAAAATGACCCCTCTGCACAAATACCATAGGGGATGCTCTGCACATGGTTAGTCAATTACAGCAGCTTTTGTGACTGGCATTTTGCAACATGCAGAGAGTAAATAATTGATAGTTCAACAGCAGGCCCTGTACAGACTGTGAAAACCAGCCTTAGAGTGAGAGACAAAGCACCACAGAACTTCAAGTTGCCTATTTTAAATGAACAAGACTAAATGAGCCATGGATTTTTCCAGGACCAAAACTATTGCAATCAAGTAATCTAATGCTGGTGATTAATGTATTAACTGTGCTTTAAGATGGTGTGGGTGCAGGTACAGTGTCTCAAGTTTCTGGAATCGAGGCACACAGTTCTTTCACCAAAAAATACTCTCTTGCCTACAGCAGCACATGTTACCAAAGCTGATGCTTTCAGCGTGACCAAGGGCTTAAAAATGCTGCAAGGACAGCAACACAGAATACTTTTCAACACTCTTGTGGTTTCCTAAGTGGGTTATTCTTTTAGCCCAGGACCTGTGCAGCAACAGCAGAAGCCTTTTCTTCCTCACTCCTGCAGCACAATTATTGTGCACCTACTCCTTGGGCCCAAAACGGACAAATCTACAGGGAGCAAATGAGTGCTGACTTTGAAATACAAAGTTTCAGGCAGCTTGGGAAGAGCTTGAATGGGTGTTTGCGTATTTTAAGTAGTCACTGAAAGAACTTGAGAAAAAGGTGCAGCCCATTCTTTGCTGTCAGAAAAATCAGGTCAAACACTGCTTCTTTGAAGGTAATGCTCCAGGAAAAAATCCCAGAAATCTTCTGAAAGGTCATGCCAATAACCTTCACTGCCTATGAGTAAGTTTAATCACAAGTGCCAGATATCTCATGCTTAACTATCACCTTCTCTGATAGGAAGAAGACAACAGACACTTTGCAAATGGATGCTTTAACACCCCTGTGTCAGAAGGTCATGATGTTTCAGTAGCTAATTGTGCAGCATTTTAACAGCTTCTTGCATTAACTAAGCTGAAAATTACATTACAGCAGAAACTGTTCATCTCTGCATACTCCACACTGAAGATTTAGGCTTTCCTTAACGTGCCTTTTAACAGCTTGAATGACAATGAGAGAAAATCCTTTTTTCCTCGAGACACAGGGCAAACAGGAGAGGTACCAGCTGTGAAGGGAGGAACAACAGGTTTTCTTCTTTTTCTTTCTCTGAACTCTTACCTCTTCCCACCACAGTTTCAACACTCCCAGCACCTGGATTGGCTGTTCTCCAAAGGCTGCCGTGTGTAACTGTTCAAATACTCTGCTCCATCAAGACTGATGGTGGCAGTGACCATCTGATCAATGACCAGCTGCTTTGAGGTCAGCCTTCCTACAACAACCAGTGTCACAATGAGACTGCAGCTCCAAATCCACTTCTGGGAGAAGGCTGTGTAGTAATATATGCTTTTGCAATATAGATCTTCCCAGATTTCATAGCAACCAGTGCCACCCACACAGTAAAAGGCACTTATGTGACAGGTGTGTCACTGTCTCTCAGTGCACAGAGGATGACAAAATAAAGTCTGTGTGTTCAGAAGCTCCAAAGCTGTGGGAACAAGTGCAAAGCCATCTTCAGGCTGCAGAACTGGGTCACAGAACAGGGGCATTTACTTTACATCAATCTGCGTGCAAACTTCTCTGCTTTGTGCAGCTCTTGAAGTAACTCTCTCAAGGACGAGCACGAAGGGTCATCCCAGTGGAGAAGGAGCAGGAGCTGTGTTTGAGCTGTGCTTACTGGGCTTCAAAGCTAGCAGCTGCTATGGCAATAAACTCCTGTTCCAGCTGTATCAAAGTAACATCAAGCCAGACTCATCCACTCTGCATTAATTTAGCAGTGGCAAGTAGGGCCCATAGTAGAGTTTTTCTACTTTGATTTGCTCAGAGCTACTCAGGTCCTAATTTAGAGAGGTAGGAACAAATTCCAACAGGGAAAGTGCACATTCATGCAATGCTCACGAACACAGGAATCGTCTGGTGACCAGCAACTCTCAGATCTTCTCTTCTTCCATGACCCAGTTTGTCCCAATTGTTTTCCACTTCTTCATTTAATCCCATTTTCCTCAATGAAGGGTAATTAAACTTGAAGGTGAATTAAAACTGAGCAGCTCGCTCTCTTCCAAGAGTGTTGGACCATTACATCAGAAATATTTCCCATTTTTCATGCAGACTTACATTTTGCTGCAGTTAGACTGTAAAAGAAATCTGAAATGTTGGCACTTTTAGGCTGATGGCCTTCAAAGCTGCAGTCACAACAGCTGCAACTGCAGTGTGGACATACAAGAATTACTACATGAAAAGCAATTAAGTGTTTTTAATAGATCCTTTTATGGTTTGGAGCCCAACAAAGCCCTTTGGAAACAAGAAGGAGGAGCATTCACTTGAACATGTCACAGCAGCAGGAGCAACTGTTTAAGTATATCTTCAGGGCAGTGAAGGAAGCAGCATTTCTCCTCACCTACTCATAAATCAAACCACAAAGTTGGTGAGTCATGTGCAAAGCTACCTAGAGATGTTCTGGCAGTTTAGGAAAGCTACAGCAAAAAATTCCTACAAAATTGCATATGTAAATCTGTCCCTGCCTTTTGGGGATAACTGACAACATTTCTTAAGCTTCCATAAGCAGAAATGTCAATCAGAATAAATACAACTTGATGTCTGAATCAAGGACATCAATCTATTTCATAAACTTCATTTGAGGCATGTTGCAACACCATATCCATTGAGTTTTCAGTTTGGAAAAATGGATAAGCCCAAACACAATTTCTCCAGGTCAGTTTTTACACTAATGAAGTCCCTTCCAGTTAGCACCACTTAGTACCAATTGGATATGGGATAGAAATAAACATAATTTTGTCAGTTGGGTGCAGTTCACCAAATTTTAAAAATATTTAACACTCAACAGGTGGGAAAGTGGGGACAGATGTTAAAATGCAAATGAAATCAAAGGATGAAAAAAGAATCCTTTAATTTCATCCATTTTTAAGCAGCAGCAAGCCCACATCCTCCCTTGCCAACACCACACATTATAGTAAAGAAGTCAAATCAGAATATTAACAGTGTACAATTCTTAGAGCAAACACACTTCACCTACAGGCAAGAAGTTTATGCACCACTCTTCATTCTGCTACGTGTTATTACAGAATAAATATGGTATATAAAATAAATAAGAAGTGGCAAATACAGTCAGTCTACAGTAATTGCAATTATATTTTGAAATCTTGAATGGCTGCAATTAGATTTCACCTTGGAAAAAAACAAGCCTTTTTCATTGTTACAATTGGTTTTGGACCGTGAATTCTGACTAGTCAAACCTGACCATTCATGTCCCATTAGATATGGATGTACTATTTGGTATCTGTATGAAATATTACACTGAATTGCTGACTCCAAAGTAAGTTTATGGAAAGACAAAACTATAATCTCTCATTTAACGAATTCAGAAAAGACTATTTTCATATAATATTCTCATTAATGTTACAAAAAGACAGAAAATGTGTTAAAATCTTCCATCAGGTCAACTGGATAGACTTTGCTGAATTTTCTCTGTAGAAATAAATAAATAAATGAAGAAACTTCCTCGACACTTTCAATAAACTTTGTGTAGGAAAAAAATTAATTATTAACTTTGACTGTGCAGCACCTGAATAACCCAATACTGTCACTGAACTTGTTCCCTATTATCACTGTACACCAATGACAATTTTCAAATTATTTACGTTACTTCCATGAGAACTTTCATGACACAGATCAGTGCAGACCAGTTTCTTTGAAAGTAAAACCACAGTGGACAAGATGATTTCAATTTCCTAGTGCCAATATTAATGCCCTGAGCCCTGTGACAGCTTTTCCACAAAGCCAGTCAGAAGGGGCTTGTGGTTCATTATTTAATGTGCCAGAGGATATATCCATGGGATTACAACAGATTTCTAGGTCTGTGTAATCTCTCTGTTATCAGTTTCTGTTTGATTAAGTCAGAAAGAGTTTAACAGAATTAGGGGGAGAAATGCATCAAAATCAGGAACTGAGTTCTAATTCCTTCTGGAAGGAATGAAAACTCAGATGTAAAGACAGTCTTACTTTCATTAACTTGATCCAAAGGTGGTACTGTCAGATAAACCAAAGGTTAGATACAACAAATAGCCTCTGGGTCAAAGAGAACCTCTGTAGCACCAGTAGCTTAGAGGAGGGACACAGAACAGACAGTGATAAACAAGAATTTTTAAGCCATCTTGGAACATGTTCAAGTATTCCTGCAATGTGATGTTATTGGGTCTAAGTGCAAAGTGAAGTAATCAGCTTTAAGAGATTTCATTAGAAGCTGCAAACTCATCAAATCTATTCAGATTCAAAGTAATTAAGTAAAATTTTTTTATTCCTTTTGGGAAAAAAAAAAATCTGACTTCAAGTTCCGTTTTTCAGTTTCTATACCACATATAAAGAACAGGGTATAATTGTTAATGTTGCATTTCTGTTAAAAAAACCCCTAGGAAAACACAACATTCAAGAATTCAGGGTTTCATCTGAAATTCACTGAAGCCAGGGTTGAGTGGGCTTTTACACAGGTCTTGAGCTTCCTTTAGACAACAAACAGGAAAAAAGCACAACCCTAATGTCCTTGGTGATGATTAAAGTACGTACAAGAAGCAAACTCTGGATCTTTTTAGGTACCTTTTAAACCAGTAGATCTCCTCGGGATCTGCAATTCCATATTCCCTTAGCTTCATCACCATCAAGGAGCTCTTCCTGATGGCTTGCTCATAGCGTTGGCTTCGGGACAGGAAGTTCAAATCCTCGTGCTGGAAGTCAGGGTCATTAAGAACTAAGGTCTCTGGGGATAGAACAGAAAAGGAAAACAAGCTCAGTTTCCACAAACCTCAGCAGGGGGTGAGCAACGACCCAGAATTTTACCTGCTCTACCTTACGGTAGAGGTATCAGAAAATTGAAAATAAAATTAGAAGTTAACAAAATGAGAAAGGTATCAAAGCACTTTGAGAGCTCAACTCCTGGCACTCTCATTCCACACATAAACCCCATTTCCAGTTCAAAGCACTCTGGACTTGGCAGGAGGGCAATTCACTGATGTAAGACCTGCAGGCCCCTCAGCAACAGCCTTAGAGGCTCAGGCAGCCTCCTGAACTCTGATCCCCACGCAACTCCTGCAGAGGGGCACAGTTATTATTCCCACTGTGCCAGCTGGAAAACAAGGTGTTCAGAGACCACAGACTTCCTGTGTCCCCCCTTTGGCACCGAAGTTACACAATACCAGCCTCTGACAGTCCCAGCTCAGGGAGGAGACTGGAAGCAGCTCATTAATCTCTCATAACCACGTCGTGCCATGCCGGGTGACAAACAGATGACATTTGTACTGTTGGGCAAGAGCATGCTAGGAAGGAAAAAGGAGGGGACAGAGCCCACGAGAAATGCCCATCGGAAGCTGCCTCTGATCCTCTGGAGGAAGGGGAAACAGAAGTAAAAAGACACTGCTCTATCAGGGCCACTCTAAATCCTTTCTGGGGAGAAGAGGGGGACCAGGGATGTAATGCAGCTCCTGCTCTTCTCTTAACCCATGAGGCAAGACCCCCTTCCTTTTAGCTGACCCTCCACCTGCAAACCCTCTCCTCACAGGTTTCTCCTCTCCTTGGGGTCTCCCCTCTCCACAAAAGTTCCTCCACACCCTCTCCCGCCCCACGACCGCCTCACAACTTCGTCGTTCCTCAGCTCCCCCGGGGCTCCCCACCCCCTCCCTGTATACCGCTCTCCCTCTCCCCGGAGGTGCCCCCTGGGTCTCCCCCATCTCGCTGCCTCTCCCCTTCCCACCCCCGCATATCCTTCTCCTCCTCCGAGCCCTGACGGGGGCTGTCTCTGCCCGTCCCCACGCCCCAGGCCCTCCCTCACCGATCTCCTTGCGGCGGCGGGTGCGCTCAGGGCCGCCGTCCAGGATGTGGGTAAGCAGCTCGGGCTGGAAGGTGGCGGCGGCGCGCTCCCTCCGCAGGTCCGCGTTCACCGACATCGCGGCGGCGGCTCTGCCCGATCCCGATCCCGATCCCAGTCCCGATCCCGATCCCGATCCCAGTCCCGATCCCGATCCCGATCCCGATCCCGATCCCGATCCCGATCCCGATCCCTTCCCGTCCCCGCTGCGCCGGCACCGCCCCCGAGTGACGTCACCCCGCGACGCCACGTGGTTCCTGAGCACGTGGGTCCCGGCCCGTGCCCGCCTTTCCCGCGGGAGGCGATGGCGGAGCGGTGAGGGCGCGTTCACTCGTGCTGGGAGCGGTGCCTTAAATCGCGCTGTGATGTGCATGGAGCAGCGCTGCGGGAGCGCCCGGCACATGCGGCATCGAGTAGTTAATTAAATAAACAGCTCATTAAATGCCGTTAGCGGGCTGCGTTTGTGCACGCGTTAAGTACGGTGTTGCATAGCGCCCTGGATCTGTGTTTAAAGGGCCGCGCTTGGGGCTGGGCCTGCCATAAATCTGCCTGCAAGGTCCTGCAGTGGAGGTGGCGCATGCATTATGTGGCACACTGGGTGGGCACAGGGTGTGTGGTGATTGGGGTACGGCTTTTACAACCTGAATGATTCTTTCGTTAAAAAGTGCATTAAATGCACACTGAGCATCTTGCATCTCTGGCTGATCCACCTCGCTGCGTAGTGTGATTCAGGAGCAAAAACCGAGCGATACAGGACAGCCTTTGTACTTCTGGAGGTGCAGAATTGACCGTGCTTTTTAAATGTTAGGTGCGGCGGGGATGCACGGAGCTGCAGAGGGTGGGGAGGTCTCCAGCTCCGGGGCTTACGCTGGGACCTTGCCAGAGAGGTTTTTCAGCCCGCTCTGGGTGTCCACAGCCTGGCATGGGACTGTGGGGCAATAGGCACAAAGAGAGGCATGTGCAGGGACAGGGTAAGCCAGGATCGCCCTGGTTTCGGCAGCCTCCCACGGAGTCCTCCGTGGGGCATTTTGCAAGGTTGCAACCCTGTGAGCAATGCGTGGGGTGGGCGAGGGACACCAAGCATTAAAGCAACAGCGTGTGTGTCAGCTCAGTGTCCCCATTGCTGTGTAATCAGTACTTGAACGCCCAGCGATGGACCCACTTGTCTGAGTGGCAGGAGTCCCTGCCTGGGCTGTTGTGCAGTTCTTGGGGTCCCCCACAGTTAGGCAAAAAAAAAAAAAAAAAGGAGAAAAGCAGTAAATGGAGCGTGGAAACACTCCAAACACAGGCAGCCTGCGTGGGAGATCAGAGGGAAAATGATGCCAAAAGAAACCACTTCAGGGCCCAGCCAGGAGCCTGGCTCTGACATTGACTGGGCAGGATTAAAACCTTGCTGAAGTTGCTTTGCATTCCTGCCCTTCTGTGTTCTCTGTGCTGTGGCTGACTTGCCTGTGCCAGCCGTACTTCCTGCAGGAGCTCCCAGGAGGTCCCACTTGAGCCTTGTCTTGGAATTAATCCTTCTCACTCATCGCTGTCTGCTAAACCCTACCAGACTTCTGACAAAACCAGGCTGGCTTGGATCCAATTTATTGTTCTCCAGCTGCAGGATCAGGCACTGCCAGAATTTTTTATGCTGCAGTAAGGATCATTCCTTAAATCTTGCTGCACAGTACTTTGTCACCCCAGCAGCTGAGGCTATCCCTGCATCTCAGTCCCTCACACTCTCTGAACCATTCTCCCCACTTCCTTAACCTTTCTCAACTCATCCATAGCGTGGGGGAGACCCAGAGGATCTGGTGGGCTGCCTGTAGTTCATGCTGGGTTGTGTGGCACGGAAGCTGTGAAGCTCCTGCAGCCCCCTGGATGGTGGAACCTGGGCAGGGAAGGAGTTGAAGGGCAGTATCACTTACAATTTGGATCAGGTACTGGAGAAGCATGGAGTCAGACCTTTTGCTCTACTGCAGGCCAGCCGTTGTGTGAGATGCTGCCAAGTGCTGGTGTCTATTACTTCCCATGGGAGATTGACAGCTCAGTCCCTGAGGGGAAGGCACTGAGGACGTTTGGCAGGTGAGAAGGGTACCCTGCTCTCCTTGCAGGCCTTTCCTTCACTGGCTGAGCAACCCCGCGTTGGTTTGTAATTGGATTTCTGCACAGCTGAGCTTCCCAAACTGATCATTCCCAGGTTATGCTGCTACGACCTGGCCCGATCTGAAGCCGTTCTCACCATGCAGCACAACTCGGCTCAGTACCAAGTCTGCGTTGACACCAAGTTTGTGGAGCCATTCCAAGCCCAAGTGGGATCTTTCTACATGGTCCTGGGAGAGGCTGAACACAGGGAAGGTAAATGCTCCAGGAACTGGTGGCCTTTGCTGCTCTTCATGGTTCATCAGCTCTTTCGGGGCCTCCTGAGTCACTGAGGGCAGCCAGGGCCAAGGCAGATCATCTCATGCAGCTCCTCCTGTCACACAAATGTGTGATTCGAGGTAGGGGCAGCCTGTCTGTCCCTGCTGACCATGGGAAGAACCACCCTTATCTTGGTGAAAATCTGGTCCTCTGGCACAGATTCTTTTAGGAACAAGATGCACTTCAGCAGCATTGCTGGGCTTGTGAAACCTGTGCTAAAAAGCCTTCTGGCATCACTGCCAGCCACCACACCAACCGTCTTCACCCCAAATGTGGCAGATAGCAGCAATACCTCATTGCTAGTGGCTGGCTTGGTCTTTGCCATCCTTGAAAGGCTCTAATTATTATTCCTGCCCTCAGACACGTGAGGAATGCAGGCTGACTCCGTCATGCAGGCACCCTGTTGTCCTTCCTTGGGGTGCCCTGTGTTGCAGCTGCTTGGTGCTTTGCATGGGGAGTTGATCTGAGCTGGGTCAAGGGATGGTGAAGCAAATTCTTTGTTATCTTGGCCACACCTGATAAAAAGCATTCACATTCATGCCATAGAAGTCCTCAGTGGCATGTGGAAAGCCACACTGCACATGGCCTCTAAAGAGTGACCTGCTAAGCCACTGCTGCAAAATTCCTTTAGAAAATTGTTATTTTGGTCATTCCAGCCTAGGAATGAGTTGGCCCCATTTTGGAGGGGTGGGAGGGGAGCAGACTGAGATGGTTTTGTCACCAAGGCTATGTCACCAAGGTTTGGCCCCTTCTGTGCAGCTCCGTGTTGCCACTTGAATGCCACCAATGAACTCTTGGTTGTAGCCAGCTTTGAGCCTCTTTTAAGCCCTCTTGTCTGCACAGGGGCATTCAGAAATGAGCTCAGACCCATCATTGCTGCTTTTCAGACAGGAAAAACCAAAGTAGCCAGATGCTGCATGGTAGGCACTGGCACTGTTCCCTGGTGCAAGGGGAGTGCAGTGTCAGTCACAAGCATTTTGTAGCCATCAGGACAGGGGGAAAGCATGACACTGAATTAAGGCCGCTCCTGCTGCTCACATCAGTGGCAGCGTGCAGCCAGTCTTGTCTCCTGAAGTTCTCAGGCTATGGTCGTTTGCCTAGCTGGAATCATATGTTGCCTGGGGGAACTCTCTGTCTCCAAGCTGCTCTGTGTGTTTTCCTTTCTCCAGGAACTTCCAGTCCTGTGGTAAAAGCACGAATATTGACCTGCGTGGAAGGGATGAATGTGCCGCTGCTGGAACAAGCCATACAGGAGCAGAGGAAATACTTCAACGAGAGGCAGGAGCAGAGGGGAAACAGCACATCCTGACAGCAGCTCCGACACCAGCCACACGCTGGTCCTTGCACTGCCATTTGCAACAAACACGTTAAAAGTAAATTAGGAGGTGGGTTTGCTGTGGCAAACAGCAGAGTCACTGAGCAGGGAAACACTTGAAGACTGTGACTGTGGGCTGTCCATTCCTGCCCCAGGTGTCATGACTAAATAGCTCTGGGAAGCAGGTTTGTTGTTTGTTTGAAAGGATAGTTAAGGAAAGGGAACACTTGGGTTATACTGGTCCTTTTGTAATGCACGACATGAAGAAGTCAGAAGAAGTCTCTGAATCTGGAGTTAAGCAGCTCACCTTTGGCAGATGGGGGAAAGGGCATTAGCACAGGGTTCATTAGCCCTGCCTGGCTGCAGGCCTATGAGTGCCTGTGTTGGTGTACCCTGACTCAGCTGCCACACGGGAACGTTCCTGGCAAAACACTCACATGTCTGGGCTGACCAAAGAAACAAGAAGAACAAAGAGTCCCTATTTTCTGTAGCACCTGCCTCTTCAGGTAGGAAGAACTTGTATCCAAGGGGAGGATTAATTCTAACTCTAAAATAAATATTTGCAGTACCCTGAGTACTTGACTTTCTTCCTTGACACAACTAAGTTTAAGAGACCTTAAATCACTATTTTTGAAGTATCTAAAGATTTTGATTGAAATCTTCCTAAATAAAGATGAAAAAAAAAGGCAGCCTCTCTTTTATTGATTAAATCTGTCTTTCTTGCCAAGTCAAATGTGTTAGGCCCTGCACAAGCCCTATAGATGATGTAAGAAAAGTCAGTTTTCCTCCTTCCCCTAAGTACTGGGTGTGTATGGAAGTAACTGGCTTTAAAAAAAGTTGTGAGAAAAGGAGATGAAGTTACATCAGAGCCACCCTGGTTGAAGAACATGGTGCCAGGCCCACACAGCTGAATTAAACCATTGATAAAAGGACAGAACATTGCTAATGTCAGATGAGAATCTAATGTTTGTGTAAGGGAGAGAAGACTCTCCGGTACTGTAGAAATCCCCAAATCTGGAGCGAGCCATGCCTGTGGTTTGCAGGGGAATGCAGCCATCTCCAGTCTTTTCTGCTTGCACTCAAAGGTTTTGAGCTGCTGGCTCAGCAATGGGTAAATGAGCCCTTTTTTAGCTCACCTAAAAGCTGGGGTCTTCCCTGTGGACCCACAGAGCTGCAATGTCCATGCCCACCCAGAGATATGGAGCCCTCACGTCCTCTAGATGAAATTCTCTTTGCCTCTACTTTTCCTGGTGCCACAATACATAAGATTATTTTAATCTTGTCTTCTGTCAGCTATCAAGTCAATGATTAATTCCCCCTCAAGGACATCTCCTGAAAGGCTGACCGAGCAGCACAGCCCATGCTGGGGAGGTTCAAGGGACAACTGTGCAAAGCAAAATAAAAGGGAAAAAAAAAAGACAAAAACCCCCCAACCTCCCCCCCCACACCCCAATAAAAAGACATTTCTGCTGGTTGTTTGCCCTCAACATGTCCCAGGGAGCCATAATTATGAACCAAATTACTCCACTGATGCCCAGCACTATGCAGATGGAGCAGAAGACCTTCCCCGGGCCCTGTGCAGTTCGTGCTGCTCTTCCCCAGTCCCCAAAGTGCCTCTTTACATCAATTTTCCTGAATTTTTTTGCTGTAGTCAGCACACTGAACAACCTGGGCAAGAGCACACGAACCCTGGGTGGCTCCTGTGTGGCTCTGTGCACCTGAACTTCCCCGGACACCCCAGACTGCACCAGGCCCCCCTGAGCACTCACTGCTGCCCCAGGCAGGTCCCTGAGGGGTCCCTCAAGGCCGAGGGAACAGCAAGGTGGGAGCCAGACCCCGGCAGCACCTCAGGGAACACCTGGAGGGTTCAAACGCTGTTCCCACATTCACCTTTTTGTTTCCCGCTTTTTTCGTCCCCTCAGAGTGCGGTGCCAGCTGCTCTCGCTGCCATTGCCAGGCTGAGGCAGCCCCATGGAGGCCATCCAGGAGTTGTTCCAGAAGGTGGAGAAGATTGGAGAGGGCACCTATGGCGTGGTGTACAAGGCTCGCAACAAGCGCACGGGGCAGCTGGTGGCCCTCAAGAAGATCCGCCTGGACGCGTGAGTGAGGCAAAGCCCTGGACCTGCCACGGCACCAGGCCTGTGCCCAATATGGTGCAAGAGGCACAAAAATGCCTGATACGAGGGGAAAAAAGTGTCTCTAGGATTAAAATAATTGTATGTCTTGTGGCACCAGGAAAGGCGGAGCCAAAGGGAATGTTGTCTGGAAGGCTTGGGGGCTCCATGTCTCATGGGCATGGCAGCTGTGTGGGTCCACAGGGAAGACACCAGGTTTCAGGTGTCCTAAAAAAGGACTGATTTAGCCCATTGCTGGGCCAGCAGCTCAAAATTTTGGAGTGCAAGGGTTTAGGGCCTGATCTGGCACCACTTGGCCCTGGGTCCATAGCACAGGGCAGGGGGAAGCAGCTGCCATGTTGTGAGGTAGTGTCTCTCTCAGGGCTGTGCTGTGTGGGTCGGGCAGGGTCAGCCTCAGCCCTCCAGGGTGGGACTGAGCAGGTAAAATCTTATTGCTGTTCCCCTGAGTCGGCCCTGAGCTATCTGCACAGTGAGGGGTGTCTGCGTGGACTGGAGCCAATATGCTGGGGCTGCACCCCATGGTGGCCCCTCAAGATGGGGGAGGTGGCTGCGTGAGGGGCAAAGAGCTTTCATTTCCTCCTGCCTCCAAAAAGGAAGACCTGGGTATTTAATACATTACAGCTTCTTTAAATGTACCCTCAGGTACTTCCAAACAAGGTCTGCCCCAAGGCTTGCATGTCTAGGTCATCCCCTCCTTCTTCCTGCCCACAACTCCATTTCCCCCTGCCTCACCCCAGCCCACCCCAGCCACTGCTCCACCCCAAACTCAAATGCTCCCTTGGGGTACAGTGGAAGAAGGAAGGGACACAGAGCCCCATTGGGCTGTGGGATCCCCCTGAGTTATGGGGACCCTGCCAGCCCATCTCTGCCACAGGGAGTCGGAGGGTGTCCCCAGCACTGCGATCCGAGAAATCTCACTGCTGAAGGAGCTGAAGCACCCCAACATAGTCAGGTAAGACCTGGATGAACCCTCCGACCAGCTCATCCATGAGCTTCTGCTCTGGGAGCAGACAGTGAGGGGGTTTTTCTGTCCTTCCCCAGCTGCATAGACAGGAGCAAAATACACAGGAAAATGCAGGAATCCCTTGCACTTCCCTGACTTTCAGCAATACCTCATGAGTCTGCCGCTTCAGCGACACACTGCTGCTGCCCCATACTAGATTCTGCCCTTAAACTGCCCCTCTCTTCTCTGAAGGACTAACAGAGCAGAGGCGTGTGTGGGAGGAGGGATGTTTGGGTATTTGCAGAGGTCTGGAGCAAATATTGAAGGGAGAGTCTGTACTTCTTTTACAGGCTCCTGGATGTCATACACAGCCAGAAGAAGCTGTATATAGTGTTTGAGTACCTGAGTCAGGACCTGAAGAAGTACATGGACTCATGCCAATCTGGAGACCTTCCTTTAAGCTTGGTCAAGGTACAGTGTGGAAGGAGTGCCAACAGGCAGGGCAGACAGCATGTCCCTGCTGCCTTCTGCTGGGCAGAGCCATCTCAGAACTGCTCAGACTGGGCCTGGAAATGATTCCTCAGCCTCCTAGATCTCAAACATTTCAGCTGGGAAACCCTCATGGCACTATTGCTCAGTAATGTTTATTTCCCAGCTGTTTTCCAGGCTCTCCAGCCCATCTTGCTGCAGAACAAAGGAGGGATCTGTTGCTAATTGCCTTTGTAGGCAATAATGGGTGGGTGGAAGGGACTGACAGTGCCTGGATTAGAGTCTCTCTGTCCCCATGTGGAATGGCAGCAGTTTGTGTGTATCTCTGAGCAGTGGCCCATAAGCCTGGTGTTGCACTGTAACAAGGGCTTTCTTCCCATTCAGATCTATAAATGATCGAAAGTGTGTTGGTTCACAGAATCCAGAGTTCAAAGTGTTTTCATCATGGCCTTATCTGAAATCTCTTCTCTCCTTAGAACTACCTTTTCCAGTTGCTGCAGGGTGTGAGCTTCTGCCACTCGCACAGGGTCATCCACAGGGACTTGAAGCCGCAGAACTTGCTCATTAATGAAGCAGGAGCAATCAAGCTGGCTGATTTTGGACTGGCAAGAGCTTTTGGGGTTCCCCTACGCACATACACTCATGAGGTAGTGTTGAGGCTCCCTAAGTGGGGTACACAATCCAGAGTGGATGAACAGCAGCAGCACAAGTTGTTCATCCATAGCAGAGGCACAGCCATGCCGGGAATGTGCTCTTAACCTCACCTGCAGCTAAGGGGTTACCTCATGTCCCCACAGAGTGCAGTGCTGACTGTCTCTCCCTGAGCCTAGCTGCCAGTTTGGCTTCCATGTGCTCTGCACAGGGAACATTTAATTGTTCCAGAGTGCGTTGTTGAAAAATGTTCTGTTAATCCCAACCTTGCAGGCACTAAAGTGTCTGTAAATTCAGCAGGGCCTTGGCATGCTCCGATTTGTACAGTCACTGCATTACAGCTGAGAAGGGAGGGTCCCATGCCTCCGGTTTCATCCAGGGAAACCAGACAGCCTGTTGGTTGATTGCTTTCCAGGTGGTGACTCTGTGGTACCGAGCCCCTGAGATACTGCTGGGATGCAGATACTACTCAACCCCTGTGGATATCTGGAGCATTGGCTGCATCTTTGCAGAAATGGTAGGATGGGTTTAAATAATCTCTTTCAGGAACCAAGGAGGCAGCTGCAGTGGGAAGGAGGGATGAGATACAGAACATCGGGGATACTGTGTTCCCACCCTGTCCTGGGATGTGGTTTATGGAAAGTCCACCCTAAGGGTTAGCTGGTCCTTATCTCAGAAGGAAATTTACCACCCTCGGGGGCCTGGCAGAAGGCTGCAGTTCCAAGTACATTGGAACATGATGCCTCTCCTTGCAGAAGGGTTAACTTCAGCCTTATTGCTGCAGCATTTTGACCCTGGGAGATGACTGTCTTCCAGATGTCCCCATGGTGGGCTGCAGAGAACAAGCACTCTCATGGTATGGGGTCCATACTTCCCTTGGAAGAGCTCTGGTTAGCCCTGCAGTATAAGAGCACTTTTTTCATTCCCAAAGTCCCTGAGCTGCAGAGCAGGCAGGAGGAAGCTAGCCAAGAGTGGGTGTTAGGAAACTGGAGACAAAGAGAGATCAGGGATTTGCAGAAAGAGGAACATCCCCAGGGTGGCATGGATCCATGGAGAGGAGCTGGAGACAAGCAGTCAGACACTTGTGATGTTCCCAACCACTGCCTGGCAGAATCACTGCATTGTAACCGCCCTGGTCCGTGCAGTTGTTTGCACCTGCTGGGAAAAAGGGTTGCTTGCAGCAGGAAATAGGGCACACAACTGATGGAAAAGTGGGAGCTGGCTTTTTGTTTTCTTCCCCCCAGACGACCAGGAAGGCCCTGTTTCCAGGGGATTCTGAGATCGATCAGCTCTTCCAGATCTTTCGCACCCTGGGCACTCCCACCGAGGTGACCTGGCCTGGTGTGACCCAGCTCCCTGACTACAAGGGCAGCTTTCCCCGGTGGCCAAGGAAGGAGATGAAGGATGTTGTTCCCAACTTAGATCGAGATGGGAGAGACTTACTGACAGTGAGTGAGGGCTCAGAACAAGGCCTGGGGATAGACAGGGCCTTTTCAAACTGCACAAGGAATAGGGATATTTGAGACTGAATTACCTGGAAGTGTGTTAGCTGATCTGGGTTCAGTGCTCACCTCTGACATTGCAGAAGCACCAAATCATGGAATAGGGCTCAGTCCTACTCTGAAGAAGGACTGTCAGTGCAGGTTCCTCTAGGAACCACTGCATTGGGAGTCAAGAACTCTTCTAACATAATCCCAAGAGTAACTTCAGTTGTGGTTGACTCCTGAAGCCCAGAGAAGGAAAAAGACAGGACCAACATCTGTAACTGGGCCCAGCTGTGTGCAGGTGCAATCAATCACCCTGTTTTTAAAATCCTAAATCTGCTGGTTTTTTCTCTTGGCAGCAATTGCTCCTGTATGATCCCAGCAAGCGCATCTCAGCCAAAGCAGCCCTCAACCACCAGTACTTCCTCTGCAGAAACTCTGGGAGCCCTGAACAGCAACCTGTGCTGCGGAGAGACTGCAGATGAGAGAATACGGCTCTCCCCAAGCTCTTGCACCTCCAGGCAGCACTGCAGATCTGGTCTGGGCCACTTAGCAGGGGCCTGGCTGGAACCCACGGTCTTGCTTCTCCTGAAGCCTGGAAGGGGACATTCTTGGCATTTAGAGACTTTCAGTCTGTTGCTGGGGGAAAGTTTGGCTTACAGCCAGGACAGCTGTTTTGAAGAGGTCATGTCCAAAAAGTGGGGGTAATTTATCAGCATAAACTACTGAAATGTAGAGAAGAGAGCATCTCTCCGAGGTTTGTCCTTGCATTAGTGAGCTCAGGTGACACACAGCGATTTCTGTCTCCAGCACTGGAGCATCCCCAGGTCTGTTGGTGGCACTTGCTGGCATCAGGGAAGGGGGGCACTTCTCTGCTCAGCCCTTTGCTGCTGTTATCAGCCAGGCCTCTCAGCACTAGACAAGCTGTTTAGTCTGAGCTGTTTAACAGAGCTGACATCCTGCTCTTTCACAGGCTGAAGAACGCTATCAGGTGTCTTAGTTTGTGCCTTAGCTGGGACCAAGAAGCCAAAAGATCCAGTTAACATAAAGCAGATCCAGTTAGGATAAAGCACTTGCTGCATATTACTGGAAACGGGGAGCAGCTAAACCACTTTCCATCGTCATTCCAGATGCATTGCTGTTTCCTTTGCTTTATTGTCTTGGAAATGTTTTTGCTGTTCAAATGTTTGGGGGATTGTCTCTGCCTCTTGGTGTGGTTTTGACATGTTAATTTCTTTTTCTTCAGTATAAAATAAATACTTGTTATTTGTTCAGAAACCTTGGTGTTCATTGTTTGACAAAGCCCATCAGGCTGGTAACACAGGACAGCCTGGCTGGTCCTCTTTTCCACAGAGCCTTTCTCCCTTTCTCATCTCCTGCACTCTTTCTTTTGTCCTTTCCAGCACAGATATGTGCACATCCCAAATGTAACAGAAGATCTCCAAAGACCACAAAATGTGGCCAGTTGCTGAGGGTAGCAATGCTATCCTGAAACTAATTGTTTCAATAAAATTCTTCAAGAAATAGAGTAATGGTCCCTTTAAAGGTAGGCTGGCTGAAATACTGGAAACCATCATAACTGTGACTGCAGTTGTAACAATTATCAGCATTGCTATTGGTTGTGTTTGCAGAATGATCAGTCATAATCTTGCTGGAGTATAGGTGACTATAGATAGAAATGGAGTTGGAACTTGTCAAATGGCATTAAGGAATTTGAGATGTTTCAAAGGGGGGAATTGATAGCAAAAGGGTTAATCCAATTTCTGCTGTGTCTTTGTACTTTTAGCAAAAAGAAACGGGGTATGCAGGAGCTGCTTTCTCAGCAAGGACCTACTGAATTCCTAAAACATCTGGCTTGAGAATGCAGCTACAGCCAAAACAAGGTTATAAAAAAACCTGAACCTGGGAGCATGGGAAAGGTTTTATGGTAATAGACACTTATAATATGCATGTGGTGATTGCATATAAGCAATGCACTTGTAGTGAAGTGTGCACATGTTAGGTGAAGCTTATCCTGTAATAAATGATGCCTCTTCTTAACACTACATTGATGTTAAGGAGTTTTATTTTACTTGGTTTTCAGTGAATTTCAGTGACAGAACAAGAAGCTGATGGTTCTGCATCCCAGTGATGTTTCAGTGTAGGCTTGCTTTCATTAGAAATTGCCACACACTATTTCAGAGTTATGTTCTACTTACTTAAATGCTCAAAAGACAGATCTAATTTATGGAAACCAAACTCTCACACTCCTGTTTTTCATGCATGTGCACACATATTTGTGCATGAATCCATGGAGACATGGGTGAATTCTGCTGTGGGAATCATTTCCCTGCCTTTGCATACATGTAAAGTCAATGCTCCCCTGTTTGCTCTATGCAAACAATGCTCATGTTGTACCAGTTGCAGGAAAGTGTAATTTTTGTTTTGTTTTTAAAAGATCTGCAGTAAAAAATAAATACCAAGGACATTCATCCAGTTCAGAAACAAATAAAACACTAGAGCCAAACCTAGCCCAAAAATTGAAGCAACTGACAACTTTAAACATTTCTGACCAATTCCACTGCCAGCAAAGAGAACAAACAGCAGCTGTGTTGTAACTACTGTGGGAAAGCCACAATGCAGCACCATCACCCTGTGCCTGGGAAGGGAGGAAAAGTCCTACCTGGGTCCTCCTGAGGGACTCACAAACCCTGCCAGACAGGCAGGCTCTGGGGAAAGCCCCATGGCTGAGTGATGCTTCCTATGGACACCTGACACGAGCTACTTTCTGCAGATGAGGGGCACTTGGTAGCAAACAAAAGGATTTTAGTGAGTGTTTTTCAGACTAAACGAAACTGCTCAGGCACCTAATAATCTCTTAACAACTTCACCCAACCCCAGGTAAATCCCTCCCACCATGCAGTTAGGGAGCACTTTGTCCAAAATGATTAACTGCCTGCCTAATTACCAGAACTGCAAGTCTCATAGTTACGGAGCATTCCCCCAAACCATTAATCACCCCGCAGAGCCAGGTGAGGAAGGCTGGCAGCAAACTCACCTGCTGGGCTGAGCTGAGCTGCAGGAAAGGCAACAACTCCATTGCTGATGGATCCTCCTACTTTCAGCCAGCTGAGGGGAGCAAAGCCAAGGCACAGCAAGGCTGCTCCCAGCAGCTTTGAAGAGCTGGGACCCGAGGATTCCTGGGAACTGCGCTGCTCCAGGGCTCCTGGGTTGTGCTGGGACAGGATCCTCACCTGGCCATGCTCCTGTGCTTCAAGTGCTGTTGGGCAGAGTTTCTCTCCGGGTCAGTGACAGCCCAGCTCCAGGCCTTGCTGCTGGTCCAGACCAGCAGTGTTCTACCATAGGAAACAGGCTGGGAATGGATGCTCCAGGCTGTGTGCAATCGTTTTCCCTATTGTAAGCCAACAAATTGCCCAGCATTGATCATGGCAGCTGAGATGGCCATGAACAGCAGCCATAGGCCTGACAATAACCAGAGACCCTGCAGAGCCTGGCAGAGAGCCTTGGCAGATCTCAGACTGGAAACTTGGTGTTACAGATTATTAATGCTGGGCATTACCTACCAGCAGGAGGGTAATGGGAGCTGAGTGTGCAGAGCCTGCCAGAGTGGGAACAGTTTCTTCCTGGAGTCCAGACTTCAAATTCCAGCTAGGCTATATAGAAATAGAGGTTATCCTGTTGGTCTGATGGGTGGGTGAAGGAGGGGGAGAAAACCTTTACTCTCATGTGTTATTTTGGGTATGTTGGCATTCCTGAATAGCATCAGCTAAAAGAGGCCTAGGAGAGGGGAAGGAGCAGCTGCTATGAATAGAAAGTAACTTTCTCATCCCATAAACCCAGGGGATGCTCCACAATAGGGTAGATACTAGGGAAGAACATCTGGAATATGAGAATTGCTTGTTTCAGGAAGAACTGAGTGGTGCAAATTACACAGAGGAGTAACTTCCTTTTAATCACCTAAAGAAATAGGAAATGCAGATTTTCCAGTACTGTTGGGTGGGACTGCACCTCTTTGGTGTTTATGTCCCTCTTTTAGAGCTGTCCAAATGACCAGGAAGCAAAGTCCCGCTGGTTTTCAGTTTCAAAGACAAATAGAGCAAAATCTTTAGAACTATGGACTCATAGGCAGAAGGACACTTTAGGGGGTTCCATGCTGGGAGATCAGGAAGAGCAAGAGTCTACAAACCCTCTGTGGATTGGGCTGCAGGGATGGGACTGCATGGGGGAGGAGTAGCTGTGCCTTCAGCCATGTGGCAGCCACAGCCTGCAGAGACAACACAGCCACAGACACTCACTTGCTATGTTTATTGCATGCACAATGACCCAACTGGAAAACACTCTGGCTTTCCCCTCTTTCTGGGCATAGCCACATTTAACCTACTGCCTGTGGAGCTCTTGCAGTCAACCCCTCTCTGGGCTGATTAGGGAACAGCACCCGGGGACTGTGGGGACCCCTCCGTGGCAGACCCATGACCACGTTTTCTTCCTCGCACGGCCGAGTTGTGTTGGGAAGCAGGTAGCTAAGAGAGAAGAGTAGGCAGCCCTAAATGCTAGATGCTCCATTCCTGTGAGCCTGCTTCCTCCGTGGGGAGAGGTGTTCTGAAGGGATGAACTCCTGAAGGAACCAGCCCCAGTGTGTGCCTTGGTCCATTCAATGCCTGAACCGTGAGAGCCTGGGGGAACGGCTCGCCTGGTGGTACCGCTGATACCCCTCCGACGCGGCCGGGAGCAGCAGGAGGTGGCTCAGAGAATCCTTCTGGCAGAGGGCCATGGCCTCCTTGTAATTTATCTTCTCTTTAGTGACAGGGTCAATGAGATCTTTTTCATAGTTGGACTCATCCTGGAGCCTGTTGGCCAAGTTGCTTGTTATCATCCCGGTCTGGACAGCTTCCAGCACAGGGATGCGGCCAGTTTTCTTGGGATCGATGAGCCCTCCAGTTAGATGCTGGACTTGCAGGTAGGGGAAAGCACTGTCTTTGGTCATCCAACCCTTTTGAACTGCTTCCCCCACAGAGAGCCTTCGCTTGGTCACCGGGTCCTCAATGCCTGTGAAAGCTTTCTGGGCATTGAGCAGTCTCTGCATGTAGGTCCTGTCAATCAGCCCCCTCTCGATCGCCTTATGGACTGAGAACCGGTCCCTGGAAATGAGGTCTATGATGCCCCCTGTGGCAGCCTGGGCTTCCAGGAGCTTCTGAGCTGTCATGGGATCGAGCAGCTTCTTTGCAACGGCAGTTTTGATGTTGTACTTGGTGTCGGTGGTGGTGTCATACACCCCAGCAATGGGTGACGTGTCATCACATATGCCCTTCTGTGAGGCTGGGGGGAAGAAGGTTTGGGTTTGGTGGGTGGTGGGTGATGTGAGTGGGGATTTGGAGATGATGGAGCCAATTGAGAGGGATGAGGGAGGCTTGGTTTCCCCAGCCACCAGCAAGGCAAATTCAGAGATGGGAATCTTGCCATCCCGGTACAGCTGGTACTCCTCCTTTGTGATCCTCCTCAGCCTTAGTGCATCATCAATGGAATACTGCTTCCCACTTTTCTTGTCAAGGAGAAGTGAGACCTCTCCATTTGGGCCCAGGGTGGTGATTTCTTCCCAGTCACACTCCAGCTCTTGCAGCTGGATGTACTGGCCTCTGTCTATGATACCTCGCTTATAGGCTTCATAAGGGGACATGTCCTTCCCTGTGTCAGGGTCCAAGATAGAGATCTTGGTGGAGAGGTTCGTCTCTCTCATCTGGGTCTCGTGATTGATTTCTTCACGGTTGACCTTTGACTGGAGATCCCGAATGAACCTCTCCTTGTTGTAGATCTGGTCCTTCTCCCTAAGGATGTCTGCCTCCAGCAGGGCAACCTCATGTTCCAGCTGCTTCTTCTTCTGCCTGTCATTCTCCGTCCGCTGGCTGAGCAGTTTGGATTCCTCCCGAAGGAAGAGGACTTTCTGCTGCTTCTGCCTCTCCAGCTCCCTCAATTCACTCTCCAAGTTGGCTCTCTCCTGGATGGCCAGGTTCCTGGCTTTCTGCAGCTCTGTCTCTTCACGAGCCCATGTCCTCTTCATGCCTTCAGCTCTCTCGATCTTCTCCCGGAGCCGCCGTATCTCCTCTTCTGCTTTTTGCTTGGCTCCCCTCTCCCTGCTCAGCAGCTCCCAGATGCGTGCACGTTCACTCTCCAGTGCTCTGTCCTTTTCCACTCGAATCACCTCCTTGTAGATGGTCTTCTCCTGGGATTTGGTTTTCTGCAGGACATCAACTTGCACCTGCAGGTTCTTGCACTCTCTCTGCAAGCTCAGCACCTCCATCTTCTCCCGGTCCAGTTCCAAGCGCAGGTTGCTGGCAGACTGTTCCAGGACTGGATCCTTCTCCAGCTTGACTACTTCTTCCATAATGATCTTTTCTTGCACTGGGACTGGGCTCTCCTCCAGCTCCTTTATTCTCAGTGTAATTTGTCTCATCTCCTTCTCCAGTGCAAGCCTCTTGCTTCGATCCTCCTGAAAGTTAAGCAACTTCTCTTGCTCTTCCACCAGCACACGAACCTGCTGCACATCGCGTTCCAGGCGGCGCCTGTTGCTCACCTCCTCATCCAGACTCCGTCTCAGCCTGCTGTGCTCATCTCGGAGCTTTGGATCCTTCTGGGTCAGTATCACCTCTTGAACAACCACCTTCTCCTCTGGCTTCCGCCTCTCCAGTAGCATGTATTTATTCTGCAGGTCATAGATGGCATCCTCTGCAGCTCTCCTCTTCTGGGACATGTTACGCACCTCCTGACGCAGGCGATCGGCTTCTTTTTCCAAGAGTGGATCATTCTCATATCGGATGACTTCCTTGTTGACCAGCTTGGTTTCCACCTTGGATCTCTCCCTCCTCCATTCATCCCTTTCCCCCTGCAGCCTAATGAGCTGCTCCTGGGTCCTGCCGTTGGTGTTCACAAGTTCGTTGAGCTGCTCTTTCAGCCTGTCAATTTCTCTGAGAATCTCTGGACTCTTTTCATGTTTCACCACCTCCTCTATGACTTCCTTAAACTCCACCTCTGGTTTCTGTGACCTGAGGACTTTGAGCTCTGCCAAGGCCTCTTCCACTTCACTGTCAATCTTGGTCCTTTTCAGAGTGACTTCCTGCAGCTCCCTTTTCAGGTGTGCAATCTGCCGCTCCGTTTCAGGGTCCACCAGGAAGATCTCATTGACCCTCTCTTTCACCTCTATCCTGGGTTTTTGCTTCTCTGCAATGCTGTATTGGCTCTGCAGCTCTCCCAGCTCACCTGTAAGCATCAAGTTTTTGTTCCTCTCTTCTTCAATCAGAGTTTTAAGCTTGGAAGTCTCTTTCAATAACTCTGGGTCCTGCTCTACCTGCTTCACTTCCTTAACAATAATTTTGGGTTCTGCTGTTTCAATTAGTCTTTCCACCTCCTCGATCCTGTTCTTCACTTTCACTATCGCTTCTTCTGCAGACTTTCTTTTGAAGGATTCCTCATCAATTTGTAACTGCAGGGTCCTAACAGACTTCAGCATTTCTGGGTTTTTTTCCAGTTTGATGAGCTCCTTCACCACTACTTTCTCTCGGATGTTGGGCTGCTTTCGCTCCAGCATGTGCAGCTCCCTCTTATGCTGCTCAAGCTCAGAAGCTGCAGCCAAGCTTTCCTCCTGGAGACGCTTGATCTCCTGACGAAGATGGGCTGCTTGGCCATCCAGGCTTGGATCCTTCTCAATTTTTGTGATCTCTTTGGTGAGGAGCTGGGCAGGTGCAACCTTCTTCTCACTCTCCATCTGGGCAAGCTTACGGCTCATCACATCAATGTCTTCTTGCAGGCTCTGCCTCTTTTTGCCTTCCTCTTCAATCTGCTGTACCATCCTAGACAGGTTGCTCTCCACCTGTGGATCTCTGTAGTATTCAATCACCTCCTTTTCTTCCACTCTTTCAATGGGCTTCTGAGTTTTCAACATCAGCAGCTTGTTTCTGTGTTCCTCCAGGTCCTCTTCAATCCTGGCCACTTTCCTCTTTTCCTCCTCTAGCTGCGATTTCAACCCCTCAGATTCCCTGCTTGTTGTGGCTTTGTTTTCAGATTTCTGGGTTTGCTCATGTACAGCTTCAATATCCTCATGCACTTCCTTCTGCAAGGGAAAAAACAAAAATAATGTTTAAAAAGGCAGCGAAACCAAGTCACTGTTTTAAGGTGACTCAGAGATCTTTTAAATGACATGGCATGGTGGGAGATAAAACTGTAACAGAATCCCCAGGCAGTCTCCAAATAAGGCTGTTTGCAAATGGAAGATGAGGACACAATCCCATCATCTCAAGCAACTGACTTGTTGTGTCTTCCCCTTGAGATGGAAGTGCTGCAGCAGGCAAAAAGGTGCTTTGTGCTGCCTTTTTGTATCTGCAGCTGAGGGAGAGCATCACAGCCAGTCACCAGCTTAATCTTTTGTGCTTCCTGAACCCACTAAAAGTCACCCAGTCCTGAGATCTTTCCTACAGGTGGTTCAAACCTTAGAAAGGCATAAAAAATCCTATTGCTATGAAGTGTTTCCAAAAGGTTGTGAACACTAAATTCCAGCCACACTCACAAGCAAATCTGAAGTTCTCAGTCTGTGAACGCTGATTAGCTATGGCTAAGAGAATTGGCCCTAAAAGCCCTAATCTTTTTTCCAAGCATAAACTACAGCTTCAGGAACAAGCTGCGTGCCCCCAGAGGTGATGAGACTCACAACCCAAGGTCAGTGCCAGCGGAACTGTGGTTTCTTGTGGTCTTTTTCTCAGAGGGGTTCCCATTCCTGTCCTTATTCACACTTCGATGTAGAGACTTGGGGAGGGGTGGGGGAGCCCCAGGCTGAGCAGATTTGAGCCCCAATCTTGCAGCGAGCTGTAAGCTGGTACCTTCTCAACGATCTTCTTGGCAAACTCCAGCCGGCTGAGTTGCTGTTTATTTTCTGCTGCCAGCTCCATGTAGAGCTTGGTGACATCATTTTCCTGCAAAAGAAAGAGTGGTGAGAGCCTCGTCCCCTCACTCTGACACAGTTCTGCTGCATGGCAGACCCTGCCACACCTCCTTTCACCCGGATGAGTTTTGTGTACGGCACAATTCTAGGGTTTAGTGTCTTCCCATCTGACTCTAGAGAGGCACAGAATCTAAGGACTCATGCAGGAGATCCTGTCCCTGTTATTTTAATGCCTGTTAGATGCCTGCAGGGCTACACAGGGTCTGGTTTTCCAAATTCACCCAGGGACAGCAGCTGGCAAAAGCCTCAAGGTGATGCAGGAGAACTGGGGTGTAACTGGGAAGAGCACAGAGGAGCTCTGGCTCCTTCCTCTCCCCACACACCCACCCTGTAAGTTTTATCTTCATACACAATGTGGTGAGAAGGCAGCATCAGCAATCTCCACCAAGGTGCCAG
Organism: Picathartes gymnocephalus; assembly: GCA_013390045.1. NCBI lineage: Eukaryota > Metazoa > Chordata > Aves > Passeriformes > Picathartidae > Picathartes > Picathartes gymnocephalus. Next base: position 514,663 of record WEKY01061462.1, read on the forward strand.
GCACAACCCTAGTTCAGATCTCACATGCTGCTTTGCCCCGGGGACAAAGGGATCTCTGAGGACTCTGGGGTTAGGACCATAATCAGTGGTGGCTGTAAGAGTGGATTAAGGCCTTGCAGAGGACATTGGGGCATGGATAACGAGCTGGACAGGGTTTCCATGCCTTCATCTTAACATTTTACCTGGGCCTGGATGCTTTCCTGCAGGGGGGTCACACGCAGCCTCTTTGCAGCAGAGTCAGTCAGGGAAGGGTCCAGAGAAGAGCTGTACTTTCCTGCTTCCAGCTCATAGTCCTGTTCAGAGCAGAAACACGAGAATCAGGTGGGATCTCTTGGGTGAAATGCTAAGGGAGTGATAAATGGGAAAAGCCATCCTTACATTGAGTGTGGACTGCACATTCTGGGACAGCCTGACCAGGGCCTTCTTCTCAGGCTCCTTGCTCTGGATCTCCTCCACCAGCCTCTGCAGGAGACACACATGGTGGTAAGGACACATTAAATCCAGCCGCCCAGCAATACTCTTGCAGCCCAGAGAAGCAGCTCAGCTGAGGGAATGGTGAGAAGACATTTAGGAAGACTCTCCAGGGTTTTAGGGTATCTGAGCAGTGCTATCACTCGCCCAGGACCTCCGACACTGATTTATCACAAATAAGATAAATAGCAGCCAACACAGAGACCTCCACAACTCCTCATCTGAGCTAGTGAGCTTAGAGTCTGCTCAAGGAGAGAAAAATGAAGGACCTGGATGCAACATCTCAGCCTAAGGTGCAATATTTCAGGATCTGAAAGTGTCCTCCCCATGGAAAGGATTTCTACCTGGAGGTGACTGGCACAAATGAGGACACCGGCACTGTGGATAAACCCAGCAAGGTGAGATACACCAGGTTAACACCATCTGTGGGCTGCAATCCTTTTCCAGTTCATTCATTGGGAGAGCACACAACTAGGCGCTGGCTGGTACTATTTTGCATGCGCTGTTCACAAGCAAATTGCCCCATCCTTGTAAATTTACAGGCAATTCTTGCCCTGGAACACACCTTCTGTGCCTGCAGCTTGTAACTGATCTGGCTTGGCCCATCAGTGGTCTTCACTTGGTGCTTGGGTAGGTTGTTCATCCAGAACATCAGGTTCTCATTGGAGTTTTGGAACTGCTGGTAGGTGAGGCTGATGTTTCTGAGAGTCTTCTCTCTGTGCAGCAGAAAAGTGGACAGGAACATTAAGGGGAAGGGCAAAGATTCATGTGCAAGTTCCTAGGAAGACACTAAGGTGACAATATCACCACAACCAACACCAAGGTAACAAAAACGAGGGGGTGACAACTGATCCCTGAGTGGGGAGCACAGCTCTGGAAGCTCAAAGCCTGTGCTGTGCATAGGAAGGTGGCAACTACACAGCAGGACACACCTGGTCCTCAGTATTACAGGACTGTGGTCAGGATCAGGGTCCTGCAGGAAAGAACGTACTCAGGGCTCTGACCCCTCCCTGTCCATCTTAGCTGAGAGGAATGACCCCACAAGTCCTCATGATGCCTTAAATTTTAAGTTTTTTTCTGTTCTGCTTTAGTGTGTAGCTCTTAGCTTCATATTAAGTGTTACTAAGTTGTCTTTACAGGGTAGTTAGGTACAACAATTCTTTCCAGCCCAAGATTCAAGGACAATCGTTCCCAACCTCAGGCCCAAAAGCATCAACAACCTAAAAAAGAGGAGGGCAAGCAAGGAGGATAGAACTTCATAATTTGAAGTTATTAATTGGACAGTTAACATCAATATGCAAATGGACCATAACTTATAAAAGTGTGAAGCCCCGTGACCTTTTTGCGTCCATCTTGAGGCCCATCCTGGCAGGGCTGCAGCCAGGCTCTGGCATTGCCAGGCTGTGCCCTTTGAAGGCCATTCAATAAATCCCTGCTTTATTCCTCTCCTTTTGTCTGGCCTCTGTTCCAGGTCAGACTGGTCAGGCGTCGCTCACCGCTGGTCCAGCTGGTCAGCCACGGCGTGGTAGCGGTCGTTGAGGAGCTGCACCTCCCGCTTCTGCCGGGGCAGGTCAGGACAGAACTCCTGGAAGTTGTTCTGCACAGCACTGCAGCTGTGCTCAGCATCCTTGAGCGCCCGGTTCAGCTTCAGCACACAGCCCTCCTGGGCCACCAGGTCCCGCCTCATCTTCTGCAGGAGGAGAAAAGGCACCTCCAGGTTGGCAGCAGTCAGTGCAACACCCAAGCACCCTCCTTAAAGTGTCACTGACTGCAGGACTGGGGGCTGGTCAGGCTCTCCAAGGTGGAAGAGGTGAAGAAGTGAGGTTTATTCATCAAGGAAGCTGGGAAGCAAGGCTGGACAGTGCATGGAGCACAACAGAGAGATTTTGGGGAAGGCAAAAAATAAGGTCGCTGTGAGTGCTAAGGATGGAGCAAGGAGATTGGGAGCAGGAAAGATTAGGGATAGGTGTGAGGCAGAGCAATAGGGATTAGATGCTAAGGGGGTTATGATGTATTTTAGGGACCCCAAAGGGAGGGACAGAGATTTTTGCTGTCCAGTGAGAGCAGGTCAGCCTGCAACACCAACATTAAACCTTCAAGGAACAAGTCCTCAGAAAGGCCTCATTGCTGGTGCCTCAAGGTGCTCAAATAAGTGAAGCCCAGCTCCTCCCACATTGCTCCCTGATCTCAGGGGTCTCCCATCCTTAAGGAAGAGCCTGGTGTTCCCCTACCTGCAGGTCATTGGCCCGATCCTGCAGGGCATTGGGGGATGCAGGGATGATGCTGTCCTGAGCCAGCTTGGCCTCAAATGTGCTGACAGTCTTGTCTGTATTCTCAATCTGAGTCTCCAGGTTCAGGGCAGCCTTAGCCCTGGGAAAGGGGAAAACAACAGGACAAGGTTAGCTACAGAAAACCCATTCTTCTTCTTTTCTCCCTGGTTTTGGATGTTTAACCTTACTTAAAATTAGAGCTTCTGCAACGTGTCAGAGAACAAGAAACATGCTCTTACACCCCTGTCCTGCTGCTCACAAGTCAGATATGTTGCAGTTCACCACACAGCAGAGCTGGGACACACACCCATTGTGGTGGATGTTCCACGGTGGGGGGATCTGTCCACAAATTACACACAGGAACTCCTTCAGAGGTGCCTTTGATGATGGATGGGAGGTTTCCAACCTCTGCTGGACCTCAACCAACACTCATACAGATCAAAAGCATATTCTGCCATGCTTCTGTGTTGGCACACCTGAGCACTTCCTTCCCTCATCCCCATCACTCACTTCTCGTTGTACAGGCTGGAGAGCATATTGACATCACTGTATTTGCTCCTGAGGGCATTCAGCGTGACTGGGAGCTGGGAAGCCGAGGTGCTGGTGGGTTTCTTGGAAAGGTAGGTCTCACACTCCTTCTGCAAGGCATCCTTGGCTGCCCCCAGGCTCTCAAGTTTCTTTGTTGTTTCCTGGCACACCAGATGGAAGCAGAGTCACCCAACACAGCCATAACAGTGCTGCTGTGGAAATGTGCCTCCCTCAGGGGCGGATTTGGCTGTGGGGCTCAGGGTGTGGTGCCCCTCTCATAAGGAGCTGCCCCTTGGGGCACAGCCCCATCCAGACTGTGTCTGTCTGGCAGCGGCAGAGTGTGGGAAAGAGATCCAAATAGACAGAGATGGAAAAAACCCACCTGCCTGAGCCCATCCTGCTGCCAGGGCTGCATAAATACCCACAGATGAAGATGCAAGAAGCTGAAATGCTGCAAACCACCCAGACCTTGACCCAGAGGAAAGGAGGGGAGCTCCAGGGCACTGCTCCTTTTCCTGTCCCACTGGTATTTACCAGTCTGTACTTCCCATCAGGCGAGCCCTTGCATTAATTCCCTTTATCCCTTAGTCTCTTTGTTACAGACTTGAGAGTGCAGGGTGACAGCATTCCCAAGGCTGGCACCTGGACCAGAGCTCTGAAATGAATGGACCCTCTTGCTCCAGAGCCAAGGAAAGGGCCTGCATTTCCAGAGGGTTTCATTTAGTCTCATTTCAAGGGCTCAAGCCAGCCTGAAACCCTTGAAATTGCAGCATGGTTTTCTCCTTTGGAGCACCAGCTGTCATCTCCCGTGTCATTTCCACGTTATCCTGCTTTGGGCCAAGGACAAAGCGCTACCAAACTGCTCCTGCTCCAACTCACCTGCTGCTGTTTGATCCTCCTGCCAAGGTCATCTGTAGGGTCGCTGTAGTTCACAGGAGACCTCACTCGGTTCAAGATCTCCTTCTCTACCTGGACCAGGTCCTTTCCAACACGATCCAGGCTGCTGAGGAGCCGGTCAGCTTGGGGATCATCCTGGGCTGCTGGAGGGCTCCTGGACAGAGCTGCAGTGAGACATAGTTTAGGTTAATCCCAGGTTTTAGCTCTGCCATGGTGAGCCAGAGGGTCGAGTCCAAAGGGGGGACAAAGCCAAGTGCTGCCATGCAGACACATCCTTTCTCAGCTTTGCTGGGAGCCTTTGAACTACAGTGTGGGAATAACACAGATAACCCAGGGTTGGGATTTAGCCATGGCTGCCTGCTTATCCCACAGCCCCCAGCTAGGGAAGAGAACTGCAAGGGACCCAGATTACAAAGCAGGTTTAATTAAGGTTTCTGGATAGGCACATCCCCCTGAAATCCTAAATACCCTGCAGCTGTTGATGGAGCTGGAGGTCAATCTCAGAGGCTTGAGAAGGGCAGCACACTTTAGGTGAATTGCTGAGACAGGAGTCAGGTTATCCTGCCAGCTGTTCTTTTCCATGGAGGAGAAGGCATCCTCCCACAGGGAGCTCTGCAGGTGTCTGTGTGTGAACTGCAGGTGCCTCTGCCCACCCTGGGTGGGTGCTCTGTTTCCAGGGCTGCCTCTGGAGAGGGCTGGACTATCCAGCTGACAAACCTTGCTGGCTGGGCTGGACCTGCTCCTTTTGGCTGCGTCTCAGGGTGCTCTGAACTGCTGCTCGCTTCTGCTTCACCGTGTTCAGCTCCCCTTCCAACCTGTGAACACAATGAAGCAATCACACCCATGGCACTGGGGACTCAAGCTCCCACCCTGGGCATGCCTGCATAGCTCCAAGTCTGGGCTGCGGCCTTTCCTCAGCACTTGAGCAGCACTAATTTACCCAAACACCTGGGGCTATGATTAAAAAGGCAATGCCAACCTCCCTGCACCACCGCCCCATCCTGTGGGAACGGCAGGAGCTGACAGAGCAGGCAGCAAACTCACACAGAGGCTCAAGGAGCATTTCTCAGTCTCCAGCTGGGGCTGGCTGAGAGGAGATAACACAGATAACTCTGTCCTGTTTGGCAAGTCCCAAACTCCAGACTCATTCTGCAATGAATTTAATCAAACCTATGCGAGTCACATGTTTGGGTGAAGAAATCAAGCCTGACTGCCAGAAAACTCTTTGACAGTGAGGTCTGTGCAGTTTGTAGGGATGTTGAGGAATTGCAGGCACCTGTGTGAGATACCTGGCTGCAGGGAAAAATCCCTCTCCAGGGGGGATTTAGCACTAGATATTCAAGAGGCCTGTCCCCTCTGTTTCTCTGCAGTCAAGGCAGTCAGGCTGGTTATGACCCAAGAGAGAGTCTGAATGTCTCTCTGGGTCAGGGTCTCTGCTGCAGACTCACCTATTGACCTTGTCTATGGACTCAGGGTCAGGAGGAGGGATGGAGAAACAAGCAGAAGGTGCCTCCTGGACCACGCCAGTGCTGCTCTGCACCACCCACATCTCTGGGTTGCTGTTGTCCTTCAGAGTGTACTTGTCCCCTCTGGTCAGCTGCACCTGGGAGAGGACACAACCCAGTGAAGGGCTTGGCTTCCAGGCAGTAGGACAGTTCCTCCCACCACAGAGCCAAGATCTGGAGCAACCAGAGAAGAATCCAGTTCTGTGTCTCTTCTGAGGGTGCTGCTAGCCCAGCCCTCACCTCCCCAGCATCCCAGTCACAGAGGGTGTCCAGGGTGAGGGGCTGGGAGGGGCGTGTCCTGCGCAGTTTCAGTGGGCTGATCTCTTTGCTCCTTCTCTTCAGGTCAGCGATGCTCTTCTCTGCCTGCTTCAACGCCTTCTCCTCGTTCTAGACAAAACAGGGGAGACAGCGGCTGTGACCGGGTTTGGATAAAAAGGAAGGTCACACTGCAGCAGGTATGTCCTTGTGGGGTGCAGGTGGGAGTTTCTCCATTCTAGATCCCTCCATGTCCCCTCTTTCCCTTTCCATTGCCAACACTCTCCTCAGTTTCCTTTGATCACAGATCTACGCTCGAGGACACAGCCTGGGTTAACATTAGGTGAACCCACACTGTCATATCCTGAAGTTTTCCTTTTCAGAAATGGAACACAGACCTGCCAAGAGGTGGCTGCATTCCAGTGTCAGAAAGTACCAAGATTCCAGCATCTCTTGAGGATGAAATGTGTTGCATACTTGGGAAGATACCATGGTGAACGTGTCCCCTCCCTCTCTGCAGGGCAAACCTTCCTTTCCTATCTGCATCTCACCCCTGAGGTCGGATTTCTTTATTCCCGCCCTTGCCCTTGGCTCATAAGAGTGCTGAGGAGATGGGAGGATCTTTCCCTGCTTGGATGCCAGTGGCTCACACTCTGCAGGCCCTCTAATCCAAGTCTCTTATGTTAAGGACAACACATGGCTCCTCCCTGCACTTCCCCTTTACTCTGATGGTGACCTGGGGGCTGGCTGTGTGTCACTGATGGGGACAGTGCCATCCCAGGGCAGTGTGAGCAGCGTGGATCTTCTGGGCTTCCTCCTCCCTGGCACAGAGCTGGATGAGCTCTCCCCCTCTGTCACTTATTGGGGAGTTTTCAACTTTGGGTTTGTCCTTAGCTCTGGCTGGTGCCACCAGCCCTGAAGGCCTCACCTCCAGCTGAAGCAGCAGATCTGACACCACTCCGGGGCTGTCTTTGTTGAACTTGCTGTATTTGGTGTCCAGGTCAGAGCTCATCTTCTTCAGGGAGGAGCTCACAGCCTCAGCATCATCCTGGAACTGGAGGTGTGGGTAGGGAAACAGTCAGGCATGGGGGAACATTACTGTCTCCAAGTCCAGCGAGGCTCTCAGTTCCCAGCACCTCTAAAAGATCATGTTTTGAGGGGTGTTTCCCCAAAATATCTTTACTAGGTGCAAGCAAAGGGTCTCCCATCCTCATCCCTTTGCTGTCTCTCTACCCAGTCTGCCCACTCTGGCCTGACCTGCAGAGCAATGGCCCATGAATTTGCTTTTTACCTTCTTATAGCTCTCCACACTTTTCAGTTGGCTCTCCTGGCAAATGCAGAGATTCAGGAAATTCTGCCACTCGTTCTTCAAGGCTTCCTGGTGAGCCTGTGGTGGGACAGAGCCTATCTCAGTGGGTTCCAGCTGCTCCTACCTCCCCCACCACTGCTCTCCTTTCTTCAAGAGTCCCAGAGATGAGAAGAAGAGAAGAAACAAAGCTGTGCCCAGGCACTGCCTGATGCTGAGCCTGAGTGAGGACACCCTTGAGAAGGACCTGGCTCATCCAGAGCAGAGGTCACTTCTCAAGTGGTCTCAGCTCCAGTGGTGTTGGGGACTGCGAGTCCACCTTAGCCTGACACTGCATCTGCAGGCTTGGAAATAGAGCCTTGGAGGCTGGGAGCTGCTTTCACCTGGGAGAAGTCACACCACGTCATAGCTGGAACTTCCTAACAGTGTGAGGGTGGCTGCACTGATGAGTGTGAGCACCTGAGTGGCAGCTGGTCCCAGCACACAGATGTTGGCCACTATCTCCTGGAAATTTTGGAAAGGGTGATGACCCCACACTTCCCTCAGCTTCCCTGTAGGGCTGGAGCAGGCAGAAAGATGCTGCAGTGCATCCAGTGCAGCGTGGAAGGAAAGAGTGACATAACTGCAGGGAGAGGTGAAGGGGTCTCCTCCGACCCACCACTTGGCTCCTGAGGCACAGAAACACTCTCATTCTCCCACAGGACTGGGAAAGAGACCCCCTCTGCCTACCTGGATAGGTTTGATGGCTGGGTGCTTCAGCTCAATCATCCTGTCCCCATCGTCCTGCAGGTGGTTCACAAACTCCTCCTGGCTGAGCAGCTCATTGGACTTGAAATCCTGGAGGGGAAGAGAAACTTCCTGACCTTGGGAGCATGCAGGGAGCACAGAGTGGTCTCCTGGAGCACCAAACATAACGGAGATAAGGCTCCCAAAGCACAGACATCCTTGCTTGTTGGTTTGTTCTTTAAAACAGAAGGGGTTAGGCAGGGCTAAAACAAGGGGCTAGGCAGGGCTGGGGTCTCAGAAAGCATCAGGGCATTCGTTCAAAGAGCATTTTTCTAAGCAATTATCCCTCTCATTTTCTGTGTCCCAGCACATGGCAGTCACTGGCTGTTGTACTGTGGCCACTGAGGCTGATGTGGCTCTGAGCCCTTCCCTTCTCTCTGACTATGGAAAGCCTCCCTGACAGCTCTCTAACGTGTGATCCCATGTGCCAGCTCAGAGGACTGGAGCAGCTCATCCCCAATTCCAGCATGGACCCAGGGGCTCTCTTCCCCCTCTGTTTTGGAAAGGCCCATGCTCAGGGCTGGTGGTGGCTGTGCAGGAGGCTGGGAGGGACCCTGCAGATCCCACGTGCCAGGCTTGGCCAGCCTTTCACGGCCAGGACACGCTGCCACCCCCCCAGAGCTCACCTCGTACTCCCGACGCACGCTCTGCACATCCATCATTTGGTCACTCCAGTCCTGCTTCAGGATCTTGGTCTGCTGCTCTGTCAGGTAGCCCAGCTCCTTGGTGCAGCCCTGGAGGTGGTGGTAGAGGCTGCCCAGGCTCTGCCCTCGCCAGATGGAAGCTTTCTGCCCACACACAGAACAGAGACAGTGTCAGTGCTCAGCCTGGGGAGTCCCTTTCCCCTCCTCCTCTTCCTCCCCAGGACCACACTCCTGTTGCACATCCAGCAGGAGATTCCCAGAAACCTTGGTGAGAAATCTGCCACCACTGGCTCTTATCTGATGGGGCTGCCATTCCCTTTCCCTCCTCAGAGACAGGATATGTTTGTCTAACCAGAATCCCAGGTGTGGGCTGGTGCCTGGGGCAGTCTCAGAGCTGGCCCAGCTCTGCTGTTTTTCTCACAAATCCCATTTTCAGCATCAACCTTCATGGGCCCAGCTGGGTAAACCCAGGACCTTCTTCCTGGCCACCTCCTTTGCTCTGGCTGCTCATTTCCTCTCTGGAGACCTTCTTAGGGATCAGGGCAAGCCCTCCACATTTGCAATCCTGATTTGGAACACCATGTGGGCTGGGCTGGATTTCCTGGTGCCTTTTGGTCCCTGTGCTCACAGACACAGAGGAAACTGCAGATCCATGACCCATCAAGGGGAGAGACATGGATCTCACTCTCAGCATTGCCCTGAGGGCAGCAAGAGTTCTTTCAATTTACACCCATCCCAAGGAGGGGAGGAAATGGGGAAATTATATGAGGGACACAACTCTGCAAGCCCTGGGGGTAGCTCCTGTTCTGAGCTGGGCATTCCCTGCCCATTAGGGATGCTGTTACTCTGCTGTAGGACCCCATATGTTCAGAAAACCACTGAGAACCTTACCAGCAAGTCCTTGTACTGGCTTTTTAAATCTGCCACATCCTGGGTTACAACACAGCCAAGACCAAGGAGATGAACACCAAAAAAAAAAACCAAAGAGCTGTTAGCAAAACACGTGGTGAATGCTGATGAACTGATTTCTGGAATGTGCTTCAGAAACCATCCAGGAGTCACCTCCCTGGCCCCCCATGCCCTCTGCAGAATATTATCTGTGCAGAGGAGCAGATGATGGGACACATGGCCAGACAGTGAGCAGAGCCAGCAGGGTCCCCAGGGCAGTGACAGGAACACGGAGGGGACAGAGGGTGCCTTACCCCGGAGTGGAGGTTCTTGATCTGGAGCCCGTAGGCTTCGATCTCCTTCTGGAGGATGTTGTGCTCAGCTACTTGCTTCTCCAGCTCCGACATGCCGGGGCCATACTGCCCTGCATTGACTTGTTTCTGTGCAAAAGGAGTCAGGGCAGAGACTAAAGCAAAAGGCTTCATTTCAGGGAGAAACCCCAGGCAGTGCTGGCGGGGCATGAAAAGATCTGGTATCTGATATCAGTCCAGGAGGAAGGCAGGGGATTTTCTTGTAGTTTCCCATGATTGCTGTTGGTTGCCATTTCCCCAGCCATGCACAGGGGCAAAGATAACCAGACCACATAACCCTGGGCTATAGACCTGAGCTGAGCCAACCCCCTCCCCATGGGGACATGCATTGGATGCACTTAATTACCATCCAGCTTTCAGGGGAATCCAAATTGGCTCCAATCTGGGCACTCCACATACCCAAACCTTGCAGTGTGAAACCCTGAAAGGTAGGGCTGTAAAATCCTAGGAGACATCACCTTCTCCATCCTTTCATCCCACAACAGGACTCTCTACCTGGTAACCCTTAATCTGAAGAGGTTAATTCACAGGGTGCTCCAGAGGGTTTTAAGGGGTAGAAGGAGAGTCTATCTTCCACCCAGAGCCACTGAATTATTCCCACCACCTCCAACATCCCTGCATTATGCTGAGCATGCAGTGGCTGGCACTGCCCTACAGGCAACAGCAAACATTATCAGGCCTGGTAGGAGTTGGGAGATAACATCCAAACCCAGCTGCTGTTACCATCTTTTGGTCCAGGATCCTGGCCCAGTCCACCCTGGGCCCCACCTCGGGGATGTTCAGTTGCTCGTAGAGGGCCCGGTACTCAGCACACAGCTGTGTCACACGGTCATGGAGCTGCTGGATGCTGCCAAGGGGAAAGGCACAGGTCCCTGTGTCAGTCAGGAAGCAGGGGAACCAAGGTGGGCCTTGTGGAGCCCAGATTTCACTCACAAGACCCAGGGTACTTTGCTGTCCCTTTGTGGCACTGGCCTCCTTCAGCAGAGTGCAGCAGTTTTCCCACTGTTCTCCATCTCCAGGGATGTCTCAGGAATTACTGCCCAGGAGGATGCTGCAGGGAGGTCAGGGCTGTCCCTTCCCAGCTAGGAAACCCCCTTCCTGATTTTCACATGGAAGGGCTGGAATCAAAGGGGAGCAAAGCACCAGAAGCCAACTGAAGCTCTTCTCCCACTGCATCACCCATCTCTGACTCTGTGCTTGCCCCAAATGAAAGGTATTTATTTTAGGGAAGGCAGAGGAAAAGGGGATTTGCCCTGAGAGTGGGGCCACATTTTAGCTCTGCATTTTTCTAGTGCATTTTTCTTCCTTTTGTAGTGTCTTCCAAAAGACTGGGGCCTCTTAGGCAATCACTCTGGCATCCGCTCTGCATACCAATATCTTTATAATAAATTGGCAGAAAAGCTGATTTTAAGGTTAAACTCTGTGGGAAGAAGAGTGAAACTACCACTCATGGCAAGGACTGGAGTTCATTCTGTGTCCTCAGGGGGTTCCCAATTGCTCAGTGCCCTCATCACAGCTGTCCCTCCATTGTACTCACTCTTTCTCTATCTCAGGAGCCTGTGGGTGTTTCAGCCTTTTGGCACGGTCCACATCCAGGAAGAGATCCTTCAGCAGGATCTCAGCTTCTTTCAGATTCCTGGCATTCTCTGTCTGGAACTCAAAAGCCTTGTTCTTCTGGTGATTGCTAGAATCCTGGAGACCGGGGAGACAGAGGAAAAAGCCCAGTTGGACCACACGGACCTCACAACACCTTCCTTGGCCAACACAGAGGCTCTGGATCCTCCACACGCCAACCACAGGGGAGCCCTGGTGCCCAGCCCAGCCTCCTGCTCCAGCTCCCTCCCTCCCAGGGGCTGTGTGGCTCAGGCTGGCAGCCTCAGGTTGCTGGCAGGCACAGGGCTGTGCTGCCACAGGTGAGACAGCCTTGACTGCACAAAGCCTGAGGCACAGAGCAGCAAGAATCTGGGAGGCCTCGGGATGCAGCCCCAGGGGTTGGGAGGCTCTGAGGGGTCTCTGCTCCTCCCCAGCCTCGAGTCAGCCCCCAAACCTGCACCAGCATGCACAGAGCAGACACCTGACCTGTTGTCCTAGACACTGCATTCCGAGGCAAAGCCTTTCACCCCCTGCCACAGCTGACCTGCTTGAGTCTGGACTGAGTCTCCAGGATGTCCTTCTCCACCTGGTCAGCATTTGTCTGCATGCGGGAGATGAGCACGGCCAGCTCGTTTGTGGAGGACCTGAGAGAGGGAACAGCAAAGCAGGTGGGTGGGTAAAGCAAAGCTCACCCCCTCCATCACTGCCTAGGAGCTGCCCCACGCCTGGTTCTTCAGCCCTGTCCCCCGTGTCCTGTCAAGAAAGAGTCTGAGCTGTGGCCGAGGGCACGGACACACACGAGTGGTCAGTGCCTGGCTGTGCCCTCAGCCAAGAGAAGGCCAGAGCTGGTGTGTTCAGAGAGAGTGCTGGTGGGATTTTGCACACCAGCCAGCCCATCTGCACAACTCCTTGCTGCAGATGCTTAAAACTCTGTGTGGATTCAAAAAAAAAAAATCAAAGAGGGGAAAAACATAGAAAATAAAAAGGGAAAAAAAAACCCCAAACTGCTGTGGGGATCCCAAAAGCACTGACACCACATCTGGAGTGGGAAGACCTGAAGCCACAGACTGCTGGAGGCCAGGGGAGCACCCTGCAGAGGCAGCACAACATGCTCACCCTGTTTGGAGGTGCTTCCCTGGGTACCTGCCCTCGGCTGCTGGCACAGGTGGCCCTTCAGCCCGACCCAGAGCTGCCACCCTGTTCCATGTGAAGCTCTCCACAGCTGGGCCCACTGAGACACTGGAGAGCCCAGTGCCAGCCCAAGACTGGGCTGCAGGGGACAAGGGCTTGCTGTGCAGGCCACAGGACCCTCTGGCTGCTGTAGGCTGTTGTAGCTGTGGTGTTTTCAGAGCTTGGGGAACAGCATGAAGCTGAGTCAGTGCAGGTTTAGGTTGGACATCAGGAAAAGGTTTTGTACCCAGAGGGTGCTCAGGGCTTGAGCAGGCTCCCAGGGAAGTGGTCACAGCACTGAACCTGTCTGAGCTCGAGGAGCATTTGGACAATGCTCTCAGCACATGGCAGGATTCCTGGGGTGTCCTGTGCAGGACCAGGAGTTGGACTCAATGATCCTGATGGGTCCCTTCCAACTCAGGAATTATTCCAAGACTCTAATTTCCCAAGGCAGTGGCACACCTACCAGCCCTCCTTGCCCCAGTGAGGCTCTGCTGAAGGTCCCTGACAGACCATTCTCTATTGCTCAGCGCCACCACACAACCGAGGGTGCCATCACAGCCCTTATCCCACCACCACCCTTGGGAATGAGCACCCCTGCTGGAACAGCCGGATCCAAAGCCTGCAGGAGGCACGGGATGGTTCCCAGTGCTCCCTGCGGACAAGGAAGCACAAACCTCGGTGCCACCTTTGTCCTCATGTCCTGTTGTTTCTAACAGCATCTGCCCTTGGGGACAGTGCTGGCCCTACCCTGCAGGCAGGGAGAGCACAGCACTCTGCCCAGGATGTGGGCAGAGGCAGCAGGGTGTGGAGTGATAGCATCACACAAGGATGGAGCCCTCGGAATGCTGCTGGTGGGATAAAGTTCAGCAGAGGCTGAGCGCGGCATGTGCTGGTGCTGGGATCCGACACCAGGAGGAAAGAGTTTGAGCAGCAACAATGGGACATCACTGGGGGTCAGCTGGAGTGGGGGAACACTTCTTAAGGGCAGGTTGGTACCCCTTTGGTGGAAGAAGAAGGTAGGAGAAAGGTGATGTCCTGCAGCAGAACCACCACATCTGCTCTCTAACCTCATGCTTTCCTTCCAAGGCCCTGAATCCACAAAGGACAGGGGGAAATGATTCCCTTAATGGCTCTGTCATTGCTCCTGCTCGTGGCTCCAGCTGTTCCACGGTTCATCCCAAACGCTGGAACAGGTGCTGGGATGTTCATTTATTACAGCCCCAATGACTGTAATGTGCCAGGGAGTGCTACAGTCACCCCGAGCCAAGAACTCGGCTGCCACAGCTCCCATTTTAAGTGAGCTCAGCCCACACTGAGCAGGGCCCGTGGGACTCCAGAGGAGGCACAGCCCCAGCGCTCCTCCTCACAGCCACCTCCTGTCCCCTTTCCTCAGCTCCTCCCTTGGTTTTAATTTCCCAAGCGTGGGCCTGCACAAAGCAGCTCTCAGCTGCCCCTGGGGTTTGGGGCTGGCAGCATCTCCGCGCCATTCCTCAGCTTTCCTGCCTGGAATGCACATCAGCAAAGTGAAAGGGCACTGCTGTGCTGCGGCAGCGCCACCTCTGCAGGGTCTAATTCCAGGGATCGTGGAGCCCAAGAGCCCAAGCAGCGCATCCATCGCCATCAAAGCACCATTCCCTGCTACATCCTGTGTTTTATATCCCGTTAATCATCCCTCTCACTCCATCCATGCCCTTTCCCGGTGTAAACTGCAGTGCTCAGGGAGGTGGGTGCTGTCGCTGACTCCCAGCACAGCAGGGTGGATGGGAGCAGCACAGAGCCAGGACTCGGTCCCTGGGAGGCTGAGCGTGCAGCAGGATGGAAGCTCTCCGAGGTCCCCCCTCCCCAGGAGGTTACACAATCTCCCACTCATCCCTGACACGCCTGGAATGAGGTGGTGTCCCATGAGCAAACACTTGAGCACCACCCAAATTTCCTGCCCGGGCTCTGTGCGCAGGGAGGAGAGCGTGAGTCACGGGCTGGGCTGGCCGCTGTCCCGGGGGACGGATGGAGCCTCTCCCAGAGCCCCGGGAACAGCATCGTCCCCCCAGGAGGCCTGGCTGGATTCAGCTCCTGCCTAAGGAGCGTGAATGGGGTGTCCTGTTTGAGCCCATCCCAGCGCGTCATGTGGCTGTGGATAACTCTGTGCTGCTCCAAGAGGGGAGAAGTGAGGATCCATCCTTCCCAGGGATGGTGGATCACCAGCAAAATCCTGTTTCTTCCTGCTGGCACTCCCTGTCTGGGTGAAGGAAACACTGGGGCACTCCATCCCTCAGTTGCTAAGGTTGGGCACAGGAATCTGCTTTGTTTAGGCTGAGCCACGACAAAACTACGGACTGAAAAGATGTCAGCAACCTCCTGGTCACGGGGACTCAGCCCATCCCAGGCTGTGCTGCACAGGGTACCTGTGCTGCTTCCTGGAGAACATCACCTCAGGAGAGCAGGGGTGCGCTGAGAGGAGTCTGTGCAAACACCCCCCCGCACAGCCCGTGGTGACAGGGATGCATCACTGTCCCTGCTCGGGGTGTCCCCCTGCCCCATCCCTGCTGCCCCTGGGCAGGAGCTCTTACTCAACCACAGCTGGGCCCTGCATTTCAGGGTGAACATGCTGACATCTGGACTGCATCAGATGGGATACAGGCAGCCACGAGCTCACGCTGGACACCCCTCAGCCCCCCGAAACTCGAGTTTGGCTCCACATGATACAGCCACAGCCCCGGCATGGCTGAGGGTAAGGCTGGGCAAAGCTCCTCCTGCTCCTCCTCCCTAGGGCTATCTCATGCCTAGGAGAGGCACAGCACTGTTATTATCATTATTAATTGGTTCATTTCCCGTAGCACTTTCTGCCTCCTGGACAGTCCAGCTGCACGCAAGGGACGGTGTCTCTCAGCAGCAGCAGGACTGTCCCCCACTCCTGGTCACTCCTGCCAGGGCACTTTGGGCAGGACCACAGCACCACCCACTGCAGTCCCTGACCCCTCTGTCCCTTCCTCACGGGGACTTTGCTGTATGGCCACAGGGCCCAAAGCTGCGTCTGTTCTCCCCAACACACAGAAGTCCTGGCACAGTTTGATTTGCCAGCAGATCCCAGCAGATCACACTGACCCCCTGCCAGTGCTGGGCTGGTCCCTGAGCCCCTGCCTGTCCCCGGGGTCCACACTGCTCCAGACTGACCAGGGAGAAGCAGAGGGAGGTGGTGGAAAAAGCAGCAATCCCACAAGACACCTAAATCCCAGGAGATGACTTGCCATCCACCTCCCAAACCACCCACAGCCTTTGTCAAAATCACACCCAGGCACAGCCAGTCCAGCCAGATCCAATTCAATTCCACCTTCCCAGGAGTTTTCCCTTTGAGCCCCACAGTGCCTCCAACCAAAGCAGGGCACATCCAGGATGCTCCTCAGGGACAAACCTGTGCTTTCTTCCCCCCCTGGGATGCATCCATGAAATGGAGACAGCAAAGGGCCCTGAGAGCTGGGAAGCTCAACACCACAGCCCCAGGGACCAAGAGCCCTCTGTGGGGGTCCAGCTGCTAATCATGAACCCTGGAGACAGGGAAACTCAGCTGCTGCTGAGGCTCTGGCCTTGGGGCCACCAGGAGCAGCTGTGGGCCACCAACATTTTCTTGGGGCCATCTGCAGAGCATGTGCTGGCGGCTGCTCCCGAGACAACTCATCCACCTTCATTTTCTCAGCTACTTTGGGCACTGACCAAGCCCCAGGCCATGGCCAAGCCAATTAGGCTGTGTCTGATGGTTGGTGCCTCCTGAAACAAGCACAACTAGCTCAGTAATTGCTGTGCTTCTGGCTCCAGCCTCTGTCCTGCACGGGGAAGAGGTGTGAGGTCTTGCTGGGATGCAGCTCCAGTTATTCTGAGAGGTTCATGCTGAGGCAGAACCTGCCCAAACCCTCTGCAGGGTCCTGAGAAATCCCCAGCCTGTTTTGGAAGCTGGCTGGGGAGGTGGAGAGATTGCATTAGTGAGGCTGAATAAACCAGAGCCTGACCCAGCTGCCAGGCTGCTCGGGAGGTGTCTCACTGCAAGGCTTGGTGTTCAGAGAGCCCCCAGAGCTGCCTTTGTGAGTGCTCAGCTCCGATGAAGCTTCCCATGGCAGGGGTCCAGCTCCTGACATCCCCCTAGGCAGTCCCAACCTTTGTGGGGTCATCTTGTCCCCAGGCCCTGCTGCCCTGCCCAGCCACCCCCCTCCTCAGTGGCTGCTGCCTGACCTGGGGTCTGACCCTCAAAACAGCACATCTGGGGGCCAGCACTGTGTTGTGACCACCCAGGTGTCCACACACACACACCAACCCTGTCCTGGACTGCTGCTGGTGGTCCCAGGAGATGTGGCCAGCACCCCCTTCTCCCTGAGTGTCTCCTTCTCCTCAGCACAACCCCCCTGGCAATTTCCATTTCCTCAGCTTCCAACCATGGCAGGCAGAGCATTCCCATGGAATCAACCAACACTATAATATGCAAAATTGCTGAGGAAGGTGGAAAATAACCCTGAGTTAACAACAGCAGCTGGAGGGAGGGATGAGATCTCCCTGCAGGAGCACTCCCTCATCCTAGGGAAGCATCACAATCCCATTCCCTCAGAACTGAGGGAATCTCTTCACAGAATCACAGAATGGTTTGGGCTGGAAGGGACCTTAAAAACCATCCAGTTCCAAGCCCCTGCCATGGTCAGGGACACCTTCCACCAGACCAGGTTGTTCCAAAGCAGGTCTGAAAGAGCCAACTCAGCAATTCAACCTGCAGAGACCTGGCCTGTCCCAGGCTGGCTTAGAGCAGCCACCAGCAAACCCATCCTCACCCATCCCCACCACCTGAGCAGCACCGCACTGAGCATCCTTCTCCAGGGATCCCAGGGTGGCACCACACCAACCTCACACAGCCAGGCAATCCTGGGACCTCAGACCCAGCCTGGGATCTGCTTCACCACCGAGCAGACCCTGCTCCACCCAAGCACACAGGCTGCTTTCATCCTGCTCCTACCTGCCCCAAAGGGGGCTTTTTGCACTTGCCTGCTCAATGATCACAGCTCTGAGCACATCCCAGGGGCTGCACTGACACTTCTGGGAAGGAACACAAAGCCCACCAAAGACAAGGACAACAGCCAGGCAGCACACCATGGTATCAGCTCCCAGCAAACCCCAACCTTCTGCTGCTCCACGGAGGGATGGCACTAAGGGTGGCTTAAAAGACACGGATCACCCATCCCTTGTCCTCCCCCAGGGACACGGGACAGCGCAGACACAGGAGAGGGGTCACACTTACTTGCTCGGTTTGACAGGGGAACTTCTGCTCGGGGAGCTTTTGCCCACCCCCTTGAACATGTTGGCCAGGTCCCAGCTGGTGTCCCGGGCTCTGCACGGTCGTGGTGGGCGCTGGCTCCCGGCTCCCTGCTCCGGTCTGTGGGGATGGAAGGACAGGACTCAGCGAGGGACGCTCGGCGGCGCAGTAAAGAGCAGCTCCTGGGAGGCTCCTCCCCGAACGCAGGTGAGCAGCAGCAGCAGCAGAGATGGAGGCACATCTGAAAAAATGACTTGAAAAACCAGTTTAGGGTGGAAAGAGCAGAGCCCCAGAGAGAGCACGGGAGACCTCGCCCTGGCTCGGAGAGTGTTTGGGCTCACACAGCCACAGCCGAACAGCAGCTTCCCAGCAGAGGGGCAGAGAGCACTTTGGAAGGAGGAAAAGCCTGAGAACGCGACTTGCAGGGAGTGCACTGCAGCCACTGAAACATTTTAAAGCATCTCCTTGCAGCAGCTGTTTAAAATGCTATGGAACAGCAGAACCCCCATGCTCAAAGCCAACCAAGCGTTTTCCAAGGCAGCAGCAGCAGTTTGGGAATCAGCAGTTCTCAGAACATGATGTTATTTTGCAGTCCAGCAAACTTTTGGCCCAGGCTCAGCACAAGGTGGCCCTGGCTCCCAGGAAAACACTGAGGGCTCACGGCAGAGGGAAGGTCAGCAGCTCCAACACAGCATCACAGGAGCCTCAGCCAGAGGGATTCAGGCTCTGGGATAAACCCAGCCCCAAAGATCTGGGTCTGAGGCTCTGCCCAGGCACCCTGGGCACAAGACCTTAGACCAGGCTTTGCCTCTGGGCAGCTCTTTCCCCTCTCTCTCAGAGTCCCAAGTCCCAGCAACACCCTGGCATCTCTGTGGCTCCCGGGGATGCCCAGCGGGGCTGCCCAGCCCCACGGCTCTCATTAGCCACAGCCAGGGCTGGCTACCTGCTGGGTTCAGGTAATGCCAAGTTCAAAGGTCCCCACAAACCAAGAACTCTGTGTTTCAGGCTGATCCAGCACAGATCCCACAGCAACATGGGCTCTTAGCCAGTGCAGGACCAGGAGGGAGGGCAGAGGATGGAGGAGGAAGGGGACAGGAGAACATGGGGGTCACAGCCCCTACATAAGCACCAGCTAGAAACTGGTGATGCCAGCACAGGTTCGTGGCTGTTCTTCACCTGTTTTGTGTGGTCCAAGGACAACCCAGGACCAGAGGAAATGGCCTGGGACCCACTGTCCATTCCTGGATGACATTGTGACACTTTGTCCTCTTTAAATTTAAATCCCACTTGTGTCAAGAGAGAGGGAAAGACACACACAGGATGGAAAGTGGTTGCTGAGAGATCACTCCTTTGCCACTGACATCCCACTGACCAATGACAGCAGTGATGCTCTCTGACCAGAGCTGCTGGAGGCCCCAGGAGAACCCCCAGACCAGGGCCAGTCCCTGTCATCGACATTCAAAGGTTTTAAGTGACCTGAAACCTTGCCAGGGATGAGAGCTGAAAGCATTTCATTCCACACAGACCTGATTTTGTACCCACACAAAACAGGAGCATGGGACGAGCTCTTCTGTGTGGGGCTGCTGTTTGCATGGGTCAGGAGGGGATTAATTCTCTGTAGATTCAAAGGAAACTAAATCAGACAAGATCAACTGCCTGTAATCCCCTGGAAAACAGCCCCTGGCACGTGGAGGAAGTTCTGAGAATTAGCACCAAGAGTAAACCAAGCACATACCAACACAGCCCTCTGGACATCCTGCTTCCCAAGCCATCCATCACCCTGCAGCAGCCTGGAGCTCACGGCTCGGGCTCCTCACCTGCACAGCTCCAAGACAGCACCTTCCTCTCCTCTGTGTAACAAGACACAGCTGTGATCCTTCCCCCGGCCAAGGCCTGCCTGGCGAGGATCCCTCAGGAAGGCAGAGTGTTCCAAAGGCAATAGTGCTGCTGTCAGCCCTGTGCACACACAGACACACGCCCTGGCAGGCAGCAGCAGCCTCTGTGCCACACAGACAGGGCAGACAAACACAGGGATGATCTCTGGCAGGAGAGCAGTGTCCTTGGCAGGGCACCTGGCCACTCACAGACCACGTGAGACACGAGCTGGGAAGCCAGGCCTGGTCCTGAGCCCTGGTCCAGGAGTGATGCTGAGCACCCAGCCTGCCCCAAGCTGCCTCTCCCTCGCTCAGCCAGACAGGGGAGGAGGAGAGGCAGAGTCCCTGCGAGCCCCATCCCAGCCTCAGGAGAAAAGGCTGGCAGGGGAAGCCAGAGGATGGCTCTGGGGTGATGGGTCCTGCCAGCCCAGCAGCCCTGGCACAGCACCCAGCCCAGAGGATTCCGCTGCTGCCCAACACCTGTGGCACACAGGGAATGTTCTGCTGCTGCCAGCTCGGCCTCCCCTGCTCTGTGAGGGACACCAAGATCTGCTCAGAGGAAGGGGAAGTCGCTGCAAGAATCCTCAGGGGATTTTGACAGATCCTCACACTTGTGACAGGCACTGCTGGATTCAGCCCAGGTCACTTCCAGATCCTCCATGGGCTTTGCCCAGACCGGCCCGAGCCGTGCCAGGGCAGAGCACGGTGGTTAACCCAGACCCTGCAAGAAGCAACAGGCAAGGAGACCAGTTCAACCAGTTCTCCACCACAGCCACCCACACAGCTGCACCTGGCACTGGGACCTGGGCCCAAAACCCTGGGCAGGACCTACCAGTCCCTGCACAGCTGGGAACCTGAGCACGGGTCTGGGGGACCATCCCAGCAGCACTGCCAAGGCTGCCCCATCTCCAGACCACTCCAGTCAGGCAGCCCCATCCCAGCTCCATCTCCAACAGGATCACTCTGTCCTGCAGCGGGGACTGAGCTCCCTCCTGCCACAGCTGGCAGAGCTGCTGTCCCCACAGGAGATGGCTCAGGGGTGGGCAGCCTTGGTTTCATCCCAGCTGTTCCAGCCTGGAAATGCTGCTGCTGATCCAGAGGCAAAGCCAGCTCCAGAGCAGGTTGTACCTTGCCCCAGCACATTCCCAGCTGGGCTCCAGCTCTGTTTGGGGGCTGAGATGCATCTCGAGGGGGAATAGGCCTGGGGCTGGCTGCTCCTGCAGGGCTCCAGACACAACAGGAGGTGGTATGGGAAGTCACACCGTAATCACTTCATTCGTTTTCCAGAACAGGGTTTATCCCTGTGGCTGGGAGCTGTGCCAGGATGCAGATGCCTGGTTTTACAGGGCAGTCACACAACCAGCAGCTGCCTCTTGCTGCTCACAGAGCTGAGCAGTCGCCTGTAGGGACAGATAGCAGGCACAGCTGCCTGGAGGACCTCGGCGAGCACAGAACATTTCAGGGCAGGAAGATTTCAGGAACCATCCCAGGCTAACCTTTCATAAGGGACTGGCAGAGGCTGGAATGCCTTCGTTATCAGCTTAGTCTCTCTATAAGGATTTTAAGAGGGGATGGCAGGTGAATATGGCCCATAAATTATTTAGTGTTACCTGTGAAGACCATTTGTCTTCCTGAATGACAACGAGCTTGCCTCCCCTGTGCCTCTCCCCTCCTGAACACTCTCTGAACACCATTCCTTTGGATCAGTTTTCTTTCCATTTCACCTCCCTGCTTTTGAACTTCTTCATTCTTGAACTCATCCCCCTGGGAAGCGATGCAACAAAATCAAAGCTCTGTACAAACCTCCCGTGCCATCACACCACCCAGAGCTGCTTCTGGCCAGACACTGCAGGGGAAACTCCACTTTCAAGGTCCTAAATGACTCCTTAGAGTAGTGGGTGCCACAGCAGAGCAAAGGAAGGACCTTTACAACAAATTTAACCACTGGGAAGTAGGAGGAGAAACACAGGAACAACCAGTGAGCAGAGATGCAGAGGGTGGTTGGGGTTTGGTCTCCAATTGTTTGGCACCTGGAAACAGCCTGGAGCTGTTCATAAAACACCTATGGAAAAGCAGTTTGTGCATCTGCTCACACATATTTACACCAAATAAAACCAAGGGCCCATCTCACCAGCAGCACTCACCACCACATCTGCAGGGAGCCCTCTGCACCCATGAGGGATGCTCTGCTCTGTGGGGATGCTGCTTGTTTGGCACCTGGACCAGCAGGAACAGGCAGCCCAAGCCAAGACTTACAAAGGGTGCCTGGTCTTTGCAGCTGGAGACTGAGCCTGTAACACTTGAGCTGACCTCAGTCACAGGGAAACCCTTCTGAGTGTCTCCAAAGCCATGGAGAACATGAAATCAGGGCCCCCAGACACCACCTTGGCAGGAAGGTCCCACACACTCATCAGCCTCTGTTTGCCTTGCAGACACCAAGGATGGCACCTTTTCATACAACTCCCATTCCAGCCCTTTCCCCCCTTGTGGAGCAGTTTTCATACAAGCCAAAGTGAATCTCCAGAGCCTCAGAACAGCCTAGTTGAAAAAACTGCCTCACCACTGGGATAATAGGACACTTGATTTTCTGGAGCCTAAAATTACTGCATCCTCAAACCTTGTTTTGCTTTGCCTTATCTTTGGTAACTGATAAGCAGAGGGGAAGTGCAAAGGCCCTAGGACTCCTCCCTGCAGGTGAAATTAAGACCCATTAAAAAGCTTCCCAGGCTGGGGTAGGCTCAGCACCCTGCCAGGGTCTGCAGAGGTCAGGGGGGCTCTGGATGCAGAGCCAGCTCAGCTCCAAGGGATCTTTCCCCAGAGACCACAGGTGGCCCAATCCAGCACGGCACAAATGGGCAGCCCTTGTCCTGCTCCTTTGGACCTCTCTAAATACAGAGGACATTCCCCCCACACCATCTCCTTCACAGCCCAGTCCCAGGGCTGTTGTGGACTACTCATCTCCAGACCCTTCAGACATCAAAAGGAACTGCCTGCTTCCCACCCCACAGCCTCTCCAGGCTCATCCCAGCATCCTGCAGCTCCTTCTGAGTTCAAGCCCCAGAGCTAAGGAGCAGGACATGAGGGCAATTCCCTGCAGCAGTTAACGCGTTAGCCTGATTTTCCTCTCCCCAGAGGATTAGCAAGGCTGTAATAGCACTAAATAAATTCACTAATGGCAGATTCTCAGGACACTTTGTCTGGAAAACTTGCTTATAGCTCACAGGATGCAGCCTGCAAATTTGGCTTTATTATCTGGTGACACAGCTGAAGGGAGCTGCTCCCAAACAGAGCGATTGGATCTGAACAAGATGTGTCCTAGACCATTAACGAGGCAATGAGGTAATTAAACACCTGCCTGGAGAGGCAGCCTCCACACACATGGCACAGCTGGAGAAGGAACCCACAGAATCAGGGTGGGAGATCAGAGTTCTTGGAGTGTTTCTTTCAAAGCTGCTTTGCCCAAACAGGAGTGCCCTGGAGAAGGGACCATCCCCTGCAAATGCTGGGATAAAGCACCAGGCAGCCAGCCCGTGTTGGGATGATGGAAAGTTAAACACGAGGGCAGGTTTGCTCTCCACACTCAGGTGCAAGGCACAGGCCCTGCAACGTGCAGAATACCTGCAGGATGGTGTATTGCAGGTGGTGACCAACTGCAACACGTGCCCTGGAACAGCTCACAGATGTTCCTGCTTGGCTGAAGTTGCAGGGATCAAGAGAAGAGGGTCCCAGGCTGGAGCATCCCATCTGGCAAGACCTGGAGGCCCTTAGGAAGGAGGGTGCTCACACCAGCTGGGAAGGATCATGCTTTCAGACACCCTCCAAAACAAACCAAGCTCCTGGAAGGACTCTGCTTGCACCACAGGGATATCAGGGAGAGGAGACAAACCCCTCCTGGGTGATTAAGGAAGGGGACAGAACAGTGACAGCCCCTGCAAAACACCTCCCAACCCATCTGTGAGGGCAGAGGGTGCAGCACACCAAGAACATTTGAGCCAAGGGGGCTCATACCCCAAACTGCAGCTTCCAGCCCAGAGCCCCAAACGCTTTTTAATCACCCATAAACCTCCTGCGAAGCTCCAATTGTGAGCTGCTACTGCCTGACTCAGCAGCAAGTGCTTCTGTGTCACAGGCAGGGACAAGAGCAGGATGAATGTGTCTGCCACAGCTAATTCTGCGTGGCCAGACCTCACCTTCCCTGACTTAATTTGATGCTCTGAGAAAATTAGACGTTCTCCTGCTTCTGTGGAAAAAGGCAAGCACTGAAGGTAATTCAGAGGCTTTGATGCTGTTCTTTAGTCATTCGGGCACCACAGCCCCAGCATCTCTCCCTGGACTGACCACGGGCAGGGATGGGAGTCACTAATCCTCATGCACAGCGTGTGAGCCTGGGGCACAGCGCCGTGTCTTGCTCTGCACGGCCAGCAACGTCCTGCAGCCCAGCGAGGCAGGGACGAGATCATTTCCAGAGCAAGAACTTTGATTTTAATAACCGCAGCGCCTCGGGTGCTCAGCAGTGGAGGAGTTTGATGAAGATCCCAGTGTGGCAGTGCCTGGAAATGCCAAGTGCACGCTCGGACCTGGATTTGAATGGATGGCACTGGGGAACATGAAAGCTGAGCCCAGGGCTGCCCGCGTACAACAGACATGTAAATGACACCCTTTGAAAGGGGTCAGAGGGGGAGGTTTAAAACCAATTACTGCTTTTTAGGCCAGAGGTGGGAAGGTTTTCACCCCAGGTCCTTCGCAGCAGGCCAGGGAAGGGCTGGGGACAGACACAGCCTCCTCCTTGCCACGCAGAGTTTGCACCTGGGCTCAGCTCTAACCCGAATGCTGTACCCAGCACTGAGCAGGTGCTGTTGGTCACAAAGTAAATCCCCAATGCAAATACAGAGAGTGAGCACACTCCGGGGGGTGGATGCTCCAGAACAAGGATTGCCCTGCTTTGTCGCCATCCAAATCCCACCGTGACCCGCTTCCCCAAAACTCAAGTGACAAGAGCTGTCACGCAGTGGCTTTGCAGGACCGAGGCTCTGCTCAGGCACAAAGCAGCCCAGGAAACCTCACCCAGGGAGAGGGGCAGGGAGGGGCTGCATTTCTCAAACCTGCTCACCCTCGGCGTGGTTTGGGTGAGCCCCAGACGCCAGAGCCCAGCACGAACCTCGGCTGTAGGTGCGTCCCCCTGGAGCCCTGCGGGATCAGCTCCCGGTGAAGTCACTCAGCATCGAACCCTGCGAGGCCGGGGCTGAAGGGGCCGGTGCCAGGGACGAGAGGGACTCGGGCAGCGACCTGGGTTTCTGAGCTGGACTGGCAGCTGCAGTCCCAGCACTTCCTCAGCCCGGAGCAGGGAGGGAGGAGAAGGCAGAGCAGCCGGGAGAGCTGGTGCTGCTCCTCCCGCAGCCCCAGGACAGCCCGAGCACAGCGGCTGCTCCCAGCCCACCTCTGCCGGGATCCTCACCCGGCTCACACAGGGCTTTTCCTTGGCAGGAAAACCGACCTCCAGCTGTTCTTGTTTTGAAAACAGCAATCCCACCCTGCAGAAAGAGGAGCAGCCACAGAGAGTCAGTATCGTATCAAATCACTCCTCAGGTGAGCAATCACCTCATTTACAGCCCGGCTGCAGCCACGGGGTACCTGTGCTAACAGGGCAGTTCACAAGAGCTGTGAGGGAGCAAAGAAATCCCTCAGAAGATACATCTTCTCCCAAGAACGAGTTCTACTCCCACTGCTGTCGGACAGGAGCTGCCCACACCTCAATTCAGAACCTGCCAGCCAAACCTACAACCTGCTGCTCCAGAGACACAACTACAAATGCCCCAGAGAACTCCTGACAGTGCCCACCTGGGATGTTCCATAGCTGGAGCAGCTTGGATTAGACAACAATTTTCTAGCAACACAATCCCTTGTTTAAAATACCCCCAACCCTTTTTTCAAAGGAGGCAGACACTGTTATTTGAAGTTCCCAGGCCAGACTGTTACAATGCCACATGCCACCTTTCAATTCTCTGACTAGCCAGTTTGCCTCATGCTCCTCATTTCTGTCCCTCAAGACCCATCCACTGTCCCCAGACCTCTCAGAGTGCACGACCAGAAATAAACATTGCTCAGACACAGGTCTCTCACTGGTCATGGAGTGAGGGCTGTGATGAACATCTCATTCCAATTTTAATAGATGCAGTGGTACCAGGCACGGCTAGCTCAGCCTGTAATTAAAATTCCAGTGCTAATCCCAAAGATACTCCATAGGAAAAGTTGATTGAAAGCAATCCTCTTGACCATTCTGCTGGAGTTTCCTGTTTTGAGGGCAATCACGTGGCCTCTTTGCCAATTAATTCATGGAAAGAGAGCAAGCACTTTAAAGGAACAGCGATGAAAGAGCAGTGCAATAAGGAAGTTTCCAAGCCCCACAAGCCAGTGCTCTGCACCTTGCCCCGGCTGTTCCAGGCCCAACACCTGGGCAGGCCCAGGGGAATTGGTTTGTTCTGCACATCTGACACTTCACCTGCCTGCCCTGTCCCCCTGCAGCTGCCTGAGCCTCACCTGTGCCAGCCCAGGCTCCACTGCAGGACTAAAAGCCTGTTTTGTCAGTCTAGTCTAGTTTGCATTGTACAGGTGACTTCAATAACTATTTTCTTCCTTCTTTACATTTCTAGGTTTTCTTTTCCTGAGCCTCATCAGCACCTTCCATGATTTATGCCACAAACCCCGCTCCATTCACTTTCCACTAACAATACACCAAAACAAACAAGCCAAGTCACCTCAGAGTGGTGTTATCTGAGCCTTGGGGCAGAAGATCCTCCTCCAGAGCTAAGTGGCCATTCCCCAGGGGTTCAGCAGCCCCAGGTGATGCTGTGACCTCGATCCTCTGAGTGCTTGGGAGGCAAAGAGTGCTCGGTGTTCCTAATACAAACTACACGCCTCAGAGGTCAGGAATAAAACTTTATTGTTTTCAAATTTCTTATCTGCGTTCAACTCACCAGTTATCTGTCAAAAGACGTTTGGCAGAAAGAGGCCAATTGCTCTTAGGTTTTTGTAACTGTAACTAGAAAGTGGCCGCAGTAGGAGTTTCCCTGGAATCAATCCAGGAACCACACAACTCCCTGCAAGGAAAGCAGAGTTTGGTGCAAACCAAAGGAGAACACTTCTGTGATTTGATCCAAAAGCTGAGAACAGCTCAGCTGGACACAGGGACCAGGTGAGCCTGGCCATTGTGGGCCTTTCCTTGCCTAAAAGGAAATGGGTTTTATGGGGAAGAGAAATCTGCCAGTCAGGACCAAATTTTCTAGAATTTGCCATCTGATTAATAAAGTCTTCCACATTCCTTTCACCTGTACACTTCCCTTCCTCCTGTAAAATGCCCCTGGAATCCAGAGGCAAAGGGAACTGGCTACAACACCAGAAATTCCCGTTTTGTTTCCATGTTGCAAAAATTAAATACAAACAAGAAGTTCCTCCCCCTCCTCCCACCTCTTTCTGTCCTCTCAAAAGTACAGAGTCCTTCTGTACTTTGAGAACTCACAAATCAGATCAACTTGAAACAAAGCAAACATTCATATTAAAATAATGGGAATTGTTCATTCCCCCCATTCATCTGACATGCACCTTGCAAGGAAAATTCCCATTACAACAGAAACCCAATCATTCAAAACAGTCCTTCTGTTTCCAACCTTAACTCCAATGCCTAAAAAAGGAGAAAAAACACAAAGTCCAGACAACCAGAACAAACTGTTGCTTCACCTGCCAGCTACAGGCTGAGTGAAAACCCACACAGTGCTGGTGGAATCTTCCAAATGCTTTATTTAGGAACAGTTCTGCCCATGTGCTGTGGGGTTTTTTCCTGTTGAAGTGATCACAGTTATGATATTATCTGCACTTTCAAAGTGCCCATCCCCATGGCACCTGGGTGCTTTATAAAAAATGCTGTCTGGCACGACAGAGATGAATTATCACTCCCAAGCCTACTGGTCTCCTGTTCCTTATCCCTCATTTCAGGTGTAGCTACTGACCAGGGACAAGAAACAAAGCAACAGATGAACTCCAGAAAAAGATCATCTTGTTTTCAGGCAAGGTTTAGATCAGAGACAAAACAAACACTGAGAGACCCAACTTCCCAAGAAGAGCAAGTAGCTATTTCTAAAGCCACCCATGAAGCTATTTTCCCAGGAAAATACTTTTAGGAATAGGTTCTATACTGTATTTAAGTATTTAACCAAGTGTGTGTATGAATAAGAAGCTACTGGCCCAGAGTACAAATTTACCACCACAGCAGGAGTAACCACCAGCATATGACATTTGCCATCCTTATTGATAAGGGAAGAGGCTCTACTTTGTCATTTCTAAATGTTACATTCTTAAAAAATATAGACACTTCTGGGAGTTAAAAGGGAAGGAGAAGCTGCCCCCTTGGCTACTGTTCCACAGCCATTGTGTGGGAGCCTCACCTTGCTGGTTTAGTTCTGCATCTGCTTCTGCCTCTGTTTCCCAATTACTCTCCAATTTCTAGATCAAAAAACCAAATTACAATGTCAAATAATGGGGCAGAGGGAGGAATCAAATTGTATCTATGCTCTGATCCATGGTAAGTAGATGTGTACCAGCCCTGAAAAGGCCACTGATCACAAAACTTCTCCAAACAGAAAGGAATTCCTTTGTGCTCCAGGTTATTTTCAGCTATTTATAGTGTGTGTTTGTTTCTGAGTAATTATTTGTCTTTAATACACTGGGAGAGCATGTGTGTGCACAGACATAAACACAGGACACAGGGGAGAAGATGGTAAGACTTCCCTCTGTTGGTTTCAGGTGCACATATTTGTGTCCTAGAACCTCTTGGGAGCTTTTCTTTCAATACAGAATAAAACCTCTGTTCCTCTGGGGGTCCTGGTTAACTTTTGAATCCGAAAATGCCCTTTATATATCCTGTAAGGCCACTCTTGGCCTTCTGCTCCACCTTGTCCTCCAGAGGTGGGAAAGCAACATGGTTAAGGGCCAGGTCAAAGAACAAGGGTTTGCATGGAATGGGCTGGAATCCTGGTGGGAAGTGCACGAGGCTGACTTGCTTGCTGACCAGGGAAGGATCCAGGCAGAAAGTCTCAAACCGTTCTGAAAGTGGCTGCAAGAGACCGAGGCAGGGACACAAATTAAACACCAGCCACATCAAAAGGGTCAAATGAGCAAAGAGGACTGAGCAGCAACTGAGACAAGAGAAGTTCAAGTTCCCCCGTGAGGCCTCTGGGAACACTGGAAATTCTTTAACCCCCTGTCAAAGCACAGCTGCAGGATCTCTGGAAACCGCCCCCATGTGCAGAGAGAAAGCTAAATAAAGCAAGCTGCCACACTGGAACCTGCAAGCACCTCCCAGCTCCTACCCCACTGTCTCAGGTACCTTCAACACCAAGCCTAATAAAATCTCCTAAATGCACCAGTCATGACCAAATCCTGATCAGTGTGACATTTCTTGAGTTGTGAGAGACACTCAGGTA
This sequence comes from Picathartes gymnocephalus, assembly GCA_013390045.1. Lineage (NCBI taxonomy): Eukaryota > Metazoa > Chordata > Aves > Passeriformes > Picathartidae > Picathartes > Picathartes gymnocephalus. Next base: position 543,987 of record WEKY01061462.1, read on the forward strand.
ACAGGATAAAGGTGATGCTCATTAAGAGCACAGCTGGAATTTGCCTGAGCTCTTGGCTCTTACCTTGCCATCCTTGACCTGAGATGGAGACTCAGTCTCACGAGGATCATTTGCATCTGCAAAATTGAACAAAAGGGGGTAAGACTAACAGGCTTGACCTTGGTGTAGAGTAAGATTGTCTAAGGAAGCAGCTGTGCTCCAAGCTTAGCCATGATCCTTGCTCTCTGGGATGCACAAGAAAGTACTTTCAGTAGAATCAACCTGATTTCTAGAGTAAGCACCAGACACACACATCTACAGCCAACACAACCCTGCAGTGGTAGAGCTTCTCCTTCACACTGTCATGAGAAGCTCTGGAAAGCAGCACAGACTTTGAATGAAGCACACAGCAGAAGATAGTGAGAACACCCCGGGGGAATCTGTTAAAGCAACATTAAGGCAATAAAGGAGGCAACACACTTCTTGTCCTGGACTTCCAGCAGCAGGCACAGCAAAAACAGCAGCCCAAGGAATCACGAAGTTCATCCGTCCCCAAAAGTTCCTCTGACCAGTCTGACGCTGACAGAGAGAACATCACTGATCTCCCTCTTCTCAGTAGTTCTCCCAGCCATGCAAAACTGGAATGAGTAAGGCCAAAGTGTTTGCAGCAAAAAAATGGAACACTATACTGTTCTGTGGAGGCTCCCAAAACAGATGCACATCCCCAGGAAGGGTTTTAACGTTTCTGAGCAGGGAGCACGATGCTGATGTCAGTCACTGCCTGCCTACCTGCACTACACACAACTACAAGCAGCTAGAACTGGGGGAAAAAGTACCTTCTCAGAGTCCGTGTGAATGGTGATGGAAAAACATTCAGAACTTCAGAAATTAAATAAAAGAAATAAAATAGCTGCAGGGCCATTAGTCAAGATACATTACAGCAGAGTTCTAGTATAGCTGTGCTACTTACCTAAAATTGCTGCTGCTTGCAAGGAATACTTCTCTGCATTGACTTGAGTAATGAGATCCTGAACATCAGGCAGCTCCTAGAGCATTAAAAAAAATTGAGAGCCTGAAATGTGGCAGTCTGCGAGTCAGAGCAAAGGTAAAACCAGACAGAGTAAGAACTAAGAAATTAACTCCTAGTGCTGGTAAGCTTTCCCAGAAGGGGAAAAGCAACAGCACTGTGCTTCAGACACTAGAGAAGTTGTATAAGAGAAAATGCACAGGTGAGGAAAAAGTGGTAAACTGTTTTGGAGTTGGTTCAAATCTCCTCCAAGTGAGTAGCCAGGTGAAGTGTTCCCATGTCGCTAGAAAGTCTCTGCTGTATGAACATTACCTTACTTTAAGATCAGTCTTGAATTGTAATGGTCTGGCACCTAATTAACAATAAATAGTGGGACAGAGCTGCTTCGTAAAACTTCAGCTTCAGGACTGGGTTCCTACCTTCAAGCTGTTCCTGTGAGCTCCAGCTCCCGACTGAACCTCGCGGGCGTATTTCAGCACCCTCTCATACAACACAAGGGCTTCACTCCATTTCTTTACCAGGACATAGGACTGGGCAATGAAGAAACACCTGCAACAGTCAAGAGAGCATTCCTGACATGTTAGTTACCCACACCCTTTGCCAACTGAAATGACTGACAAAAGGAGGTATCTTTAAGTAGCACTGGGCAGTTTCCCTTTAGGAACCAGTCTTAAAGGACAGAGGAAACTGCATCAAAGGCCTGCACAGCACATAGAACTGTGGAATTATAACCTCTGAAGGTGTCATGTGTGTTAAAGAAAACCTGGCTGTTTCTCAATCACCTGTAAGCTTTGTATACGAGTGTCTTCAATCCAATCTCTTTCTGGAAGTTCTTGTCCTCTTCTAGGCCAGGAAGTTGTGTCAGTTCCACAAGGTTCTGCACAAAAGAGTCAGAATAACAAATGCAGGCATTGCCTTCCTCTGGAATCTGCTGGTCTAAGAGGAAGCTGCCCCTTTTGACAAGTCAACAGAACACTCCCAGGGAAAATAGTTTCCAGTTTTCTAATTATCAGTTTTCTAACCTTGTGAAGGACTCTCATTGAAACTTGTGCAAGTTGCCCTCAGGACAGACTTCCTGACACAAACAGGAATTAGGACAAAGACTCCTTAGATTTCACATGAACTAATTCCTTCATAAGGCATTTCCCTCTCCCATTCACAATTCCTTCAGCTATAGGTTCCCTCAGTTAACTGCAAAATTATGGGAGAAACTGAGAACCTGCTTATGAAGAACAAGTATTTTTAGCTGCTACTTTCCCAGGCCAGCAGAAACTAAGGCAGCTCTAAGGGTGCTGCATAAGAGTCAGAAAGACTATTTGAAAACTGTATTAGAGTGCACAACAAAGGACACCCATTCAAGCAGCAGGTTCTGCTCACAACTAGAAGAGGTTTTTTGTGTTTTATGCAGATTTTGAACATCTTCAAGGTACTAGAAGGTACTCAGCTGCTCTTCAGACTTTATGGTAGTTCACTTTCAGGGCTGTATTTCTACAATAACCTTTTGTACCAAAGTTCTCTGGTTAGGCTGCAGAGTTGGATGTGTTTTTTCAGCACTACCTGCAGGATGATGTCGTAGAGGCGGATGAGGTCCTGCGGCCGCGGCGAGCGCTTGCCGTCCTCGTCGGAGCGCTGCTGCTGCAACAGGGCCTTCTGCAGGGACTTGGCCATGCTCTCGTTGCGCTTGATGGCTGTGGACAGCTTGATGTAGGTCAAATAACTGCCAAAAAAAAAGAGAAATTCCATCAGCACTGTCAGACCTACTCAGACATTACTCTGTGTTCTGAACTGGTGGCGGAAAAACATCTCGAAGGTCAAGGTGAGAGTCTGGAGTAAAATGTTTACAAAGCTGCCTGAATCAGATCCTTATCTGCAGAGTCATCCTTTGGGATCCCAGAGGCCCAGAACAAAAACTCCATAAAACAAAACCAAACAAAAATAAAATCCTGACATAAGAACACGGCTTCTTCACACTAGCACTGGCAGCAATGTTTGCCTATTACCTGTGTAAGTACTGGATGTTGGACACCTTCCCAGAATCATTTTCCAAAGAGTGTTCTCGCTGCTTCTGTGGGCAATGGAGACAAAACACTGCATGATTCACTTAAAACTGGCAGCCAAGGGACGAAAAACACAGAACAACTCAAGGTTTGGGTAAACCATGGAAGCGGTAACACACTTCTAGGCAAAGAAGAAGGGCTTCTCCACTGCTATTCCCCCACTCCAGTTCTGAAGAGAATAAATTCAAATTTTGCTGCTCTTTATTAAAGAAATCCCAGCAAGTTTAACACTAAATCAGCCCCAAGGAAACACTGTGTCATTGGAAGTAGCAACTGATGTTTACTGCTTACCTGGTCTGGTTTCAATTCTTCCCGAACAGCCTGAATGGCATCTCTGCACTCACTGAGTAAAGATTCAAACAAACGTTCTTTAGTCTCCTCATTTTCTGCCTAAAAGCAAAGGAGATTCAAGATAGATCAGAAATCAGAAATTTTTGTATGATGTATGAATTAACTGAGGAGATTAAACAAAGTTTCTCCCAAATTATGTCTTTAAGGTCCATGGGTAGTTAGAACTCCAATCTGTGCCTGTCTGCAACACATTCTTGGGGGAAATCTGCCAGAAATCGTGGGGAATGGGGTCACTGCTGAGAACTGAACAGCAGTGAAGGCCTAGCAGACACAGCTCATGGCCTCATTCCTGCACTGGTTACCTTCCTTCCTTGCAATTCCCTTCCCTCCCTGGATGGCACCTACACTGATCCCTGAGCTGAGGCTGGACCGCACTGTGGGAAAGGCCCAGCAATAGAAGAGCTGAGCAGTCCTGAACTGGCAAACTACCAATGCAGACAGCTCTTGTCATGCTGATTCAATTTTTCCCATGTGGTAACAACATGCAGATGATTATCTTTCCTCCACTCCCACTCTAGAAATGCTCACAGTGGCAATAACTTGCTTGTTAGAAGCATTTTTTACAGTAACCCTATATTTTAGCAGCAGGAGTGGCCGAGTGCTTTTCTGCTGTCACCATAAGTTTTGTTAAAAAAACGTGAAGCAGCTTTTGGCCTTCTGCCCCAAAACCAGAACTTGAAAACAACTTTTAAAAAACAAGTTGAAGCCTGATCTCTGCCTCATTTATTGGCATATTGTGTACCCAATTAAAAAAGCTCCCAAACACAGCTTTATTCAGATGCTGAGGAGGAAACCAGGTGGAGATTGCAAGGCTCTCACTGATTCAGTAAGAAAAAACTACTCAGAAGCAAACCTCAGCCTCAGTGATTGAAGGAGGATTCAGGAGCACCAGCACCATGTTCTACCACTCTCATGTCATGTAACAGTGTAAGATGAGCTTTGCTGCAATAAATTTGCAGTTGTCCAAATGAATAAAAAACTGTTTAAAACCATGCTCACACTTGTTTCTCTTCTGTACAGCTCTACAGAATCTGCCTCTCCACTTCCCACGTTTGCAAACCCACTTGGGAATGGTATTTCTACTCCCTCACAAAGCCTCAGGTATCCTGTGATGAAGGCGGTTTTTTGGGTTTGAGTTTTTTTTGTTTTTAATTTAAGATTTGCTGTGAGAATTTTTAAGGTGCGACTGACTCCTGAGAATAACCAGGGACGAGTCTGACTGCATTCTCAACCTCACCCCGAGCAGCACAGCAATTTCACCGTAAGCACAAAAATGAAAACAGACACGGCCAGATCATCATTCAGGCACAAACAGGGCAAGGGCTGGGCCTGCAATGAAACAAAGGCTCTCCTTTCCAAGCAAAAACTCCTTAAGCTGATTCTATATGTAAATACACATGTTCTGATTTGGGAGATAGCAGATCATAGGACTGATACAAGTGCTACAGCTGGTGATTCAACTGTCACAGAACTGCACAGGTTCATCTTAGAGGGTTCATGGAAACCAATCCCACTGAACCCAACTCCAAAAGTGTGGAATGCTCAGCTGTCAGGTTTTCTTTAGTCTAAACCACTCTGTAACACCTCTGACAGTTATTACCACCCACTTTTGCTGCAATCTAGAGATGAGCACAGAATCCTTGAGGCAATACCAGGTAGGAGCACACCTGTGTCATACTCCACTGCAGCCTTGTCACTTCTACCTGGTGAGAGCCAATGGGCGCTCAAAGTCATGCCTTCAAATCTACAAAAGGACTGACACAAGCAATTATAAACCTAGATTCCTGTTTCAGTTTGGCTTATTTGTTCTGTTCATCCCATTACCAATAAGGCACCAAAGGCAACAATATAATTGCACAGAGAGACTCCATTTTTACACAAAACAGACTGGTTTTACTTCTAATTAAAACCCTGCAGAGTACTGCTGTTATGTCAGGGTTTCAGCTCAGCGAAGATGAGCAGAAAGGTGCCAAAGATCCCAGGAAGCACAATTCATTCAACTGAAGCTGGACTGCTTATCACAGCTGACACAACTACAGAACTGCTGCCAAAAAGGCAAGTTTTAACCCTCTGGGAATGTAAATAGTGCTGCTGCATGCTCAGCTCTCACCAGTCCACTCAACTCCTCTGTTTAGTCAGAGCTTGCCAGGAATGCAAAGCAAGATGAGAACAAATTCAGGCTGTTCTGCCACTACTTTAGAGAGCAAGTAAACTGAGAAAGTCCAACTGTCAGCTGCCAGGATGGAAGTTAAATGAGGGAACACTGAACTCTGAGCTGTACTTCCACCTGCTGGCCACACTTATGTGCTTCCTGAAACCAAATCCATTCAGCAACATCCAATTCCTAACATTATGCCAGGAGTGCGTAACACTCAGGTTTTCCACCCAGCTGCATCCTGTTTATCCTAATCGCATTCTTACCACTATCCCCTGCTCTGGTCTTACCCCTCTGTAGAGTTTTTGTTTTATCATTTATATTTTTATTTATCATCATTATTCTCCTGGTGATAAAAGGTTTTTAATGCTGTAAACATCCCATTTTTACTGGCAAGAGTTGTTACTGAAGATCCTTTTACTGCCTTTTCAAACTCTGAGTGTGTATGCAGACACTGAAAAGCAGGATACCCTATCTGGTCACCATTCCCAAGGGAAAAACTACATGTGGAAAACTTTACTACAATACTGAAGACATGCGTAATAGCTGCCACTGCAAGTTCCAGTGAGCTGGACTTCAATGATCCCTGTGAGTCCTTTACAACTCATGATATTCTGTGATTCTATAAAGTGTTTCAGAACCATTACATGTGAAATTGATTATATCCTGACATTTATTAATCCACTTCCTGCTTTTGAAGATTTCTGTAAGTCAGTAAGATAATGGAACAGAACTCATAGCACCTGCTACACCTGGCAAATGGGTATCTGTTGCTGAAAAAAACCATGGTCAATATGTATCTTTTTTATTTTGGCTACTCTGAAGTTGGAGCATTTGAGCAAGCCGCTTAAAGAAATCAGAAGTGTAATTCAAAACCAGTTACTCTTAAAAATGTAACCTTCATTTCCAAGTGATGTACTACTAATAATGGTTATCACCCAGCTGCTGGAAGGCAGCACACAATGTTCCAAGGAGCAGGAATACTCAGAACGGATCTCCCAGACTACCCCACTCAGCAGACTGTGAGACCCACACCCAGCTGACACTTTGCCTTTGTGTTATAATCAGTTTTCCTACTTTTACCTTTAGCCTTCCAGCCCCCAATCTGAAACATGAGATTACTCAAAAGCTTTTAATTCAGGTACCAGCTATTGCACAGAAGGAAAGAGGATGGTTAGAAGGGCAGTGACGGAGAGAGCTGCTGGGTTACCTGAGCAATCGCTGCCTCGTTGTCAGCCAGCCCCAGCAGGAAGATCCTCACTTTGTCAATCTTCACTGGGACAGTTCTCCCTCTCCACTCCACCTCGCTCATCGTGGCTGCCTGCTTTGCCCGAGTCTGGGTGATCAGTGCCTGCACAGAACATGCTGAACTTAGAAGCTTCAGCTTACAGGGGTGCAAAACTGAGCCTCCATAATTCATGTTACACTTGACTATTTTGAAATCAAAGGGCTTTTTGGGAAAGTGTGGTTTCCCACAGAGCCTAGGCTTGCTTGCTCACTTCTGTTCTATTCTGGGTCTTGAATGGTTTGCTGCAGCAATATTCATGCTCAGCACAGTAATAATGAATATTTCAAGTTGAAGCACGCAAATAATTACCTCCAGTTTTTCTGCAAGAAGACCTTCAGTGCCACCAGACCTCAGTCTCATCTGCATCAACTCATTCATGGCAGACTGGTCACCTGAGAGAATCAACAAATTGAGACAACATTTCCATTTGACTTCAAAACTACTTTCATATACAAAAACTTATCATTAGATTTTATACTGGCAGTTTAGGGACAAACTTGCAATTTCATTCTGACTTCATAGGCAAGCTACCACAAATTGTTATTCTGTCTTTCTACACATAACCACAGGTACTGTTGAAAAATGAGGCCCTTTCTCCATTGCTAAACTGACTCAGAACATGTGCAGAATTTGCCCAAAATATTATGGCTTCAGTGTCACCTAGATCAGAATTTAACTACACCAATCATCAATACTGCTTTCCTGTGACAGATGAGGCCCCCCTTCCCTTACCAATGTTGTAGGCACAGTAGCGGATGTTGGGTGAGATCTCCTCCACACGCTGGTTATACAGCACAGCCTGTTCTTCTGTGAAAGCATTGGCCAGCTTTTCATAGATGGTCCTACAGCAAAGGACAAATATTAACGCTGCAGTGTTAACACTGTAACAAGCGTGTGTCACTTGTGAGGTGCTATCCTAACAGAACAGTTTGTGTCTTCGCCCTGGGGGATGCTATTTCTTCAGTAGCACCTCCCAGTTAAGCACAATTAACCAAACAACTCACGGAGTTGCTGTACATAACTGCAGTGATCCAACACTATTTACTGAAGTGAGGGACTCACTTGCATTTGTTGAAAGCCTCCATTGCTGCCTTCCACTCTTGGTGCTCGAAGCGAAGCATGCCGGTGAGATAAGCCATGTATGCCTGCACACAGAGCGAGGGCAAGGTCATTCCCCCACCATCAACGCCTAATTAGTGCCACCTTTAGCACGAAGGCTGCTGACTCCTGCAGTAAGTGACTAAGCTTTACCCTTTTCGTTTGGGCTTCCCACACAAGACAACTGATTTGGATGACAGGTTACAGCTACCTACCTTTCCCCCTTTAACTGACTCTGCCACATTTCTAAGGAACCACAGAATCATAAAATGAAATCACAGAATGGAATGGGTTGGAAGGGAGCTTAAAGATTATCTAGTTCCAAACCCCCTGCCATCGACAGGGACACCTTCCACTAGACAAGGCTGCCCAGAAATTAAAGCAAAGATATTTCTTGCTTGTTATGCAATGGCCCACTGATGTCACAAAACTTTTTTTCTCCAGCAATATGCTATACAATGGCAGTTTAATTAACTGAGTACAGCACTGCAGCCCCTTGCTCAAAAAGGTCACAACAGTTGTTTCCTGTTTTCCCAGAACTGAACCCCCAAATCTTGTGTTTTAGGTGGCTACTTCTGCACATTTAACAAAACGGTAACTCAGTAGACAAGCAGTTTCTTGGGCTGTGTTGCACCATCTTAGTCACCCTCAATTCTTTGTACTTTTATTATCTATTGAGAGATAATTATTTCTTCACCCCAAATCCAAAGGTTTCTTGTTCAGTCTTTGCTGTACAACAAGAGGAAAGGATCAGTGGTTACCTGTGCTTCCAGCTTTGTCTTGGCATCCACCCTGTTACTCTCACAGAGCCTCTCCAGCTCCTCGGCGTGTTTCACGGCCTTGCGCAGACGCGACAGCAAATGGAAGCGCTTGCGGGGCTCCGTGTTGGCCTCCTGCTTCAGCTGCATGGCATAGCTCCAGGCCCTCTCTGCATCCATCAGGATCAGCAGCAAATACCTGCACGGCACAGGAGGGTCCATGGGACAATAGTGACACTCAGACAAGAGTTGCATCACCACCAGCTCTCTGCCATTTGGTCTGCAAAGTCCAGTAGCAGAAGTTCACTTTGGTTAGTAAGAGGCAGATGCTTTTACTTCTTAATGTTCTAAGCACACAAAGTCTCGTTATTCTTAACTGGTTTCTGCTGTGTTTCTCACTCAGAAGTGTAATTACCCCACTAAGGAAGAGAATTTGGTATCACTGTAGCACCAGAGACACTGCAAAGACAAGGGATTTATCATCTTAGGCCACTCTTCAAACTGGTTCAATATGTTCATAACAACACAGGTGAATGCAGCTTCACGTGGTGTTTTCCCACAAGAAAAGACGAGACAGGAAACATTTCAAGTTTCATAAAAGATGGGAAGTGAGCCCAAAATCCTGGCTATTCTCTACATATTCTGCCAGATGAGCATTTTGTCAATTTTAGAAGATTAAAATGAAACTTGCAATGCAATACTTCTATTCAAAGGGAAGTGACTGCATCTCCAACCCCACCTTGCTGGCTACACCACTGACATTACCAGTATTCCCATGGCACCTTGCAACTGAATAAGCATTTCTTCTTTAATGTCACAGGCACTTTCTGATTATGAAAAGAACCCATGAGGGAAGAGAAGGAACAAGCTGCTGCTGCTCTTTCTTCTCCCACTGGCTGAAGCAGGATCTGAGCAGTGTCTCTTGCACCTGCACTACACCCCGAACTTTTATTAATATCAGCAACACACGTCTCTGAAAAGAAACGTTTTGGATATTGCACAGAATAGTTATCCACTGGAAACAGAAATTACTGAAAGGAAACTCTTCAGTAACATACTGAATTCTCAATTCCATCAAGTCCCTGTACCTGTTGTCTGAGAGAATTTCTTCAGTTACTTTCTTCCCAGTGAACTTGTGCCTGTTGCCCATCTTGAAGTTGAGAGTTTTGCGGAGCCGCCTCAGCCTGCGGGAGCAATAACCCCTAAAGAAAAGACAATCACAGTCTGTTTGGCCAAAGGAAAACTTTGCTTCTGTTTATTGCTCTATCCAAACAGGAAAAAAAAGAAGACTAAAGTCTGTGCCAGGCAATGTTTTAACAACTAGAACTCCATGTGTGACATATGGTAGCTCAAAAACTACCCGTAAAGCAGCAATTAATAGAAAACAAGGTAAGAAGACTCGTGGTTATTCATGATCTTGAAAAATCAGGGTGATGTTCTCATTACCAACTGCTTTATGTGCGTTTATTGAACACTGCGTCCTGGAGGAGTAGAGTGCCTATTAGAGAGATGGGAACACAAGCTCCTATGGGCAGGGGAGATGCAAGAGCCAGTCGGCACAGCCACAGCAAGGTACAGCCAAGGGAGATCAGCACACATGGCCTTAAGTGACACACCCAGTCAGGGGCATTCATCTGGCACACGAGTTTTGTTGCCTTCTACAAGGGGGTTACATTTTAAATGAAGTGAAGCCAGGCCCCAGGAGCAGCTCTCAACACTAACCTGTACCTCTGGAAGTCCCCATGCCTCAGGCCATGCTGCTGCTGTGACTCCTTCACGATCTGCAGGACTGCCGCTCGAGTTAAGGCACATTCACAGTGCTGCTGGCACCAGCTCCTCCTTCCACCCCAAAATAACGGCAGGGAACACCATAGATCCCATGAGACAAGCACACTCCCAACACTGGGGCACCCCAAAACCTCCTAAAAACAGAGGGCTGAGGGAGCTGGTGGTTCTAAAGCACCTTATGAGTCCACGACTCCCTGCAGAGCTCCTGCCTGTCAGCAGGGACCCAAGACAAACCTCAAGCACCTCCTCCTCCAGACACCCACAGGCGTGCTGCTGTCACCAGAGCTCATTTTGGGATAAGCAGCTGTGCCAAAAGACCCATCCAGGATAACACACCTGCCTGTCCCAGCCTGGCTACAGGACCTCCCCAGGCACGCCTGAGACACAGTTTTACTGGCAGAACTGAGGTAGAGAGAAGCTTTCCTGCCCTGAAATGTCCCCTCTCCCAGGAAAAGGATAAAAACACCTTGAACAGAATCACTGCTGCCTCCCCAGCACAGCTTCCACAAGAACCTCATAAAAGAGCTTTTGGAAATAACTCAGAGGGCTGATTTTCTCAATTTTTCAGCCCATTTCTAGTCTTGCTGCACATTGCTGTAACAAGCATCTGTGACACAAAGCACTGGCGTGTGACCTGGGGCACCATCACTCCATCATTTCCATCCAGTCTCTGCATCCTTCAGTGTATTTGCAGAGTTCCTGCACTTCCTTTATTCCCTCAGTTATTCCTATCAAATAAAATCATGCCACATTCCAGTAAATCTGATGTTTTTCATTCAGTTTACAAGGCAGGTTATTTTGTGAAATAAAATCTCCACCACAAACAAGAAATCTCTGTGCTATATATATTCATATCCCAAAATGTCCCTTTTAAGCTTTACCAAGAAGCCTTTGAAGAAAACCCACAACACAAAACCAGACTGTACAACAACCCCAACAAAAGAAACACTATTACTATACCTAAAGAAACGACCAAACATTTAAAGTTTTAATTGCCAGATGTCTATCAAAGTGTTTTCTTGGAACTAAACCTAAAAGAAAGTCTCTGAAGTATTAAATACGTGCACCAATAGTTATTACACGGAATTATTCTGTATTTGCAGAACAACCAAGTCAAACTGCAATGTCTTAACACAGCCCTCCTCATCCCTGCTGTCTACCCAAAATTTTTTCAGACTTTTATCCTGCACAGTTACTTGCTGAATTCTCATCCCCTGAACCTTTTTTTTCACTGACTTAGACATTTCCAGCATTACCTCAGCAATTGCTATGTCTACATCTTACTCGACAGCTCCTGACTACACAACACCTGCTATATGCCACGTGGAAAACTGCAACCTGATTTCCATCGGGTTTCCCCGTGACCCAGAAGATAAAACTCAGCTGTATCACAGCTGTGCAGCTGGCCTGGTTTTACGTCGAAGTTTCACCTACAAAAACTCCACGAGCTTTACATGCTGAGATTTTAGAAGCACTAAATCCGCAGGAGCCAGTCTGCCACCTCAGCGCAGCTGTTAAAGATTTTTTTATATATTACTGCTCACTTAGCTGCAATATCACCACCATTGCCTCACGGCTGAGTTGCTCTTATCCTAAAGCACACAGCCCAGCACACAGCTCTGCTGTGGAGACTGACGCCAGATGCCACGCGGTTCGGAAGGAGAAGCAGCACAGCTAAAGCGATTCCTTAACTCAGGAAAGCCAGGCTGACCGGTTTTATCCAAACCAAACCCTCACGCAGGCCCAGGCCTGCACTGCCCGCATCTCCGGGATGCCCCTGCACGGGGCCCGAGGCCGGACCAGGGAGAGTGCCCGCCGCCCGCCGTCCCTTCCTGCCCGGGCCCTGCGAGCCCCGCGCTGCCGCCACGTCCCCCCGCCGCCCACGGGGCCGGGCCTGCCACGTCCCCTGGCCGCCGCTGCGCAGGATGCTCTCCAGGCCCAGGCTATCGCCGAGGCCGCCGGGCTGCGGTCCCGCCGGCCGCTCGTTCTCCTTGTTGTCCTTGCCATCCTTGTGGTCCTTGTTCTCCTCCGCCCCGGCCCCGCGGCCGCCGCCTCCTCCCTGACGCTCCGCCGCCATCTTGCGCCGGGCGGCGGGCGCGGTGCATCACGGGCCGGGCAG
>WEKY01061462.1:557620-632440 GCA_013390045.1 Picathartes gymnocephalus
GGGACCCCCGCACGCTCCCCATGCACACCCTTTCCCGTGCATCTCCAGTGCGCTCTCCGCGCACCCCCTTTTTCCGTTCTCCCCCTTCCCGTGCATCCCTGGTGTGCTCCCCGCTGTACTCTCCTTGCACCCCCTTTTCCTGTGCATCCCTTCTGTGCTCCCCCTTTCCCGTGCAATCCCTGCTGACCTCTCCGTGCACCCCTTTTTCCTCTCCATCCCTGCTGCACTCCCCACGGCACCTCTTTTCCTGTCCACCCCTTTCCTGTGCATCCCTGGTGCGCTTCTCACTGACCTTTCCCTGCACTCCCTTTTCATTTTCCTCCCTTCTGTGCTCCCCAGCGTGCTCTCCCTGCACCCCCTTTCCCGTGCAGTCCTCGGTACACCCCGCACTGGTCTCTCTGTGCATCCCCCTCGCCGTCTGTGCCCCGCGGTGCCTTCTCCACGCGCGCTCCCCCGTCCTGCCCCTGTCCGTGCACTCCCGGCCATGAACGGCTCGCTGGCGGGCTCCGGGGAGGGCTGGCAGCCCGAGTCCGTGATCATCCCACTCGTGTACCTCGTCATCTTCCTCGTGGGCACGGTGGGCAACAGCCTGGTCCTGGCCGTGCTGCTGCGCAATGGGCAGGTAAAGAACACGACCAACCTCTTCATCCTCAACCTGGGGGTGGCCGACCTCTGCTTCATCCTCTTCTGCGTCCCCTTCCAAGCCACCATCTACACCCTGGAGGGATGGGTGTTCGGGCCCTTCATGTGCAAGGCCGTCCACTTCTTCATCTACCTCACCATGTACGCCAGCAGCTTCACTCTGGCCACTGTCTCCCTCGACAGGTAGGAAAGGGAATGGGGGGGCTCCCTGCACCCTGAGGCTCCCCTTTCTCTGGATCCCACTGGGGCAGAGAGGGGACAAAATCCCCTGGAGCTAAATCCTGGTTGCTTCGATCTCCCGGGATTCCTGGGGGAATCAAGGAGCATTTTCCAGTTGATGTGAGCAAGGAAGTGCAACCTCCCAGTATGAGGTCTGCAGAGGGCTGGATGGGGATCCCTGGCCCCTGCACCCAGCTGGAGGAAGCTTGCAGACCCCGAAGCTATAGGACTGGGATTTATCCACAGGCTCTGGCAGTGAAGTGGGGATGAAAAACGAGGGAGAAGCAAAGTTCAGTCCCTGTGCAGCTCTGGCTCTTCCTGTGATGCACAGAAGGAGCCCCTACCCTCCCAACAACTCCCAGTGAAGCAGTGAAGCAGGCAGACCTTGAGGAGGAAAAAACACTGGGATGTTTGAGCTGAGACATTGATTTTCCCACCCTTCCTTTCTATTAGCCAAAATCCTGTTTCTGTCCTGGTGCTGTCCCTTGTCCCAGTGATTATCCCAGCCTGTTCCAGGGTGGGTTTCGCTGGGAACCCTGTTGTTCCTGCCTGTGCTTTACCTCAGTCCCTGCCTCTGCAAGGGCTGGTGAGTTATGACCCTGCAGCAAGAGAGAGGCTGGGAGCTCCTGGTGCTGCTCTGCACAGTGCCCAAAACCTGTGAGATGGGATATGTAAAGTCCATATGCCAGTCCCCTGAGTGGCCCTGGAGCCAGGCTGGATGTGTTCTGCCATCTCAGCACAGCACTGGCTGCTGACAACACCAGGAGCATCCAGGGGCTGTCTCTTACCCTGTATCCCATGGAGCATAGGGAACAGATGTGTTGAGCAAGGGAGGGCTTGCACAAGCCTCAGATCTGGGTGCAGTTGAGGGACCAGCTAAGTACAGGACTGAAAAGTGGTGATGTGCCCTGATGTGTGCCAGTATGAGGAATGTTGTGTCTGGGGATCCCAGGGATTTGCTCCTGCCTTTGTATCCTCACTGCTCAAATCACTTGTGCCAGACAGTGATGAGCAAGTGAGGGTCTGCTGGATTAGGGGAGGGACAGAATGGGACCATCCCCATTGTCCCCACCACCACTGCTAGGAGCAGAGGGTGATGGGACAGGTCTGGGAGAGAATCTTCCTCAATCCTTTGTGCTGCACAGGGTCCCTAAGAAGCACCAGGGAATCAGGTATGCGACTAATTGCCCTGGAAAGCTCAAATAATTTCTGCCCTCTCTCCAATCTGCTCCTGGAGATGCTCTCTCTGTGCCCTCCCCAGGACTGCAGCCATGTCCCTCTCCCTTTCCCATGCAGGTATTTGGCCATACGATACCCCCTGCACTCCAGGGAGCTGAGGACACCCAGGAACGCCCTCCTGGCTATCTGCTTCATCTGGGGGCTCTCCTTCATCTTCTCCGGCCCTTACCTCAGCTACTACCAAGAGTTCCAGCTGGCCAACTTGACTGTCTGCCACCCCATCTGGGAGATCTCCCAGCGCAAGATCATGGACATCTGCACCTTCATCTTCAGCTACATCATCCCCGTGCTCATCCTGAGTCTCACTTACGTGCGGACTATTCGCTACCTGTGGCGGTCCGTGGACCCTCTCCAAGACATGTCAGAGTCCAAGAAGGCCAAGAGGAAGGTCACCAGGATGATCATAATTGTCGCCATCCTGTTCTGCCTCTGCTGGCTGCCCCATCACCTGGTCATCCTCTGCGTGTGGTTCGGGTATTTCCCCCTCAACCACTCCACGTACGTGCTGCGCATCCTCTCGCACGTCATCTCCTACGCCAACTCCTGTGTGAACCCCATCGTCTACGCCCTGGTCTCCAAACACTTCCGCAAGGGCTTCAAGAAGATCTTCAGCTGCCTCCTGCACAAGAAGGCAGCGCACAAGGTGCACGTGGCCCAGGCTGCCAACACGGTGAGCACACTGGAGGCAGAGCTCAGCGAGGTGACCCAGCTGAGCGAAGCCCTGCCCAGCCGCTGTGCCGTGCGCTGCAGGGTCCCTGCACAGCCCTGGGGGGAGGCAGAGCCGCTGGGACAGCAGCAGAGAGCAGATGGCTCCTCCGTCACCTCCCACATCAGCTAGCCGAGCTTCCCCCCACCCCACGGCTTTGCAGTCTCCTGCAGCATCACAAGCCTTGGGCGAGGCTACATTTTGGGTTGAAGTGGGTCCAGTTGAAGCCTTCTCATTCAAATGCATCCAGATATCATAACAGTGACGCTGCTGATGCAGACTCAGCCAAGAACCAGCCAAGGACAGCATTTGCTTCCACCAAGCCCTTGCTGAGAGCAGAGAGATCAAACCCAAAAATTCACTGCCATGTGTAAACACCTGTTCCTCTGTCATGCATGGACTTACTCCCTGTTGCATCTACACCCAGAGCGTGTGGAAAGCTCTGGCCCCTCCAAGCAGCACAGCATCTGGAGTTAGCGGGTGCACTTTTAGGGACATTTGGAAAGTCTTGTTTTGTTTGTGTCCTGGTTTAGGAGTTGCCCAGGGCAGAGCTGGGCACAAACCCAGCTCAGGTAGGAAAATCCAGGAGTGAAGCATAGAAGGTCACCAAAGACCAGGGGGAGGGAGGTTGTTTGCCAGGGAAGCACAGCCATGGACCCATGGTAGGGGAAGGATTTTACTGCCTTTGGACAGCCTGGGGACAGCTCAGCATCTCAAGCAGGCGAGGTGCTCATGGAAACGAGCAGGGCAGTGACACTGCTTCCCTGCCGGGGCAGTGTGAGAGCTGGGGGTGCCCAGCAAGCTGGGAGAGCCTCAATAAAGCCCCTCCATCCCACCTGCCGTGTCCAGCTCCCTTGAGAAGCTCCACAGCTCCAGCAGAGGAGAGGCTGGGGGGTGGTGGGACCTGCTGGATGCAGGGAAGCTGAGGGGGCATGGAGGATGTGCGTGATGTCCGAGCACATCCCTGGAGGCGGGGCACTGCGGCACAGGATGTCACTGAGTGCAGCTGTACCTGCCCACAAGAGGCTGCTGTGATTCACATTCCTGTCTCTTAACCCTCCAAAGGCTCCGCGGGTGCCTGAGCCCTGTGACTGCCACCAGCCAAGGACTTTAAATGAAGACCTTCCTTTTCTTTACCAGAAGAGCATCACTGGACTAGGATCAAGCCACAAAACCCTGTGGCAGAGCACAACCAGAGGTGGTGGTGAAATGGCAGGGGAGCTGGGATGAGCTGTGCTGTGCATCCCTGCAATTCCCAGGTGTGAACCCCAGCAGCCCCATGCAGGTCAGGTCTATACACTGCCATTACAGAGGCTCTAATTCTGTCTGTACAGATCTCACTGTTGTGAATCCCCACGGCAGAGCTCCCCAGGACTGGGATGGGTATTTCTGTCTAGGAGCCTGGCTCTCCCTGGGGTTCTGGTCCTTACATAGCCCTCCTCCACCCAGCCCCAGTGCTTGGCCTTTTTTCTTGAGAAACTTGTGACTGTAAAACATTTCTTTTCCCCTGCTGAGTGTTATTATAACCAGATCTTCCTCTCCCACTGAGAGAGCCATAAATTGGCCACCTCCTCCTATCAGTAACAGTGATATTTACTCTAGTCCTGTTCCCAGCATAAGTCACAGAGAGCAGCATATAAGCCGCTCCATTAATTACATCTGCATTTATCTCCCCTTCACAGCCAGGGAAAACATTGAAGCAGCTGCACAAACACAGCTGAAAGCCTTATCTTCCTCGTGCCCTCATCTGCCTCTGCTCAGAGAGCCACAGGATCTGGCTCCAATGGATCCCACACACACTGAGAGGTTCAATCCTCTCCTGGACAGTTATCAGCTCACCTTGGGGACAAAGATGTCCCACCACCTCTGCACTGCCCAAGGGCACAGGTCCCTGTGCTGGCATGGCAGGGGGTGCAGTGTCCCTTCTCCCTCCATGGCATCAGAGACAATGACTCTGCTGCCCCATCCATCCCATCCCAGCCTCTCCAACAGCCTCCCAACCCCGTGGCTGGCCCTGCCCTACCCTGCTAACTGCTCTAGAGCTGCCCAGGCACACCATGACCACTTTGAAGACACGTTCCAGGACACCCCTAACTCAGCTTCCAGCCCAAAGCATCGCTGTGGCCCCCCTCCCAGGACATGAGCACCACTGGCACCTGCTTATTTCTGGTCACTGTTCAGCAATGGGGTCCCACAGGATGACAGCAGGCTGGGGGCAGGCTCTGCACAGCTCCCAGCCCGGGGAGCTGCACCTCGCTGCTGCCTCCAGCACCCCCAAATCCCCTCTGGCACGCAGCGTGGCTCACATGGCTGCTCTCACCCTCTCCAGGAGCAGAGAGGGGCTTGCTGATGGTCAGACAGCAAGGTCAGGGCTCTGTGTTGTGACACATCCAACCCCCCTCCTCATTTTATGGATCCTCACCCATCAATTGCCTCTCACTTATCTGCAGGCTGTAAGAGTGAAGCCTGGGCCAGATCATTACACTGTTTACAGAAAATACAGAATTAGAGAAAAAAAACCCCTCCAGCTTAGCTGACACTGTCCCTGCTCATCTGAAGAGGAAACCATCACCCTCACACCCAGCCCGTGCCTTGAAGAGCCCTCCAAGGGCAAACACAAGGTTTTGCTGCCAACTCAAAACCATATTGGGAAGCTACTTTCCCCCTCAAATAACAGACTATATCAGCCCAGATGGAAAAGACAAGAGCATCAGGACCTGCTGACACCCAACATGCTCCCAGTTGAGAGAAATGGGCTCCTGGTCCATGCCCTCAGGAGGTTTTATCTTAATTTAAGAGCACTGCAAGTCCCTACGTTCCAGTTAAAATTTAATAAAAACATATTTAACTGGAAGTGAAAAATGAATAGGCTAAACTGAGCTCCCATCAAGCCCAAGAGTGGGCAGGGAGAAGAGGGACACTTGGCTGAAACTCAGTGTGAGCTTTCCACACAGATTTATCACTAGGGTTAGAGAAGTTCTTTTGGTTTGTGGGTTTGTTTTCAAACACTTACTCTGCCAAATGTGCTCCCCAGTGTGAGGAGGCAGCAGGTAGCATCCCCAGCCCCCAGCATGGGCCACTGGGCAGCTGAAAAACAAACAACAGAGAAATGAGGCTCTGGCCCCAAAATCTTGGAAATCAGAGACATGTTCCCTGTGTCAGGGCAGAAGGGGAGGTGAGGGAAGGGTGTTAAACCCCACAGGAGCCTTGTGGGAAGCACGGGGGAGGCAGAGGGGGTTCAGCCCCATCCGTGGCAAGGGGTTCTCAGCACCACTCCAGGCTCCACTCCCAGCTCTTAGAGGGGCGTGAAGGGCTCAGCTGTGAGAGGGTCAGACTGTGCTGGCTGCTCAGGTCGCTCTTAATTAACAAGTTCCAAACACATTCCTTACCATAAAAAGCCAAGGAGCACACAGAGCCCTCCCCTGGCACTGCACAGTGTTGGACACAAGCTCAGCCTGGAGCCTCCCCTGCTCCCATCCTGAGGAAGGGGTGGCCCAGGAAAAAAAATGTGCTGCTGCTCCCAAAGCAGGTCTGACTCCTCACATTCATTCCCTGTGCAGGGGAGAGGCAGACAGTGAGGGACTGCTTAGAGCCAGACTGAGTGGGAAGCTGGATTAACAGGGACCAGGTGGCTCAGCTTTCCCTTTCACTCAGGGAAATGAGGGTCTTGATTCCCACCTTGGAGCAGCAGAAACTAGCTGTTCCCCCAGGGAATCACCACCTCCAGCTCCTCCTCGCTGCACAGATATCACCAAGCTCAGCTCTCAGCCCCCTGCAGCCTCTTACCTCTCATTCCTTCCTCCAGATGCAGCCAGGGCATCCCTGGGGTAGAAACAACCCAGTCAGCTACTGGTGCTTGTAATGGAGTGACCAGGAGGGAGCAGGACGTTTTGCAGCCCATCTCTGGCTGCATCTCCCCCCCCAGCCCTGGTCTGGTACAGTTTTCCTGGGGCAACAGCCTGACAGCAAAGCCCAGAAAGGCCTCTTGTGGTGGGGGCCAGGCAGAGGCATTCCCAGAGCCTCTGGACAACAGGATGCGGCCCCATCCCAGACCCTTGAATGATCTCATGCATTTTCTTTAGGCTCTGGTTGGCACAAAAGCATCAGCTCAGAGAGGATTTCAGCTCCTGCACACTAAAAATCAGCTGCTCCAGAAATGCTGCAGACAAAGCTCCCCCTCCCCTCTCCTGGTTTTGCCTGTGACTGTTCTCGGTGAATTGCCTCGCCCTGGGATCAGCTGCAATAAAACATGTTTTACAGCTCAGTATGAATTCCACGCACTCTGCTCAAGAAAGTAATTTGTATCAGACTGCTGCAGTGACAGAAACAGATCCAGAAAGATGGAATCCAGCTCCTTCTGCTGAATGTCAGGGTGTGTATCCAGCAGACTCAACACTGCATGAAACGCAAGTCAGCAGAGCTTTGCTTATATATAAAAACATTGTCTGGCGCCCGCCAGCCTCCAGAGGCTCTTGGAGCTGGCAGAGGTTAAAAACAGCAAGTACAAGATCTCAGGTTTCCACAGGCATCTGAGATTTGACAGCAGGAGGAAGGGTCCTGCAGGGAGGGCTCTCATGTTGGCACTGTGAGCCTGCATGGTCAGACACAAAAAGAGTCAGGTGCAGTGGTCAAGACTTGAACTCACACTATGATCCAGCACTGGGCTGGACAAGCCTGTCCAATCTGCTGATTTCCAGGTGTTTGCCACACTAGGCTGAGGAAGAGGAGGTCAGGGGTTCAGAAAGGGCAGGAGCTACCTGAATAACATCTGTCTGAGGAGGCACAGCCCAGGCAGGCAGCTGGGACCTGTGCTCTCATCCAGGCTCTAACATCCAACAGCTCCTCCACTGCTGGCTAATCAGACACCAGCAAACACTGCTGTAAACACTGCTCAGGTGAATAATGGATTTATTCCAAATTGCAAAGCAGCAGTTATTATGAGCGCTCCTCGCTCTATGGAAACCCTGGACTTCAATTGTTACAGGCAAACAAGGGAGCAGGCAGCAGGAGAGAGAGAGGAGGGAGCAGGAAGTGCCTGGCCAGAGACCACAGATACAACACAGGTGCTCCAACGTTCTGAAAGGCCTTGGTGCAGTGTCAGAGTCCAGCTCCTGTATCAAAGCTGCCAGGACTGCTCCTGGCATGTGGGAGAGCAGCACTTTGTGTTACACAAAGGGAATGGGCTTGGCTGCTTGCAGGGAAGGGATGCATCAGATTTAGGAAGACAGGAAGCAAAGAAAAACAGGGATGGGAGGAAGATGCTGAGTGGAAATCACTGCAGGAACACTTGCTCTGCCTCAGGTCAGTGAGGGTCAGCACCCAGCCAGGCCACCAAGGAGCTCCCTCTGCTTCCACTGCTCTGTCACAGCTCCAGGCCCTGCCATCACCCCACTGCCGCTGCCTCACGTGGAACAGAGCACTGATACATGTCTGGTTTTGGGGTAAAATATGACTGGACTGCAGCCCCACCAGGCATTGAGCCCCATCGCTGAACTAAGTAACAGTTGAGATTAACAATGTGAAAATAACTTGGGATCCTACAGAACTGAGATTCCCAAAACCCATCAGGGAAGCAGGTGGCACCATTCGGAGCTCACAGCCTCCTGCCCTTAACAGAAGGGCTGTACCCATACAGGGTTTGTTTCTTTTCTGGCATATTTTGTGTGTTTTTCTTTCTTTTTGTTTTAAACACACTCCCCATGTCTGCTGCACACCAAGGCATTAACACAAACCCAGGTGAAGTGGATGTGCAAATATAGGAGCCCACAGGGCAGACTTTGCCTTATCCCATTGATGTGGAGCAAAGACAGCCAGGAGTTAGTGTTTCCACAGGTTTATAAATCTGATAAATACAAGTATAACACCCTGCCCACCACAATGGGGCAGGGGAGAAGGGAAGGGAGTCTCAAGGATTGCTGAGAGAGCACTGGCTTGTACTTGGCAGCTGGAGAGTTCACGACAGCTGGAAATTTATGCTGATGTGTCAAACAGCTTCTCGATCATCTCCCCCACCTGGTCGACCTGGTATTTGATGTATTTCTCAGGGTTCTTGGTGAAGGGCACGTTGCCATACCTACAAAAGAAAACAGGTGACAAAAGAACTGCAACACAGCAAAGAGACCCACTGGCCCCTCCTCTGTCAAAATCAGCTCCACTCCAGCACATCCCACTTAAATGTGACAGGGTATCCTGTATAGAGCAAGTGACCTGGTTACAACTGGCCTCATAAGTTTTACGTGAACAGCCCAGGGGGGCTCAGGGCTTTGTGCTCACTGACCAAGGAATCAGGGTGACAGCAGATGTCTGCAAATACGCAAGGTCAGCTTGGGGATGTCTGAGTGTGAAAAGCAGAGAAGATAAGACAGGGCAATAGAGAAGTGGTTTAGCTCAGGCTATGCAAGGCCCCCAAGACCTCAGTAAACCCAAGGAGGAGAGGACAGTGCTGCAGGAGGTCTCACCTGTTCAAGAAGGCACCATAGGTCTCTTTCACAATAGTTTTCTGTGCCCGGCGGATTTTGTCCCGTTGCTCCATGTCTGGGATTGCCCAGGCCTTCTGGATCTTACACAGCTCCTCCAGCCCGTCGTTGAAACCCTGTCCAAAGAGAAACTCAGTGAGCATCTCATCTGCAATCACATCACCACACCGTCTCTGGTGCTCCTTCCCTGCCCCGCTCATCACAGAGGTCTCCTCCTCAGGCAGATCTGTGTGTCCCAATCAACCAGGGGATGTTCTGACACCATCCAACACCTCCTTACCTTAAAGCGCTCCTTTATCATCTGCCTCTCCTTGTCCTTGAGCTGCAAAAAGGAGGGAAAGGATCTTATTTCATCTCCAGAAATAAATATCCAACACCAATGTTTGCCCACAACTCCCCATCCAACCTAAGCAATATCCAGTACTTGGTTTGGATTCCCTCTCCTATAGCAGTGAGGAGAGAGATGCAGAGGGCAGCATACCCTACACTCAGCTGAAGTAGGTTTAACAAGGACAATTTTCAGCCAGGACAGATATAAAATAGCCTTCTCCATGCTTCCAGCCCTTTCCATGGGAAGATCTTAGGGTTTTGAAAATCCAGAATAGAGGCATGTGCTCAGGTGAAAATGTAAGAATGGAGGCAGAGATTAATAGACTTGGATGAATCTAGGGCAGGGGAGATCAGAAGGCACTGCTGCCCTCCACTTGTGCCAGCCATAGCGTTCACTCTGTAGAGTGATACTGGCATGAGATACAAAGAAGGTTTCTGAGAATTTTTTAATATGACAAAGGGGATGATGCTTCTGGCAACTTCTGCCATGTCAAGCCCATCCTTGCCCATCCTCTCACCTTCACTCCTGGCTGAAAGACAGGCAGGTTTCTCTCCGAGATGTAATCTGTCACCTTAAACCAGCTGTGTGTGCAATGAGATGGGAGAGAAGCAGAGTTACTCACACCTCTACCAGAGCACCTCTGTCTTCACCTGTGACCCAAAGGCCAACTCAGACAATACACACCCCAATACTTTCCACAGTGACCCCTTCCCGCTTGGAAACCAAAAATACTCTGCTTTGGTTTTAGACAAGTTTCTGGTTTAGGTGAATCTCTCCCACTGCTCCAGCAGCACTGGCTCCCAAGGAGGTCCCAAAGTGACAACAGCAAGGGAAAGGCAGAAGATGTCACTGACCTGCGCTGGTAGGTCTGGATCTGCTGCTCAATGAGCTCCCTGTAGGACCTCTCAGCTGTTTTCTGTGTCACAGCCACCAGCTGGATCAGCTCAGACCTGGAAGAGCAGGAAACCTGAGGAAGCACCTGAGTCAGCTGCTCTCCAGGCTGTTGTCAGGACGGCAGCATTTCAACCCCCCATCAACAAGTTCCTTTCAGCCCTTCACAATAAAATGTTTCTTGAAATGTGCATACTGGGAGACAGAAGTAAATCAGAGTTACTCTTCAAAGACACATCCTCAGTCCTCCCAAGATCAAAGGATTCTCTAAAACCTAAGACATTTCCTAATGCTTTTATCTTCCACTCTCAGGTAATGTGATGTTTATAATACTGCAAAACCTTCGAAGAGGCAGTTTCAAGAATGGAACAAAACGCAGCTATGAGACAGGTTGGCAACTAAATGCTCTCAATGCAGAGCTCTGATCCAAAACCATGCAATCAGCCTTGGACTTGAGGGAGATGCACTCAAGACAAACACTTACTTCTCCAGAGATTTCAGAATGTAGTTGTAGTTGTTATGCAGAAAAATGGCACTCAAAGCTGGGTCTTCATAAACCTTGGATTTGCTAAGAAGGTTAAGTTGCAAGTTGCCCAGCACTTTGCCTTACAGAGAGAAAAACACAGAACAAGAAGTTTTGCACTAAAACTTATTACTGACAAAGCAAACCAAGCTGAGGGCCCACAGCCAAGTGAACAGCTCAGGCCTGACTGCCTGTACAAAGGCTACAATCACATGTACGTAACAGTCCTTACACAGATTTTTCTTCAGAAACCTC
This sequence comes from Picathartes gymnocephalus, assembly GCA_013390045.1. NCBI lineage: Eukaryota > Metazoa > Chordata > Aves > Passeriformes > Picathartidae > Picathartes > Picathartes gymnocephalus. The sequence goes on from WEKY01061462.1 coordinate 568,903, forward strand.
TGTGCAAACTACTGCCTTCCATGCCTTGGCAAGACAGGTGCATTTTGGGTTCAGAGGAACTGCCACAATGCAGGCTCAGGTCTCACAGAAGCTGAAGGACGTGATCTTTGTTGTAACAGAGGTAGAAACCACTGATCTCACTTTCTTACTGTTAAACTCCCCTTTGGCAGCTGGGAGCCTTCATGGGGTTGAAGGTGACAATGGTTTGAGGGAACAGCTCTGCAGCACAGCAAGCTGCTGCACTGTGCTTTGTTCTGTCCTTCTCTAACAGTCTGAAATTCCCAGCTGGACCCTTTTTTCATCCCTCCCATCAGACTCCAGCTCAAATATGGAAAGATCACATAGAGAAGAGACACAGCCTGTGCTCTTCACCCAGTGAAGGTGTGTCCACAGGGCAGAAGCAGGAAGGTGATGCCTTCTAGGGGCTACCTAAAAACTGAGGCTAGACAAAATTAAGAGAATAAAAAGTGATTCTATTTATTGAAGGGACTTCAGGTATATTTCTGGCAGATAAAGCCCCCACAGGGGCTACACCCAAAAATGGATGACAGGTCAGGAGTTTTCATACTTTTATAAGTTTGGTCCATTTGCATATTGGGGATTAATCTTCCAACTACAGTTTCAGGTAATGAAGTCATTTACCCCAAGTTTGCTCCCCACCAACTCACTTTTGTTTACATCTCTCAGGGCCTGAGACAGTGAGGTGTCCTTGATGCCCAGGCCTAGAGAGGAATTGTTTTGTCCGACCAAAATGGGAAAGCAGTAGCTAACACTCTACATGGAGCTTAGAGTTGTACACTAAAGGATTAAAAATACATGAAAAATAAAAAAGCTAAAATCCTAGGGCATCAAAGGTGTGCAGGGTACTCACAGATGTAGGTGCTCAGCAGCCGCCTGCTGAACTCTGAGCTGTAGCTACTTGCTGAGGAGCTGGTCTCTGAAAAGGAAAGTCTTAGGCCAGTTAACATGCCCCGAGAAGCAGGGGTTGTGTGGTCAGCCTGCCTCTATTCCAACAAGCCTCATCCCCGTTGCTATGGAATTAGCTCCCCTCGGCAGTGAAATAATCAGCTCCTGCTTCAGAGCCCACTGTCAGCAGCTCATCCGGGGTGAGGGGGCAAGAGTTCTGCACCCTCAGTCCTTGTGTCTGCATCAAGTACAGAGCACCCTGGCAGAAATCTCCCGTTTCCTTCCAGGTGCTCAGGGAACATCCTTTTGATCAGAAAGAGTTATTAAACTCCTCCTCCCCATCCTTCGCCCCGACCTGAAAAGGGTTCGTAAGCACTAGAAACTGGCAGTCAGAGAACAATGAGCTGGAGCTGTTAACAGCAAGCACACAACAGTAACTGAAACAAGCAGAAGGGCTCTGGAAAGCTTCAGCCATCCCCATGGTTGCTGACAGGGCCTGCCTGGCTCTAGGAGGGGCAGTGCCAGCATGGGAGGCTGCCCCTACAGGCAGCAGTGACTCCAGGCTGGCACATGCTCCTCTGTCTGGAGATGCCTTTCTGCCCTCGAGGGCTTGTGGGCATGGGGCCCAGAGGGCACGTGGGGTGGCCACCTCCTCCTGCCCCCTCCAGAGGGTTTGGCAGCCAGACCTCGCTCGGGTGGTCCGAGTTTACCAGCACCCCATGGGAAAGGCCTCGAGGCTCCTGTTGCTGGGAGCTGGACAATAAGGAGCTGAGTGCACATGGGATAAAGCATGACAGCAGCTGGGCCAATCTGCTACCTGTGCCAAAGAGATTCAGTGCCATCAGAGTGTCTTGAGCCTGTTTCAGCTCTTGTGGCATCCCTCATTGTCTGCTGCTGACAAGCCCTCCCTATTCTCTCTGGCCCACTGGCAAAGATTATTTTTACCCTCCCCTTTTCCCCCTCTTCAATTATGTGTTAATTTATTTACAACTGCTGGAGGATAAAGAATTAACATACATCATCAGAGTCCAAGGCAATATGAACAGGTAGGTGTGGCTAAGTTTGCTTACCTCTGGGATCTAAAGGAATATTGTATGTGTCCCCAAGAACTACAGAGATTAGGCAGAGCAGAGAGAAAAGGGGAGGGATGAGAGAGAAAAAGAAATGCAAAAGTGCAAAAAGACAGGTTAGAGACCACCATCCCTTTGAGAACAAAGCAGATATTAACACAGAGCAGCCACAGGCAGGTGCACAGGAGAGCAGGCAGGAGTCCCTCCAAGGCCACACATGGAATGGAGATCACAGGGAAAAGGCAGAGTCCAACCTCCTTCCCCTGCTGGAGACATTGTTTGCATTGTCATTGGCTGTATTTAGCACAATACCTCATTCCAAATCAGTCCAAACCCACTTTCAAGGCAAAGCTACCTCAAATCCATGCTGACTTTTCAATCAGCCAAGACAGATCTCACTGCAAGACAACATGTCAAGACTTCCAAACAACAGTACTGACATCACCGTTCAGGGGACAACATGGGAAACAGTTGATTGTTCCAAGAAAAAATTCAGACCATTTCTTTGGCCAAGGAGAGAGAGCCAAGGCCTGAAAGGGTTTGAGCACACTGAGCTTGCAAGTGGAGAAGGCACAAGGCACTGGCAAGAGGAGATGTAGCAGAAGGAGAGACATCCTAGTTTGAGTTGATTTAGAATTAGCAAATATTTCCAAACAGGACTTTTCAGGTAACAGTCTAGAGGTAGCTCTAAGCTTCCTCTTACCTCTGCTTCTAAGGGGCTCTCTAACCCTCTCCAGTCTGTGCCTTCTCAGGGCACTGTGCCCCTCAATCTCCAATCTGCTCTGTTCCAACCTCCTTGAAAGCACAAGCTCCGCCAAGGCCCAGAGCTCACTGGAGAGCCCGGAGCTGCTGCTCTGCACAGAACCAAGAATCCCACTCCAGCTGATAAGCAGCAGCACCCTGCTACATGAGCAGCTCTCAGCTTCTCATCTATGCATTTACTTCTACAGTGAGTCTCCAGCCTGGAGAGCAGAACTAAAACTTGTCTCTCTGACAGGATGCACAAAGGGCTCCAGAGTCCCAGCCTGCCCATGTCTCGAGGCTGAGGAGATTCTTGCTGCTGCTGCTGTTGTACTCTGAGCAGAGGATGTGGCAGAGGAAGGTGCTGTTCACCACACATTGCTGAGCTGGAGCAGCCACCCTCACTCCAGTACAGTCACACAGCACCAGGCCAGGGCCTGACTTGGAGCTCTCTCAGAGCAACAAACACCATTCCCATGGCACCTGACAGGAGCAAGTGTGGAAGGCCAGCAGGGAACTCTGCATCCCTTGGAGTTCTCCAGATAATCAACTATGTAGTCAAGGCAGATCAGAGGACAAGACAAACCACAGGGGGAAGGACAGGAGGAGAACAAGCTCACAGTGCACGTTGAGGTTTGGTCACTTCAGGGAAGATGTCCAGAGAATTTGAGGAAGGAACTGCATGCCCAAGCAAGCCCCATGCATGTACATACCTTGTGATGCCAGCATGGCACCTGCTGTCTCCTGGAAATCCAGTAATTGCTGTAGGAAAAGGATGGCCTGAAAGCAAGGGAGGGAAGTTAGGAGCAACCAACATCACATCTCCTGTGCTCTGCTACTAAGGATCATGAAGGACCACTTGTCGCCCCACACTTAGAGGCATTCAAGAAACAAATCACTACACTCCTTTGAACTGCTGTTTTTTCCCCACACAGTCACACCATGGCTGAGCAAGGGTCGCCAGCTCATCCTGCCATGAAAACCAGGTAATTGTGTAATTGTTAATGCCAGGACACCTTAATCTGGGCAGTTTCCATACTGATCTTTTTTAAACCCCTTCAGAAGCTTCAACCAAAGGGATGGATCAAATCATCATCACGTACGTTGCTGGTGAGTTCATGAACTGTCCCATCTTTTGGCATGTTGTATTCCTTGTCTGGATCATTCTAAAAAGGGAAGAGAGAGACAAAGTGACCACGTAAGGGGAGACATCTACAATACAACTGCTGCTACAAATGAGCTGAAGGGTTCTTTATCTAGCCACTCCCAACACCCTCAGGCCCAGCTCTTGCAGTGCCATCTCCTGGTGCTCAGAAACCAGAGCTGCCAGGCACCAGCAGCTCAGAACCTCAGGGCTCTGTTCAGCATGTGACCATCACACTTTCAGCTCACCTACCATTCACCAAGCCCACCTTACACACGGACAGCTTAACATGAGTCCTCCAGAATTTTTCAAGGCAGCCATTTTCCTTTCTTTTTAAACAGGATTAATTCTGAGACAGACTTATTATCTGCAGAAGCCTGGATGCTCATGCCAAATTATTTGTAGTATGCCGGTTAAGGGTCTTAGGTAAAGGCCTTCTGTGTTTGAAACCAGCACCAAGCATTTGGTATTTGAATGTCCCAACCAATCCAGCAAGTTCCTGCTTCAGTCAGAAGTGACATGGTCTCATGGAAAGCTGGAAACAAAACTAGGGGTTTTGCTTCAAAAAACTCTCTTCCAAGCCTGACCAGAGACCACTGAGGAAAATCCTACCTTAATGTTGTCTGCAAACTCTTCCAGTGCCTTCGCACCAGTAGTCTCCATGGAAGTGATCAGCCCTGGCAGTTTGTTCTTAGTGCCTGCTGCAGTTCCCTGGAATAGTTCCACAATAGATCAGAAAATGAAAACAAATAGCATCTGAACTTCCATCCAGCACCTCCTTCATGCCCCACCCCAGCATCTCATTCTCAGCTTCCCATGTGCCAGAAGAATATTTACAGCACCATCAACAACACATGAAATCCCACATTCTCCAAGCAGAAAGGAAAGATGTTGTGGTGGTCCATTGGGGTCAGGGCTTGAACTGAAAAGAGCTGCTGCTGAAAGATGCTGAGTTGCTGGTCCACCACCATAGAAAGGAGTAAGGTGCATTTGTGTCATTTCCAGTCCATGCTGGAGGACAGAAGCAGCATGGCTTTGCTCAAAGCCACTGTGATAATCCATTTCAAAAAGTTCTCCAGATAACCCAAGCCACAGGACCCTCTCCAATCCCATCACATTTACCTGCAAGACCTGGTCAAATTCCGACTTCATCTGCTTGAGGTGCTTCAGGATGGGGAAGATTGTGAGCACAGCTGAATAATCGTGTCGGATGATGGCTTTCCGGGCAGCTGAGACAATGTTATCACCCTCCATGATCAAGTTATCCAATGACTCCTGCAACAGAGGCAGAGACTCATGAGGAAGGACTTTTGCCCAGGCAGCACAAAGGGCTCAATGCAGGACACCCATTCCAGATGTCCATTTGGCTGATGGGTCATTTGTGGTACCAGTGAGGGACTCTGAGCACATGTTCTCCAGACTCTGTGCAGGCCCTGGTTCCCTCAAAAGGTTCTGGAGGACAAACCAGCATCCTTTACAAGCACAGAGGCTCAACTGACCTGGATGAGAGAATCAAAGGTCTTCTTCTGGTGGTGCTCTGGGACAATTTCTGTCAGGAGCTGGTATTCACTCTGGGCCAGTTTGACAAAGGCACTGACGCAGTGGATGTACGCGTCGATCTCGATGTCGAAGACGTCGTCCCTCCCTGCAAGGGCAAGATGCCTTTGGTTTACACAAGGAGCACGAGGTTCTTCTGGGAAAGTTGGTTCTGGCTTTGCACCCATCCGTGTGTGAGAACAAGAGTCATCTCACCACTCCTGCCCTGGATTTGTGTGTGGGAACCTCTGAATGCCCTGCAGGAAAAGTCACCCGCAGTTCAGGAAATGCACATCAGGGCACCACCTCTTTCCAGCCTTGTGACAGAAGGGAATTTTGGAGCTCTTCCGGGATACAGACTAAATGTAATCAAGGGCTTGAACACAGAGTACTAAACTCAGGAAGGTCTGAGGTGAATTATTCAACATCTCTCCTTGTATTTTTAGAACTCCTTATCTCCATCCATCATGCAGATGAGTAACTGCCATTTGGCATCAACAGTTCTGGGAAATAAAAGGCTGTCCTGGAAGGCAGCTTCTTCCCACTTGCAGAAACAAGATAAAAACCAGGCTGATGAACATTTACATCCTATGAAGCAGGAATACCAGCACAGCTAGGTGAGTTACCTGCCACACAATGCTGCATACAAATGCAATTATCTGAGTCCTAGAATATGAATGTCTCAGTCAAAGATCCATCAAAGAACCTACGTGGTAGGCATGGGAAGTGATACAAGGGCCAGCACCAACTGATGCCAACCACTGCTGGACATGTCTGCCAGACAGACACAGACAGACCCCATCCTGCAAGACAGTAAGATGACACAGAGACCTTCTCTAAGCTATAGGCTGCTGTTTCTCTCCTCCCAGAGACTTTTGATGGAAAAAGAACCAATTCCTCCCTATGCTTACAGGTCCCTCAGGTTGAGATTTCTGAAGTTTTGGTCACGCACAGGATACACAGACTGCCTGTTGTGCAGTGGCACGCTGTAGTGTGTGCTGCACTGATCCCTTTTCTGTTTGCTTTGCTTCAGCACCCAACAGGCCAGCAGCCACCTACAGGAAAATGTCCCTCAGCATGGTGACCTTTGGTTGGACAAAGGTGGGTTCCCTGTCTGAGAGCTTGGGGGGGTGTGATTAGTAGGAGTGAATTCGACTGAGAAGAGCCAGAGCTTCTTAGCCGGAGCAGGCTCATGTTTCAGGACTGCCCACGGAGAGGAACAGCCCTGGCTACACCAGGAGAGTAGAACGCACTGGGAAGCAGGGGGGACCAGCTGGTTCCCAGTGCCAACCCGGTACTTACCCACAGCCGGCCCGTGCTTGTCGCTCAGGGCATCGGAAAGGTGCTTAACGCGTAAGTCATGCTCATGACCTAGTGGGATGGCAGCCGGCACAAACAGAAGGCGCAATTTATCCAGGGTGGTCACAGCAAGGATGCTCACTCTGGCTGGAAGCTGCTTCAAGCCTGCCTTATTTGATCTGGTGGACATCTTTTTCCCTACAGTCCCAGGAATGCTTCCTGACCAAATCCTTTTGTTGGGCTATATAGTGGTAGCTTCCCTTTGAAACCCGATGAGAAGTGTGAGTTAAGTTGTTTCTTGGACCACAAGAGGCCCTTGAACATCCTGCCATATGTTCTGAATGGGATTGCAGGTACCAGAGTCCAATTTTTACCCACAACCATTAAAAATCCAAACTCAAAGCCCCTCTCCTGCTCAGCATGAGAATTTTACCCCACGTGAGTGATGTTAGTCACCATCTGGGGTTTAGCAGGCTACAGCAGAGGTGCTGAAGAGATCTGCTTTGGATGGATTCATTGCAGGAGGCAGGAATGTCTTAGAGATGCTTTGAAGCATCTTCACTCTTATCTGGCACAACCTCTAGGAGCAGAGGAGATCAGAAAACAGGAGACAACCATTTAGGCAGGTCTCCACAGTGAAGGTGTACGGGCACAAGGCACTGAGCTACCTGTGGTCCAACACTTCAGCATCAGGTTTGGAAAGGTCACTAGGAAACAATACCTCAAAGGCCAGGCAAAAAGAAGAGAGAACAGGAACACCACAAGCAGATGTCAGCAGAGCTTCCATTACCCAGGTGGCTGTGGTGGGTCAGTGTTAAGGTAACATTCCTCTTCACCTCTACTCATGCTTATGGAGACTTTGAAACTCAGACAGTAAATTCTGAATAAATAAAACAAAAATAATTTGGCCTTCCAGCATCTCTGTGGTTCCCCAATCAAATGCTGTCCACCAAGCACTGAACTAATGGAAGCCCCATCTGGGAAAGCAAGGCTGATACACAGAGAAAGTCACGGGTGAAGTAGCTTGAGATGTGATTACCTTCCATAGGAATGAGGTTAGAGGCCCCCTTTTTCCCATCTAGACCATGCTGAGAGTACTGTTTCAGAAGGTTCTGAGCCTTACGGATCGTGCCTGTCACCAGAACCAGAGAGAAGAGACAAGAAGACCTAGAAAATGAGTGAAAGAAAACAAACCCAGAACACCAGCCCTCCACCAGCAAGTCACCTGGGCCCAGCAAGAGGATGCTGGACAGCAATGAGGATGCTCAGCACGGGAATGTGAACCCCAAACTCATATCCAAGTGTGCAGATACAGTGGCATTTCCAGAATGTTTCCCTGCTTTGAGGCTGGGGGCATAAATTCCAGCCAGGGATACAGTTTGGAGACACAGCAGGGTGTGGCTGGGTGATAAACACAACCAGAGAAGGGAAGGCATGAAGCTCCCTTCCCTGTAATGTGTTTATTGAAGTTGGTGCTCTGCATCCAAGCACACAAGGTTTGCTGCTTTTCCTCAGCTGTGGAAGCAGGGCTTTGCATATGGGCAATTCCTGTCTGGCAACATGTTGCCTGCTCCTTGGAGCCACAACTGCAGTCGCTTAGTAAGAGGTGCCTTTCCGTGGGGTATTTTCTGAGCATAATCAATAAAGAGCCATCAGGAACCCCAGAGCCAAGACAAGGAATGGTACAGGAAGCAGTAAAAGGGTGACAACCTCTGGGCTTTTTTTGCAGCAGCAATTCCCATCACCGGAATCCCAGAATAATGGATGCTGCCCACCCATGTCTAACTTGCACTAAACCACCCTAATCCCCAAGACACTTCTCTTCTAAAGAACTGCAAATCAATTAAAACCATGGAAAAAAAATAACACCGGGTTAAAAGATTTATACTTTAAACACACAAAAACCAAACAGAACTGAACAAAAGGCAGTGCTGGATATACAGCTGGAAAGCACAAAACAAAGCATTAATGTGACAACTGAAGCCTAGGCAGTATTTCCACATTAAAAGGTTAGTTGTCATGCAACAAGCTACAATTATCACAAGCACATGGACATCCTCTCATAGCAGAGCTTTGCTGTTGCCTGCACAACAGGGAACTGGAAGTTTTGGGAAGGTGGAAGGGGTTTCTATAGGAGACCCAAATTAAACAGGACCAGGCTGAGTAAATGAAGAAGCCAAAAACATAAAAATGCTGCTGCCAAAATTAAGAATTGTTCTTCCACTAAAAAGTAATAAATACTTCAAACATGCAGAAGATCTCTACTTCCACCACTAACTGTGAGCCACAGTGCAGCCTGGAAATGAGTGCTGGCTGCCCAAATGCTGAAGGGAGCCCAAGTACACACTGCTGCACACCCCTGGAACAACATTCCGGGGTGCAGGACAGCTTCATCCCATAAAGGGGTTTATGGCAAAGGAAAGGAAACTTCAGGTCCCTCAGACAGTGGGGGAGAACAGGAGAGAGAAGTTCCCCTTGAATTACCAAACTGCCTTAACCTGGTGCACTTACTAAATGACAGAACGTGGTTCCCAAAATGTAATATTTCACTGGTAATACTGTCCTTCTACCAGTTTAGAGTGTTCTCAACTGCTTTGTAAAGAAAGAAAAATCCTATCCATGAAACACTTTCTTCTAGCAGGAAACTTCTCCCCTCTTGACCAACTCCTGGGACACGGGAAGTTTCACACCCTTGCTGGCTGATGCATTTGCTCCCAAGCTTCTACCATATGATCAAATGAGGGCTAAGCCTCTTCTTCCAAGCTTCCTGATGCTCTTCACACCCCAAAACTCCACTTTATTCTTAGCTACTTCCAGAAACCTCAAGAGTTTGGGCACGCCTGCAAGCACCTCTGAGCAAGGAGGGCTCTTCCTTACTGCTGCTCCCATGGCCCAGAAGCTGCAGAGCAGCTCAACCCAGGTGTTTTTCCATCTTTCCCACTTTCAAGCATTTAGGGGCAAGGAAAAAACACAAAGGAATAAAAAGAGAGGGTGAATTGGTGTGAAAACCAAGCAGACAGTACAACTGCTGCTGCTGTCAGCAAGCTGTCACTCCACAGCTATGCAGTGGATGTTTTCACAGCCCACCCTTGATGGTTTCTTCTTTTTCAATTTTTTTCCCTCTTCTTCTCAATTTCAGGAGCTGATTATGCTGCATTTTATTTGCATAAGCACAATTACCTGTGTTTACTGACACACACCCAGTGTTCAGTGTCCGGGGGCATCACTTCAGTGCTGCTGGATCCCTCTGAGTTGGCCTCGTAATTAGGCTTTAATGGATTCTGGTGGAAGCCAAATGCTTTTGTTCCAGGATTGTTTTCCCCTATTAAGCAGCTCCCTAACCAAATGGGACTGTGTTTCAGATACTAATGAAAACATCACATTCAAGCCAGGCAGTGATCAGTCTGGGAAGCAGGAATGGGCTCTTTATTCTGCCACTCAACCTGCCTTCAGGTACCACCTCACTGGAGCACTAAGAAAACTGGAAAAGTGCTCCCCTGTAGTTTGAAGACAGCCTCCAAGGGTCAAAAAAAGACCTGAAACCTTTGCTTCTGCAGCCCAGTTGTTCCATAGAGTGGAGTTTGGGCATGCATGAGATGTTTTACCAATTATAACTCATTCTCTTGTTTCTCTCTTCCATTAGGCACTTTTCTATCCAAGCAGGAGGGCAACACATCCTCTTTTCTCAAGCACCAGCTGCAGAAATCTGCATGAAACCAGACAATGCTCTCTGGCTTTTGCAGGCAGCCAGGCCAGGCGGCCCCATCCTTCTCCAAAAATGCAGAGCTGCTGAGTTGCCTGCTGCTCTCAAGCCAAATGAGAGCACAAGGTCGACAGGCATCACAAAGAAGCTTTATTTTATTTTTATTTCCTGTTTGCAGCAGGATGATTTGGGAACTTGAATACATCTGCTCTCTGAGACAGAGTGCTGACGTTCCAAACAGCAAACTAAAACCAGAAAAAGCCCACAAATCATCAGCTCAACTTGACCTGTCAAGTGTCATTTAAGAGGAGACAACTCTGCTTTAGAAGCAGCTCCAGCAGTCAGATATTTAACTGCATGATGTAACAACAAGAGGGAGCACGGGGTACATTGACAGACAAAACAGGAACAGAGAGACGAAGACCCTCTGAAACAATGCATGGATATGGAGCATATTCTCTAGAATTCAACACAGTCCCTGGGGCTATCTCTGCCTTGTTACCCTGCCCCTAATACCTCACCTTCCCTTTAGCCTCTCTTGTGCTTTGTTTTGTGGTAAAAAAAAAAGCTATAGCACACCAGATTTAGTTTGTTATTTACCCCTTGCAACAGGTTAAAGTGTGCATTGGGGTGTGCACTGGGATATTCTTCCTCAAGGACCAAGGAAATCAAGTCTCTTGTGGGAACTGTCAGAAAATCCCCTTGTCTGAAACCCAGACTGGCAGAACTTGGCTTTACTTACTGAAATAAAATAACAGAACAGAAAAAAACCTTTGTCCAAATTGAACAAAGGCTAAACCCAGGGGAATCGGACACCACCAGATAATGTTCCTCTGAAGAGAGCCACTGTGCCAGTGTGAAGAGAGTGGGAGACTTCCACCTCAAGAGCTGTACTTGAAAGCTGATGGAACTGCAGAACAAATATTGAATCTCTGCCCAAAGACTCTACTTTTCTCCATTTTTAATTTCACTTAAGTACAATTCAGCAGCCATAAGAGATGTGTGGTGTATGAGGTTCAACATCCACTGTCCTTCAGGAGGTACAGTCTGGTTCTCTGTCTGCTTCAGGGAAGATTGAAGACAAAGGAGCCACTATTCTTTTCTTGACATCACAATGACCCAATGGATCACTTGAGACACTTTCCTTCATGCACCATTAGCTCTGCAAGTGCATTCAGACCATGCTCTGTGATTCCTACCTGCTCCATCTCACAAAAGCCAATTGAACTGGGCATAAAGACATGAAAATCTTCTGGGACATCTATAGCTGAGACTTTCCTCATGAAAAGTAATTCTGGATGCCCAAATGGAGGAGTCCATTGTAGGAACTTGTGTTCTCCAACATGCTCCTATCTAAGGGAGTATCCAAGATGTGAGACTCTTTTAAAAAAACCCTAGGATTTTTTAATAATCTGCCCACAAAAAACAAAGGATCTCCCCCATCCTTGACCCTTTACCTAGAGCACAGGGGAGATGTTATCACTTGTCAGGCTGCTCAGAAATGTTTGCTGACCATGCTGAATTCACAGCAACAAAGACACAGGAACCTTTTCAGAATCAGGTGATAACTGAGAAGTATCCAAATCTGAAGCATCTGCAATCTGAGCTTCCCATGGCTCCACTACAGATCCCCACTGGCACTTTTCAGTGCCTTTGAGCCTTATCAGGTGGTTCTCTGCTGCCAGGGGACAATTCACTGAAACTCACAGACCAATTCCATCAGCTTTCAGCGACAGCCCCAGGGCGCAGCAGCAATGGCACAGACTGATTTTAAAAGACCACAGGGATGATGTCTGGATGCCACAGCCTTCCCCAGGCAGCCCTACCTCTCCAAATATCCCAGGCACACCCTCTGCTGTAGCAAGAAGAGGCCCAGCAAAGCCTCTCCACACACAGAAGTGAAGAGAGCGAGCACCAGGGCCAGCACACACACACACAGACACACATTACCTGGGATGAGGACTGCATTCACATCAGGATTATAAAAATAAACACAAAACAATTAAAATGGGTATTTCTTCTTCCCCCCTTTCCCCATCCCATCCATTCCCAGTCCCAACCCACATTTCTTACTATTTTCCTGAACCCTGAACACTAAGAGTATTTGGACAACACAGGACAAAATAGGGAGGGGGAGTATTGACCAGGTAAACCCACAGAAATATGAACTTTTTTGATGTGATCACTGTTACAGAGGAGACAACAGGTGCTGGGACACAGGGGAACAATATCCCTGTGCTGGCTTTTGCTGTGGCTTTTTTTCTGGTCCCTCTTGGCTGTGCTCCCATTAGATGGCACATTCCAGAGACAGGAACTCCAGCCCTACACTCCCAAACTCCAGAGCGACCAATCTCACCAGCTGCATCAAATGCAGCAAAACTGCATTGTGAGAGAGGAGGAATAACCCACCAGCCACATTCCAAGTTCTTCCTGAGACAGGCTGAGGCAAGAGCTTTAAGAGCTCTTCTAAAATTCAGACAATGTTGCATCTCATTTTTGTAGGCACCTACCTAATCCCCATCTCAGCTCCTGGGGACTTCTTGCTTTCTAGCACAATAATAATTTATTCATAGCTAATGATTGAAGTGAGGTGTTTTATCAGGTATGAGCTTTCTATTTGCTGTGGCACAGGCTATATTCCATATGCCACGGCTGAGGACAGGTGTTCTCAGATCAAATCCGTTTACAGCCCACTCAGGTCCTTTTTTATTCATATCCTTTGTTAAGGCCTTTCCTCTCCCTGTACACAGGGTATCTCTGCTCCCTTTACAGCACCCAGAGAACAGACCTGATGGCTTGAACACAGAGTCTGTAATCCCAGTGCTGAATCCAGAGCAGAGAAGTTCTTACCTCCAAGACCTCACCTGTATGTCCTAAAACCACTTTTTAGACAGTGAGGTACCTCAGCAGTGAGAAGGCCTGAAGATGTGTTCAATACCCAGTGCAGTGATCCCTCCTCAGGGACTCACCTGGTCTCTTGATTGGCTTTTTGGTGGGGGTGTCCTTCCTTTTGTTCTGAATGGCAGGGGAATATGGCACCCCAGAGGAAGAGCTGTTCTTACGGAAATGGTCCTTCAGCCCCTTGATGGAGCGGTCGAGCTGCACAGAGCGGATTTGGAAGTAAACTGTCATGAAATCTGAGGAGACAAGGTAAAAATGAGATTATAAGCAAACAGGGAACACTATATTGTAAAACAAACACTTTGTGCCCCTACGGGGACTTAAAAGCATTGGTGTGGGACCCCAAGTCAGCATCTTTCCCTCCCAGAGCCTCTCCTGTTTTCTTCAAAAACTTCTTCTCCCTTCCCCTGCAATCTTCATTCCAGCCACCCCACCACACACAACATCAATTCCACCACTACCAAGCGGTGGAACTGACAGGAGATATTTGTGCAAGACATTGTCAATTCAAGTGCTTAGTTTCCAGCAAGAGAGACTTTACACACTTTTCAGGATTCAGGGCACTTGGGAATTTAATGAGGTGCTCGTCATTTGAAAGCAGAATACAAACTGACTAATAAAATATGCTCTATATGCATGAGTTGCCTTTGATCACAGAAAAATTCTTAAGAAGCTTTGAAGGATGTTCATCAAACTTGGCAGGCACAGTAATCCCCCCCTCAGGAGTAAATCATTGAGGTGGGGGGTGATTCTTGGAGCTGCATGAATGTGAAAGTTCACTGTTCCTGTACAAGTCTACAAAGTCATTCAATTCCAAAGGAAAAGTTAACAAAAGACGATGAAGCTCTAGGCAGTTCTTGATGCTGCAGAACAGGAAAGGATAGACATGTACAGAGTGAAGAAAATCTGTGCTTCTTTCCCCCTGCCCTTGGTCACATTTCATACAAAGAGTTCTGGTCATAAATATTGCGAAAATGGGAGTAAGTCCCCAGTATCTTGCACGTTTATAAAACCTGAGCACTGGATAGGTTTCATCTATCTGCAGTTTCATCTGAAGGCATTAAAGGTGCAAGTGCAGTGGATTTTCGCAACAGGACAGACTTTGCATTAACATAATTTGTGCTTTATTTACACAGCTCATTCTGTTCAACTGACAAACCATTGCTTCAGTCTCACTACAAAAAAAAGTAGGATCTTCAGGTGCTGGAAAGACTGAAGTACTCAGCTAAAAGGTGCCACTAAGGCATCACTCGTCCTGCCAGTGCTGCCAGGTGCCCACAGGGAACAACAGGCAGCACCACCCACCTTGATTCCTGCCGTTCTCCACCAGCCAGCCCGAAATGCGGATGATGTCATGCAGGACACTCTCGGGGAGGTGCTCCAGGGACATCTCCTCCTGCGTGTCCATCTCCTCATCCCCACTGATCAGGTCCAGGATGAGGATGGGTGGCACTGGCTTGGTGTGCCGCGTCATCAAGCTGCGGAACTCTGATTCCAGGGATTCCTTGCCCCGCTCAAAGAGGGATTTCTGGCACAAAACAGCAGGGCAGGACTTCTGTAATCGGTCACTCATTAATATTTTTGCATAAGAACATCCTTTCTAACCATTGTCAAATACTGCAGGCTTCAAACTCCAACCACGCCTGTATCTGGGAGACTTTTAAAGTGAATTAAATTTAAAAAATGCTTGGGAGTTGTTCAGTCTTCAAGTGGGATTTAAACAGATCACCCATTCTGCTCAAGCAGCTGAAGGACCGACAAGAGCTCCTCAGGAGGAGGTTCAATCAACTCCTCCACAAGTGCAAGAGCTGCTTTCAGAGTCCTCCTGGCACAACAGAGAAAGAGCAAAATGCCAAGAGCAGAAATGCTGCCCAGTACAGGCCTAAACAGAAGCCAAAGCAATCATTCCTTCAGCTGTGCCCAAACACCACTTTCCCCAGGCAGCAAACCCACAGCCTCTCCCAGCAGGTGACAAGCAGCAGGGCTGTGTCTGTCCCTCTCTCATCCATAGGTTCCAGATCCATGACCTACCACACGGTTCAGCTCTGGGCTGTCCGGGTTGTTGTCCTGGAAGTATTCCACCGCCTTCTGGATTTTGTCCATGCAACTCAAGTATTCCTCCAACCTCCCCGTGGGGCTAAAAATAAAACCAGAAATAAAAAGTAGTGCCCCAAGAAGCAAACAAACAAAATAACAAGCAAGCAGCAGACCAGACCCAGGATAAAAATAGCAAGGGAAATTTCAATTCCCTTTTCTTCAGCTAGGAGGAGATAATGGAATTCCCTTCTGCCTGCACTCAGTGCCACAGCAGGATACCCAATCCACCCAGCAAGTGCAGAAGTACTGATGATGGAGCAGCACACAACTCAGCCTTGCCTTCCTCTCCCACATAGCCCGGATGGGAAGGCAGAGGGAACTGCACATCCCACCCTAGACAGGAGCCACCCAACACCCTCCCAGACAAGGAGGCTCCAGAACCTCAATGGGCAGGGAGAACCTTTGGGAAAAAGGCAGAGGAAAACAGGGAAGCCACCAGTGCTCATGGAGATTGCTACGGGAGCACGTCTGCAAGATCTGGAAGAGATCCAATGCAGAGTCTGAGCAATCTTTGCTCTCTGGAAATGGATGAAGGTCAAGTCACTGTGGACTGGGGGTAATGAAAGTGTGGGAAGGGTACCAAGCACACCATGGGTGTGTGCAGTCAACTCCCCTACCTCTATCTCAAAAATCCAATAGGATGAAGCTCCCAGCAAGATCTATCTGCTCAACTCACCCTTCCTTGATGATCTTCTCTGTGTCCTTGGCCACATGGTAGTAACTGATGACGTGATCCAAGCAGGACAGGGTCTTCTCCACATTCTCCTGCAGGCGCTGCAGGTTCTCTGTCTGTTTATGGACAGGGATGATGGAGTTCTCCAGCTTCATCAAACGGCTCTCAAAGGAGGAGAGGATTGAAACCTACACACCAAGAGAGAAACCAGCAGCTGAACACTTCCTTCCTCTGGAGTGGGGTAGGAGTTAGAGCAGGGAAGTCAGGGATCTTCACGGCCCACCTTTTCTTTTTGGGCTCTGCTACTGACTTGCCATGGCTCCTTCGCAGCTGTTTCTATCCCTCTGTGTCCTGATTTTTATTAACAATCACAAAACAGATCACCTGCCATATAGGGATGGGCCAATCCCCAATTAAATGCTTGCAAAGACTGAAGATACTGCTCCAAGACAGTATAAAGGACAAGCAAAATTGTATTTGCCAGTAGGAAATAAATCCAGAGGAACTGCCTGGAGGTGCCCCATGTAAAAAGAGCAACAAAAGCACAAACCAGCAGCCCCTTTGCTCCACACCACTGAGACCCAAACAGAAGCTGCACAAGCACCAGTCTAGTGAGAACCTTCTTTCCTACCACAGACATTTGGTTTTTAAAGAGGATTGTGATAGTGCTTCTGACAGGTGGAAAACCACAGCAAGCTCATAAAAAAGTGCCTCAGTGTCATCTTTTCTAGGCCAAAAGGTAATTCTGACGAGATTCACTCCTATGTCATGTTTTCCACCCTTCTCTGGTGGTGCCTCTACATTTTTTTTAAAGCACTGAGCCCCAAACTGGACATAGTATATAAACTGAGGGCTTATGAGCAATTACAATGCAATAATTACTTTTTACCTTTACACAGAATACTCACAAAAGAAAACTCCAAACAAAACCTAAATTTATGAGGCAACAACATGATGCTATTCCACAAACTAACCTGAGGCCTATTAACACCTTTTCCCCAAGGGAGAGGACTGACTGTAGCAGAGATGAGACCAACAGCTCATCTGAGCCCTCAGCAGAGCAGGAGGGAAGCTCAGTATTGAAGCATTTGTCAGGTTTCCCCTCTGCCCAGTCACTGAAGCCCAAAGTGGTTCATTGCTCCACATCCCTCAGATGGGCACAACAGCCTTGAAAAGTAATCAACCTAAAAACCTAAGAAAAAGTACAGCCAGGCCCAACATTAGCACCTCCCTACCATGTTCTTGGTGAGCTGATCACTCTTCTCGAGGCTCTCTTTGATGAAGGACAGAGTTTCTTCTTCCTGTCAGTAAGATAAAAAAATACTCTTAAATTCTGAACACTAAGGTTTAAGTCACTAAACATTACACATAGGTTTTAACCAATCTTTTAAACTCTGCTGAGAGACATGTTTGGGCTGATGCTGAGGCCACGTTTTAACATTACCAACCCTATACAGAAATCAGGGCAAGTAACCCAAGGTGGGGACGCATCATGTAATGACTGAGGGGTTTATGGATTACTTGTTTCCCTTCAATGCCACGAGCCTCAGCACAATATAAAATTAACACCTTTCTCACTGAGGCACAACGACTCAGAACACACATTCCCCTGCCACAGCACAACACAGGTGTTGCACTGGCACCTTCTAAATTCCCCGGGAACTCAAGTGACCAATGCAAAACAGCCACCAAGGGCTGGTTTTAAGCCATGAAAGCCCACAGATGAGGGGGAACAGAAGCCTGCAAGGGTTGGGGACTTTGGCTTTAAGTCCCCAAGGCCCACAGGTAGAGGGAGAATGGCAGCCTGTCAGGGCTGGTCTCACAGGCTGCACCCGAGACCTGACGGAAGAGCCCACTGATGCTCCCAGGAACGAAGAGGGGAAGCCCAGGCCCAAAGGGGAGACTAGAGATGCCCCCGACCCCGAAAACCAGGCCTTGACGGGGACCTGGGGGTGCTCCCAAGCCAGGAACGGGGTGACGAGGCCCTTGAGGGGTCCCGGGACGCCCCCAGGCCCGGTGGGGACCTTCAGACCCAGCCTCGTCTCCTCGGCAACGCCAGGGGGCTGCGGGCCCAGGCCCAGCCCCCGGCCCCGGCAGCTCCCGCAACGCGTCCCAAGCCCGGTCCCACCTGCTTGAGCTTGTCCTCGATCTCCCTCCTGCGGGCCGACACCTCCTCGCTCGGGATCATCGCGCCGGAGCCGCTCCGCCGCTCGCTCCCACCGCGCCCGGCCCGTCACTGCCGTGCCGCCATGATGGGCGCGGCGGGGCGCACCGGGCATGCGCAGAGCGCGCCGCTGCCATCTTGAGAGTGGCGCCGTCCAAGAAAGGCCAGAGGAGCAGCAGAGGTGACGGCGCGTGCGCACTGCCCGGCGAGCGGCCATGTTGGGAGTGGCGGGAGGGCTGCTCCGCCATCTTGGGAGTGGCGCGATGGGTCACAGAACCACAGGATGAATTATTTTGGATTCCGAGATCATCGAGTCCAACCCGTGCCTCAACACCACATTCTCAAGCAGACAGTGGCACCGAGTGCCACATCCAGTCTGAAACAACTCCAGGGACAGTGACTTCACCACCTCCCTGGGCAGCCTGTTCCGCTGTCTAATCACAATTTTTATGAAGAAATTCCTCTTCATCTCTGACCTAAACCTCCCCTTGCACAGCTTGAAACTATGTCCTCTCGTCCTGAGCGTGGCACTGTTGCGTAAAATTTTCTTAAGAAAGGATGTTCTTTGATGTTTGATCTTTGTGTACTTTCGAGCCTAATCAACAATAAAGGAGATTTAATCCACGACAGAGATAACAGCCAAGAAGTTCTAAGTGATGTACAGGTGTTAGAAAAACAAATTGCTTGTTGGTAGAATTGCCTTGTTAAGGTCTAGGGTTTGACATTTTTCAATTATCTCAGATTTGGGGGTAGGTTAACAAGGCTTGGGAAGAAGAATGTACTACTGATAGTGAGCACAAAGAATGCAGAATTTACAGGCCACGAGGACATTTGGCAGAACCCTCAAGGTAAGGAAAAAACTTATAAAGCCAACTCAGCAATTGGGCTAAATCGGCTCCGACTAAATGTAATTCCAGCAGAGGCAGATCCAAGAAACGCGCCAACCCAAAAGAAGAGAAAGACTGAACATGTGGACTAGTTAGCATGGCAAGCAAGATAATAATTCCCCAACAGAAGACAGAACAATAAGACAACCAGGTAACTCATAGCCAATTAACACAAAATCCTTTGTTTGCTAAAATGTGTAAATAGTAAAAGGTTTTGATAGTTGTCATGGCTTGATTTGTGGAATCCCAGCGAGCACCCAGGCTTCTGCAGCTCTGAAATAAATAATCAATGTCTCTTTTAAACGTGTGTCATAATTGACTTATTGCGCTGGGGGTCACAAATCTGATTTTTGTGCACAACAGATGTGGAGGGAGAGTTCAGAGGTTTGGGCCCCAGGAAGTAAAATTATAGAAATGTGAGTGTGAATTATGTCAGCCCACCCCTGTCCTGCATCCACTTCCTAGGGAGAAAGGTTATCCCACCTGAGCTGTCCCTGCTCCTTCCCTCAGCATAGGTGGGGATGGCTGGGGGTATCACACACTGGGGTCTCTGCATCCCCCTAAACCACACCAAGCCCAGAGCAGGGAGCTGGCCCTCCAGCACCTGCAGGTTCTCCCCAGCTCCTGCTGTTCTGTTCTGCTCCAAGGGCCCTGCCACGCGTGGGGACTGGTGTGTGCCCATCTGTCTTCCCCTTGTCAAACCACCCCAAGCTCCAGAGAGAAGCTCTTTTTTTATTCAACAATAGAATTCACAACCCACGCTGTCCTGCTGCCCATGGATGTGCCCAAGCTCTGGCTCTGTTTTCCCTGTGTGGCCACCACTGCCTGCCTGTGTTTCGTGGGATCACCTGATAAAGGGGGTCCTGAGGGTATAAGAGAGAAGATCCCTGTCCAGGCTCAGTGCCCAGCACCTTTTGTGCTTTCCCGCACTGGGCTGGTGTGATTGGGAAAGATTTTTTTCCCTGAACAGCAGATCCATCTCTTTCTTTACAGCATTCCGTGCTCTTTCTGCCAGCACTGACCCCCTCATTCAAAGGGCAGACAGAGCCAAAAGGAACACCCCTTGGGGAGCAGTTGTGTGTATTGTGCCCAACAATGCTGTTTATTTCCTGAAAACCCACCAAAAACCTTCCCTCGCCATTTATGAAGCGACAGTCCCTTAGAGAAAAATGGGATAGATACACCCACCCCATGTGCCAGCTGTGTGGGGTGATAAGGAGTGAATAAATGTACAGAAATAAACGCACAGCATTGTGTAAAAACTGCTGGACCCTGTGCAAACGTGAGGTGCAGCACCACATCCAAGAGGAAGCAGCAGGGAAAAAAAAAAAAAAAAAAAAAAAAGGAAAAAAACTTAAAGAGTCCAAGGCGTTATTTTGGGTAAAAGGAAAAAGAAAGCGTAGAAATGCTGCAGTTTGGGCGCGTGTTAAAACAAGAAAAAGCTGCCAATCCCTGCAGGTCACGGCTGGCTGTTTCCCCGGCTGCTCCGGGACAATCGCGGTCCCTTCCCGCCGCCGCTCCCGCCCGTGGCCCCGCCAGCCGCGGGTCCCCGCGGAACGGGCGCGCTCTCGGCGCCGCGGATGCCGCGCCGCAGCACCGGCTGCCGCGGTGACACAGCGGTGGCCGTGCGGGAATGCGGAGTCACTTTCTGCTTCCCCCTCCGTGAGGCTCAAAGCCTCTTTTCCTCCCCCACCGGAGAAGGGATGTTCGCTGCCAGCACAGGCACAGAAGGTGGAGAATTCAGCCGGTGTGCCCAGCTAAGGATTGCATCCTCATCGCAGTGCTCTCTTGGGGGTTGGTGTGGTAATAAGAGAGTTAACGAGGCCCTTTTAGTGCATTTGCTAAATAAAACTGGTTCCAGCGCTCCGAACCCCAAGGCACCGGCTCGGATCGGAGCCCGGAACCTTTGGGGTGTGGAGGCTGCGGGGTTCGAGCAACGGCACAGCTCTGTTGTTCAGCAACGGGAGTTCTCACCACCACAGGCATGAGGAAGTGGCACCTGCTGGCGGGGACGTGACAGCCACTTCTCTTCGAGGACAAGGTGTTCTGGGCGTTGGCCACCCAAAATGCCACAGGAAAGAGAACGGAGCCTGATTAGCAGGGGGGGAAACTGAGGCAGACAGGGGTTTTGCTTTGCTTTGCCTGCTCAGGGCTTGGCAGTGGATCTCTGGATAGACCCAGATATCCCCCAAATTGCTCTTTCTACAGATTGCCTTTATGGTGGCAAAGGTCAAAGCACAAGAGTGTAATCTTGACAAGATTTGGATAAATTCAGTTAGTAGTAGCTCTTAAAGCAGGGACTTTCTGTCCCCTACATTGTGGCTCAGTACTCTTCACCCCAGGGACAGTTCCTGCATTAAAATACAGTCATTTTATTGGAAGAAAAAAAAAAAGAATCATGCCTGCTCTTGCCTCCAGCTTGCAGGATTAATCCTGCTTCTTCAGGAGAGGATAGTGAGGAGGGAACAGTGGGGAAGAAACAGGACAGCAGCATTCCCGAGCCATAGGAGCTGCCTGAGGATGCAGTGAGGGCAAAACAAGATTAATGCAGCCAAGATTCTCCTAAAGGGCTTTGCATTTGATGCTGGAGAGGAGACAGATCAGAGTATGGAGGAGTCAGGATTAACATAAATTTACAAACCTTCTGTTCTGGGCTGCAGGGCTGTCCTGGACTGTGTTCCCCCATGGTGTGACTCACCAGCACCCCAGGCTGCAGGAACACCATCACTGACATTCCCTCCTACCCAGACACAGCCTGTTCTGTCTCCCCTCAGGTCGGCTGGACAGAAAAAGGGATCAATCTTCAGCCAAATTAATCTTCAGACAGAAAACCAATAGCTCTGAGCTGCCTGACAAGCCCCCAGTTTTCCCTTCCAGGTGGGGGTTGTAAGCAGGGAGCCCCTGAAAGAGGGAGTGAGTGTGCACAGACAGGGCACGGGATGCGCCCAGGCATGTGTCCTTGGCTGTTACGTGTCCATGAACTTGAAGGGATGAGACAGGAGCCAAATCCACCACAGGACTTTGCCTCCCTGGCAACGCCCCGAGCCCCTCTGACTTTGCTTTGATCCTGACCTGGGTCCAGAGCACTGCAGTGTGCCACAGGGATGTGCACTGCTCCCGGAAAACCAGGTCCGTGTGGGACAAGGGCTGGCCCTTGGGCTTCAGCAGCCTCACAGCCATTTCCATGTGGCCCTGAGCAGGGCCATGCCAGCCTTGCTGCTCCAGGGAAGGCTGTGGCATGGCAGGAATTGCCCTGAAACTGTGCCTAGCAGGGAAATCCCTCAACAGCCCTCCGTGCTCTTTGCAGGAAGGAACTAATAGCAATCAGCTCCTTCAAGGCTGGCCCCAGAAGTGCCCCCTCCAAGCCTTCAACTATCAGAGACCCAAGCTGTGCTCTCCCTCCCTCTGGCTTTATTTGTGGAGGGAATTAAGGTCCTGCTGGGAAAACCTCCCCTGTGCCCTGATAACTGCCTGCAGACCCAGCTCTAAATGGCTTTTTGCAAATGAAAGCCCAGGATTAACGAGGTTCCCCTTGTCACTGTTTACTTAATGCTCTGCCAGAGTGAGGGGAGCAGGATAGAGACCCCCTGCTCTGGGCAAGCCCCTTGGGCCACCAAGGAGCTGGCACATATTGGGGACCAGCAAGGTGCCACCCAGCACATGGCAGAGCCTCCCTGGAGCAGGCGGTCCCCAGATGGGTTTGGGATGGGTGGATGTGTGTGCACGTAGCGGGAGCCTTGGCCCAGGGGACAGGACAACTCCAGGGCACTGTGTTTTGTGAGCTGGGGGCCGGGCTGGGGGATGATGCTCATTTTCTTCCTATGCCACGTTGCTGGGGAAGGAAGGGGGGTGTTTGCCGTGTGGGTTAGTGCTGGGCACACATCCCCCACGTGACAGGAACGGGGAGGCCATGCAGGGCTGCAGCTGGCCTCATCCCCTCGGCAGGAATTCACTCAGGGATGGCAAGGAGCTGCCCAGCGAGGCCATGGGGGTCTGCTGAGGGGTGCAGGTCTAATGAACCCCATGCAGAGGGGACTCTCCTGGGTCATCCCTGTCTGCCTGCAGCAGGGCAAGGGGGTCCTGCCTCTATCTGCTGCACTCCCAGGGACTGGAGCCTTGCACAGCTCCGACCTTTGGATGTTTGCACATTCCTGCCTGTTAATGTGTCTCATAACCAAAAGCTGCCAGGATGGAGCATTACTCCCCTCAGCACTTGCCAGGCTGCTGCCTCCCGTTCCCCAGCTGAGAATTGGCACCGACCCCGGGTGGGAGCGTGGGCTCCCCAAAGGAGCAAAACTTGATGCCTCTGGTAGGAGTGGTGAGCATTCCACCCGTGACACCAGCGAGCCCCAAATGCTCCCAGAGCTCCCGGGGCAGGCAGCAGTCACCTCTCCCAGCCAGGCACGGGGAAAAGGAGCACCTTTTCGGAGCAGAGCCGTGCTGCCCTCGGCTGCCAGGCTGGCACGTTGCCCGCCAGCACAGTGCCAGGCCAAATTCTTTGCGATTTCTAGGTCAACACCCGCCTCTTGTAATGCCCTGAGCCCTCCTGCTGCCTGTGCCAGCCTCCAGCCCAGTGGTCCCTGTGCATAGGATAGAAGCATCCCAAAGGATCCACACCCAACACTGCGCATCTGGGCTGGCCCCATCCATAACCCCCAAATATTTGGCCCTTATTGCTCTGAATTGGGCATTCCCCAAATGCCTGGCTCTGCTCACAGCAGCACCCATAGGAGAGCTGGTTCCAGAGAGTGCACAGCCTGCAGTCTGCCCCTGCATTCACCTTTTTTGAGGGGTTGAAGACCCATCCCAAGGAGTCAGACACCAAAGGAGTGTGTTTGCTTTGGATTTCTAAAGCCATTTTCTCACTGTCATGATGGCAGTGAAAAAGCCCCCACAATCTCAAGACATGGGACGGTCCTAACGCTCCAAACTTGGAAATAAATCACCTGGAAAAACAGCCTTTGTAAAGAAATCCCCGTGGCCCCGGTGCTTGTTTGCAAACCGGCCAAGTTTCGACCTTGGCGTGACGTGGTTTCCCAAAGAAGGAGGCGACGCTGGCACGGCTCCGGCAGCTCAGCCCCTCCACTGGGGGGTTGGACGGGTCCCTCACGCCCACAGGGACCCCCTTTCCACGGCATGGGCCGGGCTGGAGGAGCGGAAGTCCTGTGGGGCTGCAGCCCCCTGCCCGGACACGCACCGTGGGGACGGTGGGGCTGAGGATGAGGAGGAGGAAGGGGCAGCCGAGCGTGTCCGTGTGACGGCTCTTACGCAGGGGCTGCTGCATTGTGGCCGCCGGCACTCCCCCGGTCCCCACCGCAGGGCAAGCCCCGGCCTGCCGGGACATTGTGCCAGCCGGGAACAGCCACTGGCAACGGCCACTGACCCGTCCCGGGGCTCCCTGGGGCGCAGAGGGACGTGGGCACCCGAGGGGACTTCTGCTGGGTGTGCTCCCCCATGCCAGAGGGTGCAGAGCCCCCACACGCCGCGCAAGAACAGGACTGAAATGGGTGCGGACGTGCTCCGAAAGTCCTGCCGAGATAATCGGGTTCTGACCCGCATCAGCCTTGCCTCTGTTTCCCCACCAGGGTGCTGAGAGCCATCCGGGCTGTGTGAGTGCCACAGGTCCCGCGGGGCTCTGCTGGCAGTGCAAGGTCACTTTTGGAAAAGCAGGACAAGGGCTTTGCCCCCCTCTCTGTTCTCAAAGCCACCTTCCCCAGCGCCTCTGCAGCCCTGCAGAGAGGTGTTTACAGCCAGCCTGATCCCCCCAGGCAAAGCCACCCGAGTCCAGCCGTGGGGCTCAGCACAGCCTATCTGGAGTTTGCTATGGCACCTCCAGCCCATCAGATATAAAACACTAAAAAAAAAAATCAGCATCGCAGGGGCAGGGAGTCCCTGAGCTGTCCCCAAGCCCTGCCCCACGTGAGTGCCAGACTACCCCGATGCCGTCCCCATCCCATGCCCACCAGGGACCTGCTGTGCCAAGTAGATCTCCCTGTCCGAATGTGGTTCCCAACAGATTTCACATCCATGTGAACTCCTGGCTGCATGTTTGGGAACCTGGTTTTTCCCAAACTTTGGAGGTTCATTCATTGTTATGCAAGGCGGGTCCATTCCCTACCCTCCTCCATCCTGTTTCCCCCTTCTCCCCCCTCACCACTCCAACCATCCCAGCCTAGGATGTTAAAATGGGCTGAATTTTTTTGCGATGAGGGGAAAAATTTTTTAGAAATCTGGGGATGAAGAGAGAACCCATGAGCTGTGACCTCCTCCAAATTCAAGGCACCAAATCCACACAAGGAAAACAAAAGGCAGTGAGATTAGCATTTCCAAACAGAGCAGAGATGGCCCCAATCTTTGAGCTGTTTATTCTAGGGTTGATTTTCAATATTTAGGATGATTAGCAAGTGAAAGCCGGCTGTTGCCAGAATGGCTCCGTGCCAGCCCCCCACTCAATGGAGGGAAAAGAAAGACACGGCAAGAAAGGGAGAGAAAAGAAGGGCTTATGTGTATACTTTTTTCTCCCTCTGTGAACGGCAGATTGGTTTGAGGTGTCAATGTTTGCCCATCAGGGAGGGATGATGGAGGAGTGGAAGGCTGAGGAAATAGCAGAAATAAATAATAAAGGAATAATCGCCATGTGCCTAATAACCAGCTGGGGAAGGACCTCACTAGGGCAGCGAGCTGAGCTTGCAGAGAGTCTTTAGAGCTGTATTCTTCCCAGAACCTCTTTGGTGGGTGCCCTAAAACGCAGCCAGCTCTGGGCTGGAGTGCTCTGGGAGGGGGAGGACACTGCCAGCGCGGGGTCCCCAGCCCGTCACCGCCCCTGTGCCGGGCGAGCCGGGGCAGCCCGCGGGGCTGGAGCAGCCCCAGCCAGCCCCGGCTGCAGCCCCGCTGCCACCGGCAAGCCCGGGCAGGTCCGCGGCTGCCGGGTCCTGACCTCCGTGCTGGCACCGAGCTTGGCCCCGAGCACAGCCGCGCTTTCTGTCCCGCCCGCCCCCAGGGGAAGCGATGCCACCACGCACAGCACCCCCAGCTCCCTGCACCTCCTGGCTGCCGCTTGAAAAAACACCACCCCCTCCGAACTATCTCATTGAAGCAAAGGAAAATTCACGTCCAAGTCGGTTTGGTTGCTTTCAGCTGCTGAACAAAACGGGGTTGTTTCAGGCCTCGCCTGGTGCCTCCTTTATATTCACCCTTTCTCACTTTAAACCCCTCAACTGGCTCCGGCAGGCTGGAATGTTTTTTCCTGGCAAGGTTGGTTTTTTTAGTCCCCTGGCAAGGTGGGGATGCTGGAGGCTTCTTTTTTTCCAGGGGGTCTGAAAACAATACTACATGTTTGTGCCTGGCAAAACAAATTAAAGAAGTGGTCTGAGGGACAGGGGAAGTGCCAGCTTTTTGCAGCCCTGAAGTGCCATCAGTACAGTGGGGGGAAGAAGGGAGCAGTTCTTCCAGTGCTTCCAACAAGGAGCTGAGAGGAGGAGAAGCCAGAACAAGGAATTCCTTAATGCCTTCTGGTATTCATGGCCCCCAATACCCCAAAGCTGAAAGGAAAACCCAGATATACATCTAAATTCCCCTCCTCAGACATATCAAAGCTGTTCCCCCAAGGGATAACCCTACCTTTTCCCAAGGGCAGCATCCTGCCTTCTCAGCACGAAGCACACACAGACCAAAGCAAGTATCTGTATCTGAGCCCAGACCTTATTTTGGGTTGAGATCGGCGGGATGGGGAGCAGCTGTGGCAGCTCTGGGATTGGCTGCTGGAGTGCCTGGTGCTGAAGGGATCCAGCAGATCTCTGGGGAGCTGATAGGGTGCTCCTCATGTGCTGGGGAGAACACCAGGGCTGTGTCCTTGGGGAAAGAGGGATGGGATGTGCAGGAGTGGGTGCATCCAAAGCACCAAGCTGGAGCAGGCCCAGGAGGGGGATCTCTGTACAGCTCCTATCCCCACCCTGTACCCAAAAGGGTTCTGATGCCAGCTGGGCATCTTGGAGCATCTCCAGGGCTGGCTGGAGATGTGGCACAAGCAGAGGGATACTCCCTGTCAGCCCCAGGAGCTCCCTGCAGGGCCAGGGAAGGCTATTCCCAGGACTGGGAGCAGCTCCCAGGGCTCAGGACAGCAGGCATGGCCAACCTTGTGTCACATAGGTGGTATGTAACCACTGTCTCACTGAGGGTGGTTCATGCCTCAGTTTCCCCACAGGGAATTTGCACAGTTGTGGAAGTGGGTGAGAACTCCCATGTCCTGTGACTGGGTTGACAAGCAGGGCTGGGCTGGGGAAAGGAAACAAGGAGGCAAAAGGGGGTTTTTTTCCTTCTCTTTTTTTTTTCTTTATTATTATTTTTTTTAATTTGTAAATAACTTTGCATGAAAAAAGTTAAATTGCACAAGTATCTCTGTAGTTCTCCAACATAATCCCCAAAGCAGGAAAACCGAAGAAAAACAGCAAGTAAAAAGAAACATTGTCAATACAAACAACTACACTGACCCCAAAGCCCCTCCTAAGTGCTTTCGTAACCAAAACAGAATCTATTTACAATCTTCCATCTCTTTTGTCAAGTCTAAAACACACCACTAAAATTCCAGATTCTACTTGCTCCTACCTAATGGCTGCTCTACCTCTCAGAGCCTACAGCAAAGCAGAGGCAAAGAATCCGGTTCTTGAGAGCTTCAAGTCAAGTTTCAGCAGACTTTGGCTCTGCTCCCAAAATATTTCCAAGTTACCTTGCACCGACCCTGCCACACTCTCACTGCACACGGAGCCAAAGGGCCAAAGCTTCTCTTTGTGTCAGTCCCAACGTCTCTCCTGGCTGGACGTGACTCCATTTCCACTGCTGTCCCCAGAGCCTGTTGCATGCAGTCTTTGGCCTGAGCTCCTTGGATGGAGCCTGAACGTGGATTTCTTTCCTCCTCAGTCTCACCTGGGAGCACTCAGTGTGGAGAAGCTGCATCACCCCCAGCTGAGGGCTAGGCCATGGGGTTTTCCTTAATGCTCAGAGCCTGATGGAAGAGCTGGAGAAGTGAAGAGCAACAGTGTTGGACCAAAAAAGTAGAGAGGGTCTGTGTCAGTGGGTGAAAGAGAGGGTTCATGGTGTTCCAGACCCTTTGGCAACTGCAGCAAGGGTTTTGGGTACAAAAAGTACAAAAGCTGGTTTTAGGAGCATCCCGGTCCCTGCTGCTCCTCTCCTGCCAGGGCCAATTCCTGGATTCTTCACAAAACCTTCTTGTGCAGGAGTCCTCCCTTGTGTGGTCTTGTTTTACAGAACAGTGAACACAAAACCTTTAAACAGTGAAAATATAAAACAACTCTCAAACTGCATTTCCAGTCTTCCCCTCCCCCCTTAAGAAATTCTAGTGCTAAAAAATATAGATTTCTTTGAATATATAATATATAATAGATTATATAAAAACATCTAAAGAGGCACACTTGCTGAATTTATAAACCTTTTCTTCTTCCCTAGGCACAAGTCAGCTGGGATGTTGAACTTGGAGAATCCAGAAGGGACCTGTATTTTCTTACCAGCTAATTATCACACTGTACCTACCAACTGCACTGAGACAGAAAAAGGAAAGACGGAGAGACATAGAGGTGTGAAAATTGCACTTAAGTCTATCAAGTCCTAAGCCACCAGGAATCTCATGTCTTAGATGGAATTTCTCAGGTAATTTTAGCCCTGATGGAAAAGAACCCATCATAATTCACATTCCTTTTTTAAAAGTAAAATGTAAAAAAATAAGTAGTGTTAACTTTCTTCTCTTGGGAAAACTAGAGACTTCTGAGGTGTCCTTTAGAGACACAGCAGGCAGTTCCTGGGGTGCTGGGTTTTTTTCCCTGGTGTTTCTGGGAATAGCCTTACAATGAAGCTGGTAAAAGTCACCATGGGCATCTCTAGGAAATCTTGTCCCTTGTAAGTGCCAGCTTGGGGAGAGCATCCTACAAGAGTCTTACAAGAGGCGTGCCAGACTGCTCAGGTTGATGACATCTGCCAGCAAAGAGGCATCGATGTCTTCAAACACCTGGTCAATGTTGACACAGTTGGAGAGGTAATCGCTTGTCCCTTCATCCCAGGGATGCTCCAAGAAAGTCGTGGCCATGAGGGTTTCGTTAAAGTCCAGGCTGTACTGGTTGGATTCGGTGACAACTTGTTCCTGCTCCTGGGGACACTCCACGTGTTGCCCTTGTCCTGTCCAGTCCAGGTCGCATGTGACAGGATTGAGGGAAGGTGGGAGCTCCATATCCACCAGAGTGGAGAAGTCTCCGTTGAGGTTGGTGTTAAAGACAGTTTCCCAGTCAAAGACACCTTTCAGCGATCCCAGCTCGGTCTGCTCCTCCTGGGTCATCAGGGCCAAGCTGGGAAGCCGGGACGCCTTGGCCGTGGGCAGGGGCGAGGGCTGCTTGTGCTTCTGCCCCGCTTTGGTGCCCACTGGGTTCCAGCTCTGGCTGCTGGTGGTTTCCTCAAACTCTTTGAGCAGCTGCTGCGATGCCAGGTTGGCCTCGAGGATGTTGTTGGAGCTGCAGGAAGAAGCGGCCGGGCTGACCACGTGCCGTGCTTCTTTCTGGACTCTCCCGGAGAAGGCCGGGTGGATCTGCACCGGAGACATCCTGCGCTTTTTGTAAGTCCCGTACTTGAGCCGGTTGGCATAGTAGGGGTCCAGCTTCCAAAATCCACCTTTCCCTGGCTCGTCTTTCTCCCGAGGCACCTTGATGAAGGACTTGTTCAAGGAGAGGTTGTGCCGGATGGAGTTCTGGAGCCAAAAGAGAAAGAAACCAAGGCTGAATGCTTGTCAGCTGCTGCGGGACCTACCTGCCTGGGGAGGCTGGTGGAGGTTTTCAGCAAGGACCTTTGGGAAAACAAAGCAGAACTGGCAACATCCAGACATCCAAGGCTACATGCCCAGCAGAAAGCCCCTCAAACCCCTGAGTTTCCCCTCCTGAGTCTCCAGCAGAGTTTTCCTTCTTCCTGTCTCATCCATCCAAAGGTGGCAGGAATTAAGAGGCTCAAACTAGGACTTGCCACCCACTGGGAAGATTTTGGGTAACTCTCCTTGGCTGGAAATTGGGGCCATGGGGCCTTGGATCATGCAGAGCACTGGGAGAAACTGGCTTGAATTGCTCTAGCCATGGAGCTAGTCTGGAGGAGTTTGGATCCTCATTCCTGCCAAGGAGGAAGAGGTGGTTCTCTACACCCATGTGGCCATGGCCCCTTTACAAGGGGACAACATCAGGGCCCTGCTGGCATCCCCCCGTTTATCTGTGTCTATTGTTACTGTTGAGAGAAAAATATTTGGCCGAAACATAGGCACCATGCCTTCCCCCAGCCAGGCTGGCACAAATCAGACGGGAGAACACGGAGAGACACGTGGGCTGTTCCACCCTATGTGTCCCCAGAGGTGCCTCCTGGCCCAGGGAAGCTCGGTATGAAATCACTGCATCTTCATCAGCCACTGCTCAAATAAGCTGAGGGGAAAAAAAAAGGGGAGGGTAAAGAAAAGGAGGAGTTTCTGCTCCCGTCGAGCTGTTCTGAAACCCTGAATGTGCCTGGAGTGATGTGAATAATCAGAAAGGAAACTCAGTTATTGGGTAAATAACTCAGCGTTGGAATCCACAAAGCCAGGACTGTACTAAGAGATTGGATATGGTAGAGGTGGGTTTTTTTTTTTTAAATGTTGCCTGGATATCTTTATGCTTATTCATCCATAATCCGTAGTGCCGAATAGGAAAAACAAGGCTCAATTGCTTAGGGCTGTTGAAAAACATGCACACACACACACACACACACACACACACACAACAAAACCCTCCTCTGGGCTGAAGCTCTTTGGGTTTGTTGGCTCCTCTCCAAAGCACTCAGCTCCCACAGGAATATATCCATCTCCCCCCCCAGACTATGGGTGGCATGACCTTTCCAGGCTGTCTTCACGTACGGGAATCGGGATAGGGGATGAGAACACAGCCTCAACAAGAAAGAAAAGACAAAAAAAGGAGGGAAGGAAAAAAAAAAAAAGTGAAAAGAAACAAAAGATTAAAAAAAAAGGGAAGAAAATAAAAGAGAAGAAAGAAGAAGCAGGAACACAGATATTCCCCCACACAATCCAGGCTGTGGTAACTCCAATTTTACTGTGTAATGAAATTTTACAAGGATCAGAGACTTGAAAGCTGAATTCTCTGCTGCCCATCTCTCCTCCCCATCCCAAACTTCACTCAGCCAAGGCTGAATTATTACTCAGCCGGTCAACATATTTATCATTCCTGCCTGCAACGGTCCAGGGTACCCCCTGCATCTCTGCAGAGAGGGATTGAAAACCTTCTTTCTTTTTTTAATGAACACATTTAATTAAAAACGTTGTGAATGTCCAGCCATGAAGTGTGCAGGAGAAAGTCAACCCGCTGGCACCCAATTCCTACTTCCAAATCACTTTCATAGGTCCCCTGAGTGTAAGAGGGCGACCAAGATGGCCCTAGAGGAGGACCAGGAAAGGTTCCCTTCCCTGTGATGGGCTTCAAGAGCCACTGGAGACCCACCTGCCTGGGGAGAAGGTGGGCAATGCCTGGGCTTTGCAGGTTCTCCAGCCCTGCTTGGATGGGCAGTGCCACCAGGATTAGTGACACACTGCTGATTTGGAATGGGAATAACCCCAGCAGAGGGATGAGCCCCCCAGGGCCCTCCAGCCCTGCCACATCCTCGGAAACCTCACATGCCAGAGGTCCCCTCGTGTGACAGAGGAGGGCGGCAAGCCAAGGTGGCTGGGAAAAGCCCCTGGGCTTCAGGCTGTCCCCAAAGCTGGTGAGCCTGGGGGCTGTCCCCTCCCCCCTGGGGACATGCTCGTGCTAGCTGGGGACAGCAGCCCAAGTTAACCACTCTTGGGCTTCCCTCTGCGGGCCTCACCAGCTCATCCCAGTGATGGAGCCTCCTTGGCCTATCCCTGGGGCCAGGAGCTCAGTACTCTGCCCTGCTTGGAAAGCAGCAGCATTCCTGCTCGGAACCTTCCCAGCGAGAGACTTGTCCAACAAGTGGCATCTCCATCCCTCTCCTGTTCCTTGTCCTTGGCACCCAGGGACACTCGACCTGGCAACTTCTCTATGTGTGCTCAACCCTAAGGGACTCAGGGCCCCACGAGAGCTCCAGGAATGTAGGGACTGAGAGGCCTTTGCCCTGGAGCCAAGAGGAGTCTCAAGTGTCAGGAGCCCAGCAGGGACCTTCCTGCTCCCAAAATGATCCTGGGCTCTCCCCCAGAATGGCTCCTTCCCTCTGCCACCCCGTGCCCATGCCATTTGTGCCCAGCCAAGTTCTTTGCCATTCCAGCCCTTCCCCACTGGCGGCTGGTGTCACTCTTTTCCCAGTGGATCCAGCATCCCTGCAGGATCTTGTCTTGCAGGGTGGAGGCCGTGGAAAGCCCTGCTCAGCCCTGCAGGGCGAGTGGCCAAGGCTCCACATCTCCTACCTGCCAGGTGGGATCAGCGTGTCGGAAGTAGCAGAAGTTGTCAGTAATCCACTTGTAGATGGCAGAGAGGGTGATTTTGGGTTTATTGCTGGCTTCCATGGCCATGCAGATGAGGGTGGCGTAGGAGTAGGGTGGCTTGACATGGGGGTTGGTCTTGTAGTCGATGTCCCCTGCCAGATGAGGGGGCACAGCCACATCGTGGTGCGTGGTGGAGGAGGAGACGGGCGTGCAGGGAGTGTGGCGTGTGCCCTTGCAGGCCGGGTCAGCAGCCAGGGGCGAGCACGGGGACTCAAAATCAACCAGGCTGAACAGACTCTCACTCATCGTGTAACAGTCCTGGGGGTCTGAGCCAGAGTATAACTGAGGCAGACCAGTCTGGGCCACTGTGAAGTCCCTCAGCCACATGAGGTCTGGCAGGCTGTCATCCAGGTCTTCCTCCACGCATTTCAATTTGCCCTTGGCTTTCAGCGCTCGGCTCGGCCGCGCCATGCCTCCCTCAGTGCTTCCCGGGCTGCACGTGAAGGGGAGGGAAGGGATGGGGCAGATCCTGCAATAACAACAGGGACAGGGGTGAGGTTCCTCAAGGTGCAGTCTCTCTGTGACAGCCAGGCAGAGCCAGCCCTGGGTTCTCCTGGAGTGCTGGGTGAGACCCATTCCTGGTGGGCTGTGCAAGGGACCTGCAATGCCTACCCCGAGGGGCTTTAGCACCCTTGAACCTCGGGGAAATTCCCTGAAACTCCTACACCTCAGTGTCACCCATTGACCTGCTGCCCAGCAAGCTCTTGGCTGAACAAAGAATTAAAAAAACGCAATAAAACCCTCCTCAAACAACCAAAATCCAGCCCTGCCATCCCACAGAATGAAGTTGTTTATGGCGACAAACATCTCTGGGTACCTGGCACTCGCAGGACTAACTCTCAGCATTCAACACCAGGACAAAATACTTTAAAATTTCCCCCCTCGCAGCCAGCTTCTCTCAGCTTGATGCTATTTCTACATTCACCTTCCCCTGGCACCCAGAAACGACTCAGGGGTGGGTTGGGGGAGCTGGCAGAGTCCCACCCCAAGCACACCCTCAGTCAGAGCGGGCCGACAACTTCAGACCCTGGGGAGTCCTGTGTAGGGGCTGTGGATGTAAACCCGAAATCCCGGGTGTTTGGGCCAGGAGAGCGCCGGGAGGGCGCAAAGCCAGAGCCGCTCCCCCGCGCACACCCACCGCCCCTCATGGCGGCTTCGCCCGCGCTGCCGTGCCCATCCCACCGCCCCCCCGGGCCCGCCGCATCCCCTTACCCCGTCCCGGTGTCTCCCCCTGACAGGTAAAGTTCACGACAAAGTAAGAAGCTTCTGGAAAAACAGGAGACGGGGGGTAAAAAATACAAAAAAAACCTCCCAAAAAATCAAAAATAAACAAACAAAAAAAAGGGAGCAGAGGGAAGGAAAAAAAGAGAAGGGGAAAGAGAAGCCCCGTGGATGTCGGGGTGCCCCGTGCCGGCCGCCTGCGGTGTGCCCGGGCCGGGCCGTGCCCGCCGAGCCGCCGTGAGTCGCGGCCGCCGCGGAGCGGGGTTAAGTAGTGGCTCCGGGAGGCTTCGCCCGTTGCCACGGCGACGCCACGCCCCGTAAACATCCTCCGGGCACGCCATTGGCCCGCGCGTTGCCATGGGGACGGGGGGTGGTACCCAGGGATGCTGCCGGACCCCGCAGCCGCGGCCGGACCCAGTCCCGGAGAGATGGGGAGGTGCTGGGGTGACTTTATCGCGGCTTTTCAGTACCTGAAGGGAGCTGTGAGAAAGCTGGAGAGGGACTTTTGACACGGGCGTGTGGTGACAGCACAAAGGGCAGTGGCTTCAAACTGAAAGAGAATCGGTTTAGATTGGATTATAGGAAGAAATATTTGTGAGGGTGGTGGAACAGGTTGCCCAGAGAATTTGTGGATGCCCCATCCCTGGAATAGTTCAAGGCCAGGTTGGATAGGGCTTGGAGCAACCTGGGATAGTGGAAGGTGTCCTTGCCTGTGGTGTGGGGGTGTTGGAACTGGATGATCTTTACGTTTCTTCCAACCCAAACCATACTGTGATTCTATGAAAACCTGTGTCCTGCCCCTCCAGGGCCAACCCCAGCCCTTTTCTCCTCCCTGTGGCCCCATCCCATTTCTTGCTTCTGGTGCACTCACAGCAATGAGAGGAAAGCTGAAGGGAGGCTGGCCAACTCCAAAAATAAAGGATGCAGTCTGCCTTTATTTAATTTTAAAAATTACAGCCACGGGCTTGTCTAAGAAATCCCTGTCCCCCCTCACTGCTGTTCTGAGGGCTTTGACAGAGGCCAGGGAGGGATCCCTTTGAAGGATCTGACCATCTGCAAGCCAACCTCCCCCCACAGCTTGTTTGGTCATGGGTTGGACTCAATGATCTCAGAGGTCTTTTCCAATCTGATTGACTCTGGTTTTGACTCTGATTCAGCTGCAAGTTGCTTCAGCCCCTTCTACTAAACCCAAGTTATAACTCCTCCTTACAGCTCCCAGCTCTTCCCCACCACCAGAGGGATTTCTCTTGCATGAGTTCCCAGCTCTTTGTTGCTCCTCTTCTCCCCCAGGGAAAGTTCCTTCTTGGGTATCCTCACCCATCCCAGCAGTGACAGGGGCCACCCACACCACACACCAGGAAGATGCCTCTACCCCAGGCCAGACTCTTCCTACAGAGGTTTAGTTGGCATTTGCCCTTTCTCCATCCTGGCAGGATTTAGGATGGTTGGGAATGCAGGTTGGAAGGGGCTTCAGGAAGTGGTTTAGGACATTTGAAGCAGCTGGGCTGGTTTGGAGAAGGTACCTGGGTGACAGGTGAGTGGGTGCTCCCAGCCAGAAGGGGTTTTTATGCACCAAGCCCCCCAAACCCCGATTGCCCTCACCCTGCAACCACGAAATGACTCTGGACACTTTGTCGACGTAAGATACCCTTTATTAAACATACTCTTAAAATCCAAAACATGCTCAAAGCAAAATCATAAGCAGCAATCTGGTTTCCTTCCTTAAATCCCTGACACGTGGGTCACTGGAACAAGGGGCCGCCCCGTGAGACAAGGGGCTGTCACCTTTCACCCCACGCTGCACTGGCAGCTCCTGCCTGCCCCTTATGCCTTCTGGGTGGCCAAGGACAGCACTGGTGTCGCCCGTGCCCAAATCCCGTCTCTCCTGTGCCACCCAGAGGATGGATTCTTTGCTCACAGCCAGGCAGCAGCACGGCTTGGCCGCAGCATCCTCCCAGCTCCTCTCCATCGCAGCCGCGGTTGCCCTGAGCAAGGGCAGCACCCACCCACAGTCACCCCGTCTGTGGCTGCCCTGTGAGCTTGTCTGGCCACTCCTGCAGCCTTGGGGACACTGCTCAGAGAAGCCAGAAAACCCTCACGGTCACTCCTAGGACCTCCTTGTTCTGCTGGCAGTGACAAGCACCATTGCACCCTGTGCCAGGGTGCCAGGCCAGCTGTCCTTGTCCCCTTTGAAACCATGAGGCAGGTTGGGCTTTGGTAGACAAGGTGCCCCATGAGCATCAGCCCAATTTTCTCTCCCCTGCCCACACTGGAGACTCAGGGAAGAGATGGCTGCCGTGGTCTTCTCAGCATGATGGTGAAGCTCCAAAGCTCTCTCTGTATGGTGCTGGTGGCTCCTTGAGGCTGGGACACCCAGCATGTCCCCAAATGGGGCACAAGGCTTGTCCTCACCACTTCAGCCCTCCCTGCTGTTTGCAGCTCCCACCTCACGTGCCACAGGATGGCGTTTTGGAGATGTCACCCCCTCACACCAAGTGCCCAGCCCTGGGTTCCCAGGGAGCATTTTGGGAGCTGTTGAGCTTACAGGAAACACAGCCAGCCCAGAGGAGAGAGCAGTGAGATGGCTGGCTCCAAACCCACCTCTGGCAGGACCCACACTGGGGCCACAGAGCAAGCAGCAACCATGGTTCTGCTGCCTGTCAGCCAGGCAGAGAAAACACCCCCCAGCCCCCAAAAGGGCTTCATCCCTCTTTAGGTGCCACAGCCATCATCAGCACAGCTCATGCTCTGCCGAGGGGATGGCACTGGGAACCTGCTTCCCACACACACCCCTCCAGGGACACTGCCTTCACTGCCACGTGAACACCTCTGTGCTAAGGTGGCTCTGAAATGCAGCTGCGTCCTGCAAAGAGGAGGTGGCCTTTGCTACCACAGCCATGTGACAAAACCAGGTGGGAAAAGGGAGGCTCAGCTTCCCGCCCTGGGCTGCCCCAAACAGCTCCAGAGCCCAGTAGATTGGGATGCAGGGTCTGATGTTCCTCCAAGTGGTTTCTGACTCTCCCGGATGCTCTCTGGAGTGGAGCACAGCCTCTGCCAGTGGCCCCACCAGGCCCCCAAAGTCTGTGGCTTTATCCCTACTCCTTTACTATCCCTGTGTGTCTGCCCTTGGAGCAAAACCCACTTATGCTGTCAGCCCAATGCTGGCCAGAGGGATGGCGATGGAGATGGGGGGCAGCTCCCACACCCTCATCCACCCCTTGCTACAAAGTGTTATGGGGAGGGCAGGACAGGTGGGATGGGGGTAACACTTTTGGCACTTGTTCTGGGGAGAGGGCACAGCCCAGAGCCCTGAGCTCACAGCAGGGTGGAAGACAGGGAGGATAAATTATCAATGCCCCAGGGGCTGGTGACTGGGCTGGGGATGGTACCAGGCCTCCTGCCCACCCCTGACACCCTCCTCCATGCCCTGGGGAAAAGCAACCTTGGGGCCAGGCCCAGGAGCTCAGGTGCTGCTCAGAAGGAGAGCAGAGGGAGGGGGAGCTATGAGGGCACCATCACTGCCAGTGCATTAATGGGGACATCCCATGGCATGGGGACAGCCCACGGCAGGGCGGGGGCATGGGCCAGCAAACTTGAGGGGGGCCGGCCCCCCGTGAAAGTCACCAGCTCATGCACCGAGGATGCCAATCCCAACACTTATCCTTGAACTCACACCCCTGAACACTGCTGTCCCATTGTCCCCACCCACCCACATTCCAGAACCCCCTTGGTGAGGTGACCCTGTCCCATCTGCTCCACACACTGGAGGAAAGGAGCCTGGGGGTGTAAGATGACCGAGGGGGCAGGCGGGAGGGGACCCCAGCCCATCCCCGTTAGGGCTGGAGAATGGGAAGGTGCTAATGGGGGGCTCCGAAGTGACATGGCTTTCAGCCCCCAAGGAAAAGTGAAGGTTACCATCTTTTCTTTTGAAAATCAGTCCAGGTACAGCCGAGGGGTGGAGGTGGCAATGCCCACGGTGCCTGGACACCAGGGTCCCTCTGGGTGGGCAGGGGGGGCTGTGCCCCCGCCGAGGCTGAGCCCTCACACGGGCAGGGCGGCCGCTGCCTGCTCCGGGTCCCGGGGGCCGTGGGGGCGGCGGGGCCATGTCTGCTGCAGCCCCACGTTGTTGTTGGCTGCCTCTGGGCCTGGGGGGAGAAAACGGGGGTTAGGGGCTCCCAAAGCCCCGGCTCATTTCTCCACGGGGGATGCGGTTTATTCTCCCAAAGTAACGCCCACGTCCCCAGCCCCCTGTGGGGTTTTGGCTGCAGCGAGGGCTGGGGGGTGCCGGCACTTACCTCTCCAGGCTGGGGGAGCCCCTTAAAGCCCCCCAGTTTCTCAGGAATGCTGAGGGCCAAACGGGAAGCACAGCGCGACCATCGCTGGGTTAAATAACCCCAATGAAGGGGGCTGCCTGTGGCCCCTCTGGCCAGCAAGAGGCCACACGCAGGTGCCCTGTGGGGCTGCAGGTCCGGCACGAAGGGATGCCCCCCCTGGCCTGGGCAGGGAGGGGGCCACCAGCAACGTCAGGACAAGGGGTGACAACCCAGCGCCAACCCCCCCGGGGGATGGGGCACAAGGTGGGCACAGCTCTGGGGGTCTCAGGGTCTCACCTATTCCTCAATGTTAATGGGGCAGGAGTCCGGCACGGCGGCTGCGTGGCAGGAGAGACCAGAAGGCACATGGTGAAGGCGGGAGCGGAGGCGGGGACACGGGGACATGCACACGAGCGAGGGTGACCGGGGGGCCTGGAGGGTCTCGCCGCCTGCAAACGGGTCCAGGAGGGGGCCGGGGAGCTGCTGCTGCACACGGGGTGAGGGGTCCCCATGCATGGAGCCTCCCGGGGTTTCGTGCCAAGGGGAACCGAGGGGTGGACATGCTTGTGGTGCAGGGGCAGCTGGGTCCCCGCATGCCTCCTCTCTGGCTGCAGGCTCCCAGTTCAGGCAGCACCCTCCAGCTAGGGCAGGGTGATGGCAGAGCTCGGCCCGTGGCTTGTGTCCCACCACCAAACCCATCAGAGGCTGCGTGGTGCCCTTAGGAAGGGGGTGCGCACCTAAGGCAGCTTGGCTGCACCCTCCAGCGAGGTTAAGCCCCGTGGCCAGGGCAGCTCTGAGCCAGAGGGACTGTGTGAGGGCATGCCAAGGCCGAGGGCTGAGGCTTTCTCAGAGGAGGAGCAACAAAATCCTGCTGCCTGCTGATTTATGGGAGGTGACAGCTGCCATTTCGACTGGCTTTTCATGGCGAGCTCAGGCTGGAGAGCGAGGCACGTTAAGTATGCAGATCGCAGAGGGAATGGATAATTAAACAGGACCACATGTACATGCACACGGAAATCCCATTAAGAGCTTGATATTGCCTAAGTCACTGCAGTGCTCCAGCCCAGAGACCCAGCTGTGCTCAGTGCACCCTTGTGGTGCTGCCAAGGAGCAGGGCTGGGGCAGCAGGACATGGTCTGGCCCTGGAGCAGGGTATCAGCCCTGTGCCCACCCACTTCCCACCCGTTGTGCTGTTGGAGGGATCTCCCCTGCTGTCAGCAGCTGGCAGACCTGCCCTGGGCACACCAGCTCTCAAATCCCATCCCGGTGAAACCCAACCGGCTCGCTTGGCCCGCTGCTCACAGCTCAGAGCATCTGTGGCTTTGCACCAGCAAGAGCCCTCAGGGGATTTCAGGTTTTCTACAGCAGCTCCCAAGCCCTCCCACCTTGATGCCAGCTTTTCTGGCAGATGCCTTTCTCCAGTTTCTCTTCCCAAAGCTGTTTTTTTCACCCTGCCCCCGGCAGAGGCTGTGGCCGTGGCCAGAGGATGCTCTGAACCCTGGGGACAGCACCTGCAACCTGTGCCCTGCAGGATCCACACAAGGACACAGATCTATAGGTTTTAATTAAACCTGATATCCTAAAATCCCCGGGATGTGGCCTTTCGCCTCCTCCCAAAGCTCCTTCCTACCAGATTGAAATCTGCAGAGATTTCAAAAGAAGCTTTGAGGAACCACATCCTGCCCCTTCGTCCATTACAGAGAGGACAAAAACATCATTATCAAATGTCACCAGTTTGGACACTGTCTTAGATGTGGACTCTTGAACACCATAGATCTGAAAGGCCAGGATGCAACTGCCTTCCCTACAATCAGTGAATGGGGGTGTCATGCGTTGGGTACAAACCCTTAGAAATTTTATGAACGATACAGCCAAAACAAAACCACAAAATATGGAACATCCCCAGTCTGTCTCACCATGAGCCTAAGAGACTGTAAATTTAAAGACACAAAACTGGTCTTTACTCCTGATGATATAGAAGCTGACTGTACCCTGAGGGTTTAAGGGTGCCCACCATATCCTCCATAACTGCTCCAAAAACTTCTCCAACACCTATAAAGTCAACTCTGAACATTTCAAGGTCAAACTGGTTGAACAACAACAAATATTGTTTAATCCTAGTCCTTACAGAGATGCAGACCAATGTTTCTGCTATCAGACCAAAATGATCACCTTTCACAGGTACTTCCTCTCCTGGGTGGTTTTTCTGGCTAAACCAGAGGCTGTTACCTCACACACATCTAACTCATATATTGGGAACTGGAATAGGGGTATTGAACAATATCAGTCTTGAAACTCTGACTGATCAATAGGGTGCAACCATTAATAATTTGAGCACTAGAGATCAAGCCTTAAGGTCTTCCTTAGCCACTCCTGGAAATAGAGAGTGGTCAGCTTCAAATATCAAAAATATCCAAATGCTAATGGCTAACTGGCTGACGGTCTGGGAATTGCTCAACGCAGTGTCTTCAGCACTCAGCTGTATTCCAGCTCAATTGTGGCTACACTCCACCCGTGCTGGGATAATAATGGGAAAAGGGACTTTTATGCACTGAAATTTGAAAAGGCATTTCAATCCTCATGGTTTTTAATCAGACTTTCTTATCCTTCACTAGTAAGGTCACAACATTTGTCTTAGCAATACATAGTGCTTCTGTATACACCAAACACCAAATCTTTGTGGTAGGAATGGGATTAGATCCATTGTAACACTAAGCCTGGGCTTTTAAGAACAATCATACACGTGCATGGCAAACCACCGATGTAGATGGTTGTGTGGTGAGAGAATGACAGGGGTTTGTATGTGAAAGTAATACTTTGATAACCCAAGCTGTCTGTTTGGACACAGAACTGCATCTATCAGTTTGAAATGCCTCCTGATAATTACCCTGAATCCATCCCAGTACCCGTAGGACAAGGGTGTGTATGTCTACAAACCTCTAGTGACAACTTAACAGTGGATGACACAAAGATAGAGCTTTGTAACCGCTTGAATTGATGTGTTTGTAACACCATCTGCAGAGCAGGGTGTGACTTCAGCTCCTCCCTACCCATAACTGCACCAGAAGGTGTGTTAGGTCTGTTACACGACACTTTGTCTCCACCTCTACTGGAATGGACATTACCCTGGTTAAAAACTGCTGAACATCCTGATCGACACGAACTGGTACAGCAACGCAAAAAGGAAAGTCAGAAAACAGTCATCACTGTCCATTATGATGTGGACAAAATGCCTTGTGTCCTACAGCCAGTGAAAAGGGATGGAGAACATCATGTCTGCCATTCCCAGGGGACCATGGACAGCCCCAAAGCCCCCACTCTGCACCTCCTCTGCCCCTGGTCCCAGCACGAGGGGCAGCCCTCTGCTTTTCCCCGCAAATGCCGAGGCTGGATCACCCCTCTCATGCAGCACAGCTCGTGCTGAGGGCCGCAGCTGCTGGACACATGGACAGGCATGGTGGCCAAAGGGCATCCTTGGCTGGACTCAGCCCAGGGGCCAGGTCCTGCACCCCAGCCCAGGTAAGGAACAAGGCCAGTGCACTCCTCACAGCAGAGCAAGAATCTGACCCTGTGCCAGAGCCATTTGCGCTGCAAAGCTCCCCCTTTCTCATCCTCCCCCCAGCACAACCAAGAGGGATGCAGTCAAGGACGGCTTTGGCTGGTGCCACAGCCAAGGGATGCTTTGCCAGGCTCTCCAGCAAAGCAGAGGTGCTGCTGGGACACCCCCAGCTCCCTCCCCAGCCCGCCCAGGCTGGCAGGGCTCAGCCAGCTGC
Organism: Picathartes gymnocephalus; assembly: GCA_013390045.1. NCBI lineage: Eukaryota > Metazoa > Chordata > Aves > Passeriformes > Picathartidae > Picathartes > Picathartes gymnocephalus. The sequence continues at coordinate 610,853 of WEKY01061462.1, forward strand.
TGACAGAGGGTGATGGAGGGGACACAGGGCTTGTGTGGCAGGTGCCTGTTCCTCCCCAAGAGCCTCAGCCGTGTTTCTCCAGCACAGAAACCACCAGGAACAGGCGAGGCAGCAGGAGAGGAGGCTTTCCCAAAAGAGCAGGGGGGAAGAAAGGGTTTCCCATCCCTCCAGTGGGTTTCACCCACCCTCTTGGCTCTCCAGCACCTGCTGCAGGTCTGGGACCTGCCACAAAGTCAGCTGAAGGGGCAAGGCAGGGGCAGAGTTGCTTTCAGCCTGTCCACAAATGTATTGATGGAGACCCCTCAGAGGGCGTTGTTTTGGCTTTTTGGCTCGTTTCCCCACACACAGGCTGAGGAAGCAGAGCCTGCAGGGGTGCACAGGGTCCCCAGACCACTGTCCCCTTCCACACAGGGGCCAGAGGTCTTCAATACATTTGTCACCTTTGGGCAACTCTGGGCAGGGAAGGGGCACAAGCGTGGGTGGAGGAAACCGTGTTGGCACAGAGCGAACATGAACTTTCACGCAGACGGAGGAGCCTGGGGGGAAGGAAGAAAAAAAAGGGATGGAGAGAGGCTGGGAGGAAAAAATAGAAAAATAGAAGGAGGGTGGGGGAGAAAGCATGAAGAAATGGGAAAGACAGATGAATGTTGGGGCTCTGTAGAAAGATGACCTGGCTGACACACCCCATCTCCCTGGCCTTGGAGGAAGAGGAGGACAAAGCAGGCAGCTCCTGCCTGTGGATCACAACCCAACACAAAATATTGTTGTGCCCACCACAAGCCTGGGGCAGGATACAGTTGTGCCACACAACCACCTTCCCTAAGGAGGACTTGTGCCTCCTGGGGTTCCAGCAGGCCCTGGCTAAGGGACAGAGAATCCCAGCAAATCAAGTCTGCAGCCCCCTAGAGACATCCCAGTCTGGACAGGCCACCCTGACCTAAGGGTGCTGACGTGTCTGGTGCTCAGCCCCACGGAGGGATGGATGGAGGGGTGCAGTGAGGACAGCCTGGTGGGGGATGGTAGTGGCCAGCATGGTGGGAATGATGATGATGGGAGAGGAGGGATGGATGCAAAGGGCTGGGGGGATGCAGAGAAGAGTGGAACTGTCCCCCCCCACCCCAAGTTCATGTTCAGCAGACGGCCACTCACCAGGTAAGCAGGCCTCAGAGCACAGTTTATTGTCCAGCGCTTTCACGTGTGCGATGCCCATGTCATTGTTATTGTCACACCTCAGACCGAGGAAAGCGCCAGTCCTCGGGCCTGGAAGGGAGTTAAGGCAGTTAACGCCGCGGCCGGGCTGGGGCTCGACGTTGCCTTTTTAGCACTGGGGGGGTGGGATTTCTGGGGCTTTTCCTCTCCCCTCCCCAGCCTCTTTCGAAACAAAAAATGACAAAAACGATGCATCTGGGTGGGAGCGGGTGAAGAGTGGACAATAACGCCTGGGCACGGCCTGAGCTGCTCCTTTCCTCGCACTGACCGCATCGGAGGGCAGCGGAACAGCGACGATGCGGCGATGGGCACGCACATGAACCTGCCCAGGGTTCAGCCAAACCTTCCCTCTGGCACAGCCAGGCCATGGTGGCACCCATCACCTCCTGCAGGAGCCTCTCCGGCAGCAGCGGAGCAGTGAGAGCTGCGTGGATGCCGGGAGGAGGCAGTAGCTGGATGCGTGGGGCAAAAGAAGCCGTAGCCAAGCTTTTGCAGGGGGGATGGAGGCTTTTGGGGATGAGGGAGGTAACTCTGCTTCCTAGCATCACTTCTACAAGAGGTCAGCCCCCAGGTTCTTACCTGCATCCATCAGATGCAGGTGACTAAACCTCAGGAGGGATGTTCCCAAATGTGCCAGTAGCCCTGCTGAGAACAGGCACAGGACTGTGTCCTAAGGAGAAAGGCATCCTGCTCCCAGAGTTGTTGGAACGCCCACGGATGTCCACCACAGCCCCTGGTTGTTCCTATTTGTTATACTTGAGTCTCCCCATCAGCACGAGCCTCTCTGCAGGTCAGAGGCCACGATTTGGGGATGGGTGTTCCATAGGTGTTCCTGCTTTCCAGCTTGGCTGAGCATCCAGGTTGGATGGGGAAATAGTTTTGGTGTATTTTTACTAAAAAGAGACTTGGAAATGTGGGAGGGGGCACACTGTGGGCCTCCCTATTGCCCCAAAGCAATCCAGGACAGTTGCTTGCCAATGGCATGGAGGTGACCACCTCTTTCCTTGGCTGTCTGAGCTCAAGGGAGGAGGCGAGAGGAGCCCTCGATGTGTGTGTGCTGAGTTGCAAAAGCACACTGAGGACAGGCCAAAGAAAGTGAGGAAAGCATCCCAGAGGGAACAGCTTTGCAGCCCCTTCCTATGGGAATCAGCCCAGACACTGATTTCTAGAGGGGAGAGTTTCACTGATTTGAGAAGAGACCTTGGTGAGGGAAAAAAACACAGAGAGAGAAGCCTCTTTCCCACTCGGCTCATTGGAAAAACCACTGGATCCTGCACACCAACCATGGCCTGCTCCACGTGCCACACTGAGCTCTCTGGGGTCCCCGTGGCTGGCTGGCTCCCCCCACCCACTGGTGTCCAGCCCCACCGTGGGTGTCCCCGCCGTGACAGAGGTTCCCCTGTCTCCAGTGCCTGCGGAGCCCCCCAGGGCTCTCCCTGATGGCAGCGGGGGAGCTGGGGACAGCACAGCACTCCCCACTCGCGGTGACAGCGAGCCGAAAGCGAGGGGACGACAACGACCCAGGGCCTTTTACCGTCTTCCTGTGTGGGAGAGGCGTCCTCGTCCTCCAGCACATCGTTGCCCTGTGGCACAGGCGAGAGGCAGCAAGTGTTAGCCCAGGGCTGTGCCAGGGGCTGTTCCCAGGTCCCTGCAGGGGAACATCCCTGGCCCTGGGGATTCCATGGACCAGGACTGTCGGTAGGGCACAGCCCCAGTGCCCCATCCACCCCCAGGGCAGCCTGCAGGGACATGGATGCGTGGGCAACCCCTTCCCCAGCCCAGCCCTAGGGGAATGTGGTTCCAGCTTTCCCCTCCGTGGGCACAGCTGGGATCCCCCCATGGTGCTGGGTGACACCACAGCTCCCAGCTATGGCACAGCTGGGATCCCCCCACAGTGCCAGGTGACACCACAGCTCCCAGTTCCTCGTGGGATGGTTATGGTTACCTCGGCATCGCGCTCCTCGGCAGAAATGCTGACAAAATTTAGATCCGGGGACTCCACAGGTGTTGACTGTAGGAGAGAGGTGGGAAAGATGGAAGGAAAACAAAAAGAAAAAGTCTGCTGCCAGTGGTTTTGGAAGAGGAGTTACATCCTGTGGGGAAACTCTCCAGCCAGGGCACCACCAACAACCCCCAGTCCCCACCTCTCCATCAGAGGCTGTGGCGCTTGCGGCCGCGGGCGAGGGGAGCGTGTCCCCCTCCTCCTCTTCCTCCTCGGTGCCAGGGGCGATGTAGGAGCCAGACATGGAGGACACGGTGTCGGTGCTGAGCTGGGAGTGCCGGCTCTGGGAGGAGGCCATGGACATGACGGACTGAGCCAGGCTGCTGCTCACGGGCTCTGGGGGAGAGCAGGGGCTGAGGGGGCCGCTGGACCCCCCCACCCACTGGTGGGAGTCAGGGCACAGCACTCGCTGATGGAAGAGGGGCTAGTGAGGAGGAGTGGGGTGCAGAGGGAGGGCTGGCTGCATGCCCTGGAGATGTGATGGGTGCAAAGCTGCCAGCAGCAGGTCCCCAGGGCTCACAGCCCCCCCATTTCTGGGTCTACAGAGTGAGAAAGCAGGCATGATTGGTGCCCCCATGATCCCCATCTCCAGGTCTACAAGTGACAAAGCAGAGGTGATGCCCTGGGGCTCCACCCAATGTCCATGGCAGGGTAAGAAGGGGCCATGCCACCCCTCTTTGCATTCTCCCACCCAGTGTCATAGTCCTGAGATCACAATGCCACTCTCCTGCCTCCTGTACCTTCTGGGGATGAGATGGTGGAGGAGAGGGGTGTCCCAGTGCACGAGGACTGGTCGATGGCTCCTGATGATGACAGGGTGAGGTTTTCACTCTCCGGCGTCGCACCACATTCCTGGAAGAAGAGCCCGTGGGGAGGATGGGATAGGGGATATTCAGCATGGATGGCCCATCTCCTCCAGGCATCCTTGTGGATGGAGGAAGAGCCAGGAGGGGCAACCCCAGCCAGTCTCTCTGCTCCTAAGCTTTACCCAAACCTCCTGCCCCCACAGTGCCTCAACTCCTCACCAGCATGTTTGGGACAGTGCTCACCTCCTCGTGCCGGGCTGGGGATCTCCTCCTGGAGACCCTCAGCTCTGACTCAGTGCATGACTTCTCATCCTCCTCTTCGGGCAGGATAGAGGAGTTCTGCGAGATGGACCTGGCCAAAGGGGCAAAGCAGGTTTCACCCCTGCCCACAGCCCCTAGACCCCCTGAGCCCCGCCAGACTCTTGTACCCACCCCAGTACTCACTTGGAGATGCTCTTCTTCAGCTTGAGGCCTGGGGGGCCACAGTCAGGCAGGCGCTCGAGGGGTGACAGGGCCCTCAGGGGGGGCAGGGGGCCATCGCTGCCGTAGGAGGGCAGGGTCCCCATGCCCGGGGGGTCCCCCAGCGCTCGCAGGGGCAGCGCGGCCGGCGACGGCGTCAGCGGCCCATTGAGGGCCTCCAGCAGTGACACCACCTCGTAACCCGGGGGGATGTTCTCCGAGGACTGGGGAGAGGGGGAGATGGGGTGAGGATCCTCCCTGGGCCATTTTGCTGATCCCCTCACTCCCAGCAGGATCAAGATGCCCCAGGGAGAAGCTCAAACCTAGAGAGCGGAGAGAATGGACAGCCCACCAAGAAACCTGTCTTCTTCTTTGTTTTTTTTTTTTTTTTTTTTGCAATATCAACCCTGTGTTTTTTGCAAGATGAATTTGTGTTAAATAAATAAACCCTGTCCTTCAGAAACACATGGATCCCTAAACCTCCCTATCCTGGTGGAAGAGGCCAGGGTCCCACCTTCAGCCAGGCACTGACCGAGTGCTCCTCAGAGTCGGAGGTCTGCGAGGCAATGATGGGGTTGAAGCTGGTGGGCGAGAGGGGGCCCAGCTTTTTCCTCATGGCTCGGATTTGAAGCAAGGCTCGGAAAGCTGCAGCAGCAGGGGAAAAAGGCAGGGGTGAAAACCAGGCATGGAAAGGAGACCCAGCAAAACACGACACCCCGTTTCTTTCCCAAGAGGGGCATCCCCAGTGGGGCTAGAGGGAGTGCAGAGCTTGAGGGTGGGAGATGCCAGCCAGCCCACCCAGCTCCCCGGCGGCCTTACGCAGCCTGCAGATGGGGCAGTTGTTGGCCTGGTAGCGCAGGGTGTCGGCACAGGAGTTGCAGAGGCAGAGGTGGCGGCAGGGCAGGATCAGGGTGTCCCGCAGGTCCGACAGGCAAACCACGCACTCGGCGCTGTTATCGCTCACCTCGTCCTCGGCCACCTGCCCCAGGGACAGCAGGGAACTGCTCAGCCTCGGGCTCCCCAGCCCGTGTGGCACCAGGGTGGGTGTTCTAAAATACTAGCTGGGTGCTTGGAGAGGGTTCTGCCTGTGTCCATGGGCTGCCTGCTCTTGAAATGCCCCCCTGGGACCTAATTCTTCCTCTCCAGGAGGCTGGGAGATGAGGCCAGAAGAAACAGAAACCCCAACTTTTACAGATTAGAGCAGAGCATAAGGCACATCCCATACCTGGAGCCCCACACTCCCCATCTAAGCCACCACCCTTCCCCTGGGGGGCCACAAAGGATGGGGGGAAAAGCTCAATCCCTCAGCTTTCTGCCTCCAGCAGCTTCGATGCCAACACAAAGTGTCCTCAGGCATCACCAGCTCCGTGCTGTGCTGCAAACTCTTGCCCTGAGGATGTTTCTGTGGCCAGAGCTGTGCCAGGGGAAGGGAAGAAGGGATGAGGGAAGACCCCTGGGATGCAGGCAGGGGGATGCAGGCACACACCTTGGAGTCCTGCGTGTTGTACTTGTTCTCGATGCCGTAGATCTCCTGCAGGAGGTAGCTCACACCATCCACCTGCAATCCCACGGGGAAGGGGTGAGGAGCAGAGACACCTTGCCCAGAGCCACTGCAGCTCCCAGCCCCCTCCTTGGGCCAGCCCTCCTCCCCCCAACATCCAGGGGTTCTCTTTGCATTGATAACCTCGAGATTGTACTCCCTGGGAGGCAGAGGCAAGGCTGGGACAGGCTTGGGGCTTTTGGGGCTCCCCAGAACCCCTCAGTGCCTCCCCTGCAGGGTGTGCAGGGTGGCTGCCACCACCTCAGGGACACCCCAACACTCACCACTTGCTTCTGCTTGAGGGGCTTCACGCAGAAGGTGCCATCGCTGTGCTGGAGGGAGGAAAGAGCACATGGGTGGGCACCCCTGGGCTGCTGTGCTGGAGCACCCACCCACCCTGTGGCTGTCACTGCTCCCTCCTTGCCCCCAACATGCCCATTTTGCAGGAATTCTGGCTTTTCCCGACAGCCCACCACCAGCTAGCTGTGGGAGGTCACACACATTGCAAAGCTGGAGACTTCTTGGAAGAAGAAAGACGGAGTTGAGCCCAAACGCCTCAAAAGTGGGTGCTCAAAATGAGGGAACAGTGCCAGAATTTGAGGAGCAGCCTGAAACATCCCCAGCCCAGCAGCACCATCCTGAATCCCAGAGATTCTCCAGGCTTTTGTACCTGGTGGTGATGGACGTAGGAGGGGGAACATGGCCCCAGCTCGGCACTTACCTTCTCAAAGGTGGCCAGCAGCACGTGGCAGTGCCCACTGTGCTCTGCAAGACACAAAGCAACATCCAGGGCTCAGGGGACATGCAGGGGGATGGGCAGAGCCACGGCAGCAGTGAGGAAAAGCAGGAGGCTCTGCCCAGCTGGCATCACAGTGCCAGCAAACTGGGCAAGGCCATCCCTCTCCTCACCCTCTCCTTCATCCACCACTGCCTGCACCACCATGGGATAAACCTCGCGGTCCAGGTCAAAGCCCAGCTGGAGAGAGACAGGGGAGGCTTGGTGAGATGGAGCAGTGCTGAGACTTCACCCCACCTCCATCTCCACGGGATGATGTCGGGGCTGGGGGGACGCACCTCCTCCTCACTCCACTCAGAAGGGTCGATGGTGTGGGAGGGCACACAGAACTGCTGGCACACCCCTCGCTTGTAGTGCACCGTCTCCGACTGCAGGCTGTTGTCCCTGGGGGTGTAGCTGTCCCGTGGAGAGAGGACAGAGTCAGTGTCCCCACACTCCTCCTGCTCCCCCCTGACCACAGAGATGCCAGGAAAATGGGAGGGGGTGTGTGTGTCACTCCTCCCCTCCCAGATGGCTCTTGGGGCTGAGGTAAGAAGTTCTAAAAAGGGCTAAAATAAACCACGGGGTAAAATAAACACTGAGCAGCCAACACAGCATAGGAGGGGATGGGGACAACTCCACAGCCAACCTGGAGGGGTTTGTGGGGGGGGAAAAATTATTTTCCCTGGTCTCCATTCTGACCTGAAGGTACAAAGAGGGAGCAGGATGGGACAGGGAAGGAGGTGGTAGGGGCTGGCAAGGACCTGGTGGTGGCACCTTGGGGAAACAAGGAGCCCCCCTCCAATATCAGCACCACCCTCAGCTGTTTCCTGTCGTGAAGAGGAAAGATGCTCCAAGGGAAAGGCTCCATGTCCATCAACCAGGGACACACACCGGGCTTGGGTGGACACAGGCCAGGCTGGGGGATGACACAGGCCTGGCTGGGGCCCCTCACCTCGCCACCCCGTTGTGAAACTCCTCGGTTGCCTGGTAGTAGATGGTTATGGCCACGCGGGCGTCTGTGTCGAAGGTGAACTCCACGTTGTAGTGCACCTTGGCTTTGCTCACTTCTTCCCCTGGGGTCTTCACCTCCTCTGAGCACCTGGGGAGCACAGAGAGTCCAGGAGATGGGCCTTGGGGTGCTCCAGGACTGATCTCCTTGGCACCAAAAAGGGCTGCTGCCCTCCATCAGGGGACACTGAGGCACAAGAGGAGTGCCTGGCATGCCCAAGGTCACGCCTGCAGGCTGGGAAGTGCCGCAGACAGATTTCAGCTGTAATCCCGAATCTCACGGCCCTGCCGCAATCCCCAGCCTCCCTCCAGCAAAGCCTTTGGAAGGTGGGGGAGGAAGAAGAAGCAAAGCACTTCAAAGGCAGCGCTAAGCTCCTTTAATCCTGCGGCACTGCCTGTGCTGGCATGCGGGAGCCGGGAGGGGAAGGGCACGTTTGGAGAGCAGCGTTTGGAGAGCAGCGCTCATCCCTCCATCCCCCCCGTGCTGGAACGAGAGCAGCCCCGTGCCCAGCATCCCTGGAAGCAGCCAGCAGGACCCTGGAAGCAGCCAGCAGGACCCTCCCTGCCCGCGGCTCGGCATGCCCAGACTCACTTGACGAGGCGCAGGGTGTCCTTGCGGATATTGATTAAACTCCTGAGGGTCTTCACGGGTTCCTGAGGAGGTGGAGCAGCATAAGGGAACTAGGACGAGAGAGACAGCGGTGAAGGCAGACGCACACGGGGGGGCTACGGTGGCTGTGGACCCCCCAGTGACCCAGACCCAACACCCTGCAGAGGGAATTGGGGTGGCCTGGGCATCCTGGTGGGTGCTGAGCACCCGCAGCTCCTGCTGGAAGGAGGTCGTTTGGGTACCAGGCAGCACGATGACAGGGACGTCTCTCCACAAGCAGCAAGCCCAGGACAGCAGGGACAGTTTCACTGGGGAGGGGACACACAGAGAGGGGCTGTTCCTTGTCCCTTTGGCTGGAGAGCGAGGGGGATGTGGGGCACAGGGCATGGAGTTTTAGGCTGCTGGATGAGGCTGGGCAGAGAGAGGCTGAAGTTCTCTCCCTGCCCACCAGCCAAGAAAAAGCAGGCACAAGTGTCCCTGTTTCCTCCCTGTGGTGGATGGGATTTGGGTGGTGGGATCCCTGCCAGCCCTGTGCCCAGAGCAGAGAGCCAGCAAGGAGCAGTCAGGCAGCAGCATCCTTCCTCCAAGGTGACATTGTCCTTCCCAGTCCTTTCTGTCCACTTCACAGGGGCTACAGGGCACCCTGCAGAGAGGGGACACAGTGGCACCCAGGGGACACCCTCTCCTTGGCACTGCAGTCACCCAAAGGAGAGTGAGGGCAGTGGGGCAGGGATGCAGGACCCACCTCCCCCCTCTCCTTCTCCATCTCCCAGGTAGATTTAGCTCCAGGAGGGATCAGCCCTGATTAAGGCCCAGCTGCCACCATGTGCCAGGGGACAGCCAGAGCCAGGAGGGTGTCAGGTGCCATCAGGGATGGCAGATGGTCAAAGAGCCTCAACTGCTGCCTCTGGAGAGGGAGAAGGGTCCCATTGTCCCTCATCGAGGCACCCAAAGCAGCCCAATACCAAGGCGACAAGACCGAATTGCAGGTGGCACTGGGGGATGCCCTGCAGGGAGCCAGATGCCCGTTTCCCATGTCCCTGGTGCTCTCACATGGGACAGCCATCATCACATAACCTGTCCTCAAAGCCATCATCACCTTCCCTGCCCCCAAAGCCCTGCAGAGCAGGATGGATGGGACTGGGGGACCCTTGGTGTGCTCAGAGGGACAGGATGGGACAGGCAGCTGGCAGAACCCTGCAGTGCAGGCACAGCTCTGCCCCATTCCTGCTCCCCCATCACCACAGCTCCAATCCCACTAAAGGCAGATTAAAGCCTAGCCTGGACACAGTGTGGCTGATGGCATCAGAGGCTCTGGAGGTGAATTCCCAGCACAGTGGAACTGTGTCCCACTGCTCTTAATCTCTCCAGGAGGGGAAAAGGGCAGCAGAGTCATTAAACTGCTGTTAACGAACTTTTTTATGAGTCACTAAATGTGCACCTGCAGAACCGAGCACCTGCTGAGTCACTCATTGCAGCTGGAAGGGAGAGAGTGAGAACAGGCTCCAGGCTGGAGCTGAGCCATGTCATGGCAGGTTGTGCCATGTCGTGATACGTCCCCTGCTATTCAAATTAATGCAGTCATCCAAAATTGCTTGTTTGAACCTCAACCAGTCAAACCATGCCCAAACCAGCCCTGGCAGGGAGAGCACCCATGGGTGCATCCCCCTTCTGCTGCAGCTGCCAGGGGTGGGTGACAGAGGAGGGAAGGGGCAGCCAGGTCCCCTGGGTGCCACCCACAGGGGCCGTTGGGCTGGGCAGGATGGGGAAGTGCCGCAGGCAAATTTTGTGCTGCAGAAAAACCGCTTTGGGCTCTTTCACGCCCACGTGTGAAAAACACTTTTTGGGGGTGGTTGGATTTTTTTTTTTTTTTTTTTTCAACTAAATTTTACAAGCCAGATTTTGCACATCAGAAAGGGGCCATTCAGAGGACGTTTTGCATCTCCTCACTATAAATCAAGCTGAAACACAACAGAAAAAATGGGTAAGGGTTGCGGTGAAGTTAAGAATATCATCCACGTGCCTACAGCAACATTTGGTGCAGGCCAGCTTCTGTTAAAGTGAAATAAAAACCACCCTCAAAAGTCTGTCTTGGGGTTTTTCTACAAGCAGACCCCAGCAGGTTTGCGTGGGCAGGGAAACCCAGCAGCACATTTCAACAGTTCCTGGCTTCCCCTGTGCTCTCTGCGTGCCTCCAGCAGCTTCTCTGCTCCCAGCTCCTGCATGGTGGCAGCTACTTAAACCTGCAATGCCCTTCCCAGCCCCTTGGGAACCTGTTCCCAGCTGGAAAATCCAGATTATCATGTATGCATGGAGGGGAGAACCTGCACAGCCTCCGGCTGCCCTGCACATCCCTGTGGCAGCAGCACTGTTCATAGCTCAGACAAAGTACTCTGCTGGCAGAGCACTTGGGACACATTTTTTCCAAGATCTCCTGGCCCTTGATCCCCAAGAAACCCAAAATAAATCCCCCACCAAAAAGCAGTGGCCATCTTTAATGTTTCCAGCCTGACTAGGGCTCTCACACAAGGCCAGAAATCAAAAGTATCACAGCCAAGAAACATCAGGACAGGACTTGAGGCAGCATCAGAGAGGCCCAAGTGTTGCCTGGACACAGGTTTGGACCAGAACCAACACAGGTCCTCCCCAACTCCTCCCTGATCCCCCAAAACTGGCCTGAGCCAAAACTCCAGCCCCAGAACTGGCCCTGCTCCCCAGCGAGGCAGGATCTTGGTCACGGCTCTGCAGCCCAGAGCCATCGGTAATTAAACCGGAGCAAGACAATTTAGCTCATGATGCTGTATTAATTCTCTCTGCTGTTTCCAAGCTGTTCCTTTGCCTTCCCTGCTGCTCTGCTGTCGGGGCTGCTGACATGGGAACTGCTCACTGGGCAGTTTAGAGGCTTTTACCGTAATCAAGAGGATTTCTCAACACTCGCTGCTGGAAGAGACCCTGAGTGCTGACTTCTCATTTTCCAGGGAAGTGCAGAGGACGGAGAGAAAGGCTCTGCCTTTGCCCACCCAGTGTTCATGGGCTTTGTGGGTGCTCCTGACCTTGGCTCTGCCGGGATCCCTGCTCTGGCACAGCCCAGGGCTGGACACTTCCCTGCTGAAGGACCACATGATGCTGCCAAAACACTACCAAAGCCAATTCCAAAGAGGAAACAGGAACCTTGCTGGCAGCAGGCAACGATTGAGAGCTGGGCCAAAGCGCCAGGCAAGTTTATCTTGATTTAACAGGAAAGCTTTGGTGCCTTTTAAGTCCTCACCCTGAATCTTTGTAATACTTGACCCCCTAAACTCCTCCAGCCACTGCTGAGAGGCGAACATCACTCCCAGGCTGAACCCCTGCTCTCATTTCCTCCCTTTCCAAAAGCAGCATGCACAAAAACCATCTCCAGGAGCCTGGGATGTAGGGAGCCCTCTCCAGCTGGGTTCCCTTGTGCCCTGAGACCAGCTGGACTTGGCAGCATCCAGCACTTCAAAACCCATCCATCCTGCCCCCAGCCCCAACCTACCCCTGCCTTTTTATTTTTATTTCTTCCCTTTTCTTGCTAGAGCTTGGGGAGTAATTTCATCTGTTCCTGTCCAAGCTGCTCTACTACCCTGCACCACACCAGTGCCTCCGTGTTATGCCCCGCCACCATGTGCCCTCCTGTCTGGGATACGGCTCCTGGCTGAGATGGGGAAGGCAAGGAAAAAAGCAGCTCTTGGAGAGGGAATGAAAAAGAAGTTGGATTAAATCAGGCCAATTCCCCTTCACCATTAGTCCCCCACGGAGAACAGGTTGCAGCAGGAACCCAACCCTTGCATGAGCCATCAGAGAATCCACTCAGCGCGCTCCAGGCGTGCTTGGCTGGCTCTGCCCGCGGAGGGGAACAGCCAGCAGCCTTGTCCCGCACATCCCATGTCACACACAGCCACCACCGGCTTGGGGAGGGGCGTGCCTGTGCCCCGGATCCCCGCCAGCCCCGCGTCCCCCCCGTACCCACCACCACGGGCCGGTTCCCCAGGAAGTTGAGGTCGCTGTTCTCGCCGAAGAGGTACCCCTCGGGGTGCGTGGAGTCGAACTTCTCCCCGCCCATGATGAAGTGGTTGGCAAAGTAACTCCCTGGAATGAAAACAGAGCGAGGGCCTGAGCAGAGGGGGAGGAGGGGGCTCCAGCCGGGCGATGGAGCGGCACGAAGCCACCGGATCGATGGCTCGGAGGTGACTTTGTCCCCAGGGTCACCTTGCTGGGAGCCTTTCTGGTTGAGCTCACACGCTGAGAGCCCCCGGGCAGGCAGAGGCTGCCAAAAAAGCCAGAGTCCCTGCCTGCCCTCCCCTCTCCCTGCCTGCATCCCACCCGCTTCAGCACCACGATCCAAGCCCGGGCACACAGCGCCGGGATGGGGAGAGGCTGGCGCAGGTGTCCAGCCCCACGGCAGCGCTGGCCCGGGGGGCTGCTCCATCCGTGGGATTTAACAGGGCCTGCTCCCCTTTCCCTAACTGGGAAATCCCTGTGAGCCCCAGTACGGCCTGAGCCACCCAAGGTCACCCTGACCTTCAGCCATCCCCGCACGGGCATGAGCGGACGGGTCCGTGAGGAGGAAGAGGAGACGGCTCCTGGGGCAGCAGAGCAGAACTAACCCAGGCCATAAACACCAAATCCTGTCCCGAGAAGGCAGGACAGGTAGGGGCACAGCCTGACCTGCCTGCCAGCCCCGGGTAAGCCAGGCTGGCTCCCAGCCCCCAGGGGATGCTGCCGGGAAGGGCAGCACGGACCAGGCACACAGCCCTCGAAACGGGCAGGGCTGCTCCTGCCCAGAGCCTGATGTCCCAGACCTCGTGTGCCGCCCACGGCAGTGTGTCCACAAGCAGACCCTGCCCAGATTGGCTGCAGCTGCCACCAGGCAGGTGGGCAAAGCACAGCTGAGCCGAGTTCTGTCAGTTCTCAGCCTGCAGCCTTCCCTAGGAAGGGTTCATGTGCAGGAGTGAGGATTTTGGGGGCCTGCAGACCCTCCAGGAGGTCAGCACCTGCCCTGCAGAGTGCTCCACATTGCCCCGATGAACGCTGGGCAATGACCAGTGTCCCTTCTTCCCTCACAGAGCCAAAACACTGGAATGTTCCAGCCCTGAGATGGGAGCAGCCCCCAGGTCAGGCACTTCTTCACTAAAGAAGAATTTCCTCCCAGCCTGGCCAGGAGCTGACTGGTGCCTGTTCCTTGTCCATGAGATCTGGGCTGTGTGGGGAAGGCATGTTGGGGTACAGGAGCTGGCCAGGCGGGAGGGTTGGGGTTTGAGGTGAGAAAAAGGGGAAAGGGAAAGGTGGACAGGGATGGGGAACAGCAAGGGGTGAGCAGAAGCACCAGGAGTCTGTCAGACACGGACAGAGTGCCCTGCATCATGACGGCCACAAGGACAGGGTTTAGCTTATAAAAACCCCAAACCCACCAGCACAGATCTGTCTGCACCCCAAAACCAAACATTGGGGGACCAGAGGTAAAGGAGCGCAAGCCTGGGCTGCAGCACTGCTTGTGGAGACTGAGGTCAGAGCTTGCAATCAGCTTCCAACAGAGGCAGGCACTGCCCAGGGCTGGATCAAGCTTTAACACTGCACTTAAAACCCAAAACTGAGCCCAAGGAGAGGAGCAGGGGGGATCAAACTCTAGGCCAGGAGGGATGAGGGGGTTCACACAGCTCTGCCCCAAGGCCCCGTGGCGCAGGGATGCCCGGATGCAGCGAGCCCATTAGCAAATGTCGACCATCAATTATTGATGCCTGCTGCTTTCAGGTCCCATTTTCCATGTACATAATTTATAGGCAGCTCGCCTGGAAGGACTCGGCCACGTGGAAAAAAAAAGCCCCAAGAGCAAAGTGCCTTCGGAGCTGCCTGCAATGGCATAGCCAGGGGAGACTGGGGCCATCCAGAGCTTTTCCTGACACGGACTTGGAGCAAGAGCAGGAGGTGGCAAAAAAATTACATTTAAACACGGAGAAAAGCCACCCCAGCACTGGGAAAAAGCTGGAAAATGGAGTACAGGCTCTTTGTGATGGGCCCAGACACAGCTCAGTGTGTGCTGGGGGCTCCCACAGGATGGGCAGAGCAGGTGAGGACCACGCTGCCATCACCCAGTCTCTGTGCCAGGGGCTGGGAACATCCCTGGGTGCTGCAGGCTCCCAGCAGATCCCTGAGAGGCTCCAACTCCCTCTTGACAGCAGACAGAACCTGTTCTGTGCTCCCTCCCAGGAAAGGTCCTCCTTGCTGTTAAACAAGAGGCTTGAGTCGTGCCAGGCTTTTCCAGGGAAGCACCAGCACAGGAAAGCCCAGGGCATTGGCAGGAACGCATCAGTGACTCCCTGGACACGGCCGGGGCAGAGGAGGGAAGCACCTTCCCAGCCACAGCCACCTTATTATGGGCTGGCTGTAAATCCAACACCTCCTCCCGGGAAAGGAGAGCCTGTCAAGGACAGCCACATCTCAGAAAGGGCCGCACAGAGCGGCTGCTGGAAAGGAGGAATAAACCCAAATTGCCTAAGGTTCCTGGCAAAAAAGAGTCTTTGTGTCCTGCACATCTGCTGGCACCAGCACACGGGACACATCTGGCACCAGCTGTCAGCTCCTTTTCCCCATGACTGCCAGCGATGCCACCTTGTCCAGGTGACAGAGAAGGGTGAGGACCCTCGTGTGTGCTGTGCCCGTGGCTCTGGCATGCGGTGACACACGTTTTGCACTGTCCCCCAAGCCATTGCTGCCCTGCTGGGCTCTGGTACTGCAGCCTCTGGCTCTCCAACGTTACAGCCTTACTCCCCAAAGCTGCTGAAACAGAAAAGCTCATTCCCAGCTCATCCACACGCTCCTGGTGAGGGAAGCACCGGGTTTGCACAGCCTGCGGTCAGCACAGATGGGTGGCCTTGGCACGATGCTGGCACAGGGGCACCCTGCGGCCACGGGTGCCTGCACAAGGTGCTGTGACGGGCTGGTTAAAGGCTCTGGGTGCTTCTGCCCCTGGGCAGCCCATTATTCAATTCCGTGCTCTAAAGCGGGCAGGCAGAGCCAGCGGCAGCTGGAGCTGAAGCCAAACCCTGCCCAAAGCACTGCTGCATCAGCCCTCAGGCACCACGGCTGTGCCACCACCTGGGGTTGTGCCCCTAGGACTAGGGACACACTGCTGGATTAATCCCTGTGCTCCTGCCCCCAGCCAGGGCCCTGCTCACAGTCTGTGTGCCCCAGAGGAGCTTGGTGCCAACCTCAGCTGGGGACAGGGACTGAAAGCTGGAGACCTACCGCAAAAGCCATCCCAGTAGCCAGGCAGTGGGCTCCATCTACAGCCCCTGCTGGCTCTCCCTCCCATAAATTAAATTGTGGTTTAACTTATCCCATTGACATGCTGTCTGGAGGGGATGGGACCTCCAAGATGGGGAGATGCTAAAGTGGGACAAGACACAGCTGCCCTATTTCCACGGGCTGCACTGGCCACCCCGAGAGAGCCCACAGCCCTACAGCTGAAGCCACAGAGAGAGAGAAATGCCCCAAGGTCCCATGAGATTCCCCTCCAGGACCGCATTTCCAAAGCCAGGGGCTGTTTCCAGGTGGCTTTCGTGGCGAGGGAAGCGCTGCTGCCACAGAGGAATCGGCTCCGCTGCCCGGCACGTCCTCCCTCGGCTGCCGGCAGCGCTGAAGGCAAATCCCACCCGGATTAAAGGCAAACCAGCCATAATCTCCCAGGGCCACCAGCCTGCCCTTGTCCCAGTGCAGATGGCTGTGTCACCTGGGCACCTCCCGCCCCTCTCCCTGAGGACCCTGGGCAGCAGCAGGACCCTGCAGCTCTGCCCGGATCCCAGCGGCAGGACCAGCCCAGCTAAGCACACCCCGGAGGCCCGGGCTCTCCCTGAAAGCCGGAGTTAAGCATCAGCCTGGCGACCTCTGCCAGCTGATATGAGTTTGGAAGTGCTCAGCTGGGTGCACTTGCACTCTCCACCCCTTCATAGCCAGATATTTCAAGAGCCCCTAAATAAGACGGTACCTCAAAGGAAAAACTTGTAATGCATGGAGACACCGTCCCTACAAAGAGCAATCCCGTGGATGGGCTGGTCCAGCCTCACCTGGCATCCAAGTGACAGAGGCCTTGAAACCACGTAAAAAGGGGAGCTGGGGGAGCCCTGTGGGAAGCCAGGCTGTCAAGGATCAGCCATCTCCAGCCAGCTGTGCAACCTATTTTAGATTAAAATCCAAAAAAAAAAAAGCAAGCACAGCTTTTCAGGACAAGCACAGGGTTTGTGTTGGCTGTAATTCTTCCTAAGGAGATCTTTAGTTGTAATTAGCGAGTAATTTGTCACAGCGCTAACGATCCCAGCGTTTACCTTATCCTATTAACTACCAAAATAGTTACCTATTAATAATATTTAGTGCTGCACGGATCCTGTGCAATCTCCTCACATGCACGCACGGTGCTCCGGGGCATCACCCACCGGTGCCGGTATTTTTGCGGCTCTGAAGCGTTGCCCACCCAAGGGCTGGACCCCATCTCCCCTCCCTCCCCAGCGTGCCCCCCCTTGGACGCGCGCTCAGCCCGGCCCTTGCAGGGAAAACTGAGGCACAGAGAGGAGGGACGGATTTTCCAAGGTCACGCACAAGGTTTGAGACAGGGCCGGATTCGGGAGCGGGAGATGCATCACCAGCAAGCCTCGAGGCAGGGAGAGGATCCGGAAGGCGAAGGCTCCCCACGGCAGAGGCTGGGGTGCTACCATGGGGCAGAGCCCTAGGAAGGAGGGATCCCCTCCAATCCCTCCCACCCCAGCCTCCCTCATCCTCCCGGGAATTTAAACCCAGGATTTCCCTGAGCGGCCAGCACCAGAGTAACCTCGGTTATAAAAAGCGCCCCCGGAGCCCGATGCTGCACGCTACAAAAATAATTATAACAATAATGTCATTAAAGTTGCGTCAACTCAGCCAAGTTTGACGACCGGGGTTTACCGGCAAAAGGGAGCCCGGACAGGGGTGACCTCCATCCCTCCCGCGCCGCACTCACGCAGGGTGCCCCGCACCAGACCCAGATTTTTAGGGTGCTCCCACTGTGCGTCAGCGTTTGCTTTGGGGTGCGCAGGGTCACCCCCGCCCGGAGCAAGGTCGTGCCGGGTGCCCGCCCGACTCGCTCCCCTCTTTCCCTCCCCATCGGCGGCACCGGGACGCGAGACCCCCGGGGGCTCACCGGATTTCGGGGGGTATCTGTAGACGGAATTAGCGGGGATATCCACTTCCTCCACCCCTGCGTTCTGCCGGCTGGTCAGAGCCCCCATGGCCGGGCCGGGGCTCAGCGGGCGGGGGGCGGCGGGGAGTCCTCCCGCCCGGGACCGGGACGGGGGCCGGGACCGGGGCTGGCGGCGGCCCCCGCCCGCAGCATCCTCCGCTCCGCTCTGCGCNCGGCTCGGTCCGGCCCGGCGGTGGGGTGAGCGGACGAGATGCTGCCCCTGCCTCCCCGGATCACCGTGCCCAGGTGTCTCTCACCCACCCAGCGGGGTCCCCCCACGGTGGCACACGCGTGCCCACAGTGCCACCCACCTGCCATCCCCTGTGTCACCCAGTTGCCTCCACTACCAGTGGCTCTCCTCGCCATCATCTGCCACCCTCAGTCACTCCCCAGTGACCTCTGTCCACCACGGCTCACCCTCCCCCCATCCTTGCCCCCAGCCCCACCAGCTGGGTGGTACCGAGCAGCAATGCAAGCTCAGGGACCCCCAGGGACAGTCTGGGCACGGTCCCTGTGTCCCGGTACCCCCTGCCGCCGGCGTGTCCCCTGGGAGAAGGACAAGGACAAGCCCCCCACTTTTCCCGACAGGTCACGGGGGAAGGATTTTGTGCAGATGTTGGCACAGGGACTGATCCTCTCCAGCAGCACTTCAGGGGTGCGCAGCGCTGGGGAGGGGCAGGTTAAAGCCCCCTCCAGTGCACAGCTCCATCTTCCCCATCCTGCCTTCCCAGCTCCACACCAGGAGCAGCTGCAGCCGCCGGGCGCAGCCTCTGGAGGCAGGGAGCTGCCGCTGCGCTCCAGTGCGCGCCAACAGATTCCCCCAGTTCCCCCAGCATTAAATTATTTGGAAGCACTGGTCACCTACCCATTTTGCACTTGGAGCTGAAGAGCAAGGATAGACCCTTTGACCGCTCACTTAAACCCGCCGGTGATTAATTAGTCCGGCAGCGCCAGTTAGTGGAGCATCACATGATTTTGATTTGAGTTGATAACACCAGTGCTATAAATATCAAACGGGAGATGTGCAGGGAGGCGGATCAGCTGCCCTGATGTCCTCGGCTACTCAGTGGTGACGAGCAAAGGCCATGCCCGGGGCTCCCCCTTTTATCCCCTCCCTGCAGAGGGACACATGGATCCCCCTCCCAGCTGCTTCCTACCCACACAGCCCCAAAGGCAGCTGAGAAAAGCCAAACCAAAGAGCAGCCCGAGGTGGCTTTGTACCCTGTTTGTCGGCCTGTCACTGTCACACCGGGACGCACATTCCCAGCAGTGACACCATGTCCATGCTGCTGGATGTCACACCTGGGCTGGGTGCCAGCGGGAGCACCGGCTGAAGAGGAGGATTTAAGACTCCATGATCTTAAAGGTCTTTTCCAACCCAAATGGTTCTAGGAGGAGCCAACATCCACTCTGGGAGCCTGCTCCAGCTCTCGGTGCTGACACCCAGTTGGGAGCCCTGAGACTCCAAGGGCTGATCCCTGCTCACCCCACCACACATTTTTGGGGATTCCGTTCTGCACCTGGATCATTTAAAAAATCTAGCACAGCCCAGCATTGCTGAGCTGTCAGCCCCGCTCCCCTGATTCGCTCCAGCCAGCGCCGACAGCAGGAAACTGGGAGAGGGAGCCAGCACATTTCATTACCGGCACACAGCAGACTGCAGGCTTTTAGTGCAGATAATAATTCAAAGTTATCCCCGTGCAGATCCGTAACCCGGCAGTCATTACACGCAGAGCTGCTGCCTGCATGCACGACTCGTGGTTTTTTTCCCAGCGACTACTGCAGCAGAGGATTTTGTAGGACAGTGCCGCAGTGGAGCGCGGGAGCGCTGGCAGGAGCTGGGTGATAATGCGGATTCGAGGGCAAGGTCCCTCCCAGTTCTGCCCGGCTGCAGATCCCAGCACACATAAAACCAGGAGAAACCTCAGCAGGGCTGACCCGGAGGGAGAATCCAGAGAAGACTCCATGTTTAACCCCAGAATGCACGTGCTGCTGGGCAAGATGCAGGTCTGAATCTCGTGCTGCCCGGCTGTGGGATTTGGGATGTGTGTTTGAGCCTGCTCCCGCCTCCTTGTGCTGAGAGGGAAACTGAGTCACTGTAGAGCACAGCAGTTAATGTTGTAACAGGAGGGTGAGCAGCTCAGCCACAGCAGAAAATGTTTGTCTGTACACTCAGTCTATTCTCAGTCCACTCCCAGTTCCCCCAGCAGTCGCTGGCACAAACCTGGGGAGCCACCAGCCCCTCTCCTCCTGGGCTGGCTCTGCTCCCAGTCCCTGCAGCGCTGCAGTGGCAGTGGCCGGGGAGGGGGTGACCCTTCATTAGTGGCTGCTGAGGGCTGCCATGTCCTTGGCTCCCCCAGCTCCTGCCTGGGAAGGTGCTGGTAGACCAGCCCTGCCTGGAGGGGTGACCCCAGACCCCCGGGGCCTCAGGGGGCAGCAGGGCAGCATATCTGGAAGAGCACCTGAGCATGGAGAGGTGGCAGTGCAGTGAATCCTGCCCCAAAACGGGGTTCATTTTGAAGAACTCACAGTCCCGCTGACTTCTCCAAATGTCACCAACACTACTTTGTCACAGCTTTGGGTGCCAGGGGCCCATGAGCCACATTCCTATGAGTTTCCCTGGCAGGCACTACCCGAGGCCGGCTGCTCCCAGCTCGAAGCTGTGCTGTGCACACGAGTGGGTGGCTTTGGCAAGCAGGAGGTTCTGAGAGCTCCCCAGGGCTGCATGCAGGATGCAGGTGGGTCTGGCATCCCTGCATCTGGAATTGCTCCTCTCACACCTCCACCAAGAAGACTTCTTTGTGCCAAGAAGACAAAGCTACCAAAATCTTACTGGGCAAGAAGGACCCTCCATACCCATCACTGTATCCCCGTGAGTATCCTGGAAAGACATCCAGCCTGGGGAACCATGCACTGGCATTGCACCCCTGTCTGCTGGGCCTCACCTCCATGGGACCACCAGGACTCTGCAGAAGCCCCACACAGGCTGGGGGCAACCAGCTGCACGTGCAACTTCAAGTGTCCATCCCTCTGCCTCCTCATTCCCTCTCCCCTAGCCAGCTGGTCACCACTGCCACATCCAAACCTCCAATGGCTCTTTCCTGATCAACCTATTTTCACACCATGCATTTGCAAAGTCCCTCATTTATTCGTTTGGGGTTTAAATGCCAATTTTCCCTTTTTAATCAAAACACTTCAAGGCATGAATTGCACAAGTCCCACTCGGGTCCCCACATGTGGTGTGGGGGAAGTACACCGGGGGGAGTTCATCCTTGCAGGCTGAGACTAGAGCTCAGAATCATGAGGATTTTAAGCATTAACAAATAATCCCACCCCACCCCCAAACTGGGAGCTGCCCTGAACCCTGTAGCCTTTACATGGGAGGGGTATGAGGATGAAGAGGATGGGTCCCTCCTCCTGCCCCCGGTATCTGGTTAGGGTCCCAACTCCGGGGGCAACAGGGTTCCTAGATGGGAAGGTGGTGCTGGGAGAGCCTTGATGGTGGAATGGGGGAGCCTTGCTGAGGAAGCCAAGGCAGGGGATTAAGGTGCAGCCCCTGCGGGAGTGGCCCCCCAACAGGGGTATCCAGAGATGGGCGGAGCCCCCCCCATGACCCCTCCAGCAACGAGCCCCCCACGGACCCTCCTCTCCATGGCCCCCTCGCAATGAACGTCCTTAGCTCCTCTCAATGAACGCCCCCCAAGCCGAATCCCTGTCAATGAACCCCGCTAACAGCCCCTCTCAATGAACGCCCCCCAAACCGAACCCCTCTCAATGAGCCCCTCCCGCACCTCCTCAATGAACCTCCTCAATGAACGTGACGTCACCAACGCCTCACGATAAAACCCCACCGCAGCCAATCAGAGGCCCGTGCTCCCCTTCAACCTCCCACCTGGCCCCGCCTCCGCATCCCCCAGCCAATCGCGGCGCCGCCTGCAGCCAAAACA
>WEKY01061462.1:638227-681516 GCA_013390045.1 Picathartes gymnocephalus
TGTGCAGGGGGGTGGGGGTGTTTATAGGGTCCTGTCGTGGGGGCAGCAAAAGGGGCAGGGGAATGATGAGCACCAAAAAGGTGACACCAGCTGGGCCCAATTGCAAATGCAATTGGGCCCAAAGGTGTTTGGTTTTAAGCCCCTCAATCCCAGCCAGGAGTGCAGGATGGCTCTTTGTTGGCTCTGCTCTGGTGCCCAGTGGTTTGCTCAGAGTGTTCCCAGTTATCCTACAGGAGGTGGCACTGGGGTGACCTCAGATCCTGCTGTGCCCACCTCAGCACCCCCAAAGCAGGTTTTGAGCACCTGGTTTTCCCCTGAAAAACCAAACTCACCAGGGAGAACATTCCAGGGGGAGCTCCCTGGGAACTGAGGTGCCTGTGGGGTACAGTGGAGCAGCCGGGGATGGAGTCCGTCCCTGTGGGGGGAAGGTTTGGGGACATCCACCAGGAGGGCAGGGTTTCCACAGGGCAGCCCCTGGGGGATGTACCCCATGAGCTCTGGGTCCCCCCCAGGTGCCTCTGGGGTTCCCCTCAGGGTTTCTCACCCTCCCACTGACCCAGGAGGTGCCACAGTCTCTGTGCCCCCACTCCCAGTATGTGTCACTGCCTGCGTGTAGAGGGGATATCCCCAGTGCCCTGAGCACACAGCCACGTGTCCCCAGCTGTGACACCCCTCAGTCCCCCTGTGCTGCTCCAGGGATTGGGGTTTCCCTGCCTGTGACCCCCCCACTCATGACACGACTTGCGTTCAGTCTCAGCACACACTGGGGGCTTCCTCCCATCCACGGTGAGGGGTGGGTGGCACCGAGGGGCTGGGGAAAAACAGCTCCAGGCCTTGGGGGTGGCACAAGGGAGAGGAGGGGACGTGTCCCTCTCTCGGGGTTGCGGTGTGTTGGTTGGAGGTGGGCAGCAGAGGGGTTTGTGCCTTCCTCGTTCAATGGCAGCGCTGCAAGAGGGACGAGGGTGTGACAGAGGGGGTGACAGAGGGGGTGACAGAGGGGGTTTCTTCACTTGGAGATGAGGAAGGCAGCTCAGTGATGCTTATCCCGACAGCAAACCAGCGGCCTGGGGTGGGACTTGCTTTTGGCATCAAACTGTTCTGCTGCTGCCCTTCCCACTGAGATCCCCATTTCCCCTTTCTCCAGCAACAAATGAGCTCCTCTTCCTCCTCCTTCCTCTTTGGGCCCACAGGCTGCCCTGGCAGGGCACAAGTGGGGCTCATGAGGGCCAGGGGGTGCAGGACACCAGGGGGCTGACACAGACCCTGGGAGGGGCTCGGCAGGGGCTGTTCAGGAGGAGGGATGCTGCCGGCCCTCCCTTGTGCACGAAGGGAAGATCCTGCTCCACTCAGGAGTGCAGGTGCTCGTCACCCTTTATTTCTGCAGGCTGGAGTCGCTTGCTCAGTCCAGCCCCGGAGGAGTCCGGCCCCGGTACACGATTCCATCCCTGCCCACCAGTTCGAACACTCCAGGCTGGAAAGCAGGGGATGGGCTGGCTGCTACACCGGGCTGCATTCAGCATCCCCAAGCCAGCCTCCCCACCCAGCTCCTCCTGGGGAAACTGAGGCATAGATCCCCCCCAGATGCTCAGCATCACCCTCCCAGCCTCAGTGTCCCCTTCCTGTATCCCCACCTTGCCCATCCCTACCTTGTTGGGGCTTGGCAGGAGGGGCTCCATGGGCTGCACCGGGCAGTTGCTGGTGTGTCTGCCCCCAGAGTACATCGGTGATCTGCGGGAATACCCCTCGGCTGCCTGCTCCCTGTGGGACAGGGCACAGGGATGCTCAGTGCCCAGCGCTGTGGCACCCTGTGCTTCACCCTGCTATGCCAGGGAGGGGTTCCGGGGGTGCTCCCCCTCCTCCAGCTGCTGCAGGAGACGCCTGCCCACCCAGCCCTGCAGGATCTGCCCTTTCCCCACAGCCCCAAGAGCTGCCCATGGGCATGACAGGTCCTGGTGCCCTTTGCAGGGGACACCAGGAGGCAGGAGCAGGGCTGTCCCAGCTCCAGGGCTTGATTTTGGGAACTCCTTTCACAGGAGGCACCAAGTCCCCACCACGCCTGAGCTCAGACTGACACTGGACGCAACTCATCACATGTGGCTTCAGCAGCATTGAGACAGAGACCTGGGCTAGAGAGGACAGCACAGGGGGCTGTAAAACCCCTCTGACCTGGGGCAAGCCCAGCTGATTCTCTGCTGATCGTCTCTGCCCAGGCACCTCCAACACCCTCCACCCCCAGCCAGGGAAGAGCTCTCCTTGTCAGGACAGGGCTCCCCTGTGCCCCAGAGGCCAGGGATGGGTCCCTGTGTCCCTACCTGTGCTCCTGTGTTTGGTACTGCTTGGGACCATGGGACAGGCGCCCAGAGGGGCGGGGGGACGGCGGTGGCTTGGACAAGATGATCTCAGGGTGTCTGGGGAGGGTGACAAGGGCCACGGGTGGGTGACAGAGGCCAGAGGAGCCACCCCTGACACTACAGGGCACTGCCAGCACCCATCTGCCCCTGTCCCACCCCTGATGCACCAGTGCTGGTGCCACTCACCGGCCAGGCAACTGCACAAACTGGTCACAAGGTGTGTACTCGGAAGAGGGCACCCTTAGGAGCACCCTAAAACAGGGAGAAAAGGGCTGGGCAGGCTCCTGGGGGACACAGCCCTGCCTGTGCAGGCAGAGCCAAGTGCTGGGCACGGCACTGCAGGGAGTTCCAGCATTTTCAGGGGAATTGTGGGATGCTGAGCCTGGATTCTCCACCACCACGACAGCACAGTCCAATCCACTGGCTGGTTACAAAATAAAGGGGGTGCCATGGGGGTAATGGGCTATTTGTGGAGTCCCACCTGGGATAAAGCTCCAGCTCATATTAGACAATGGTGAATCCACAGAGAGAAGCTCCCAAAACCCACTGCTATGGGAATTTCTCCTGGGAGCAACGCAGTCCCATGGGAACTAGGGCTGGTGGCAAGGTCAGACGGGGGGGTTCCTGTACCCGTTGCTGGGGGGGATGCTCCCAGCCTGGGACACGCTGGCCTCGGTCCCACTGGCACCTCCAAAATGTGGTGGCTGCTTGTGGCTGCCCAGGACACACAGGGATGGGAGGTGGAGGGCACAGGCTCCCACAGCTGCCATCCCAACCAGCCCTCACACCTGTGTCCTCGCTTGGTCAGCACCCAGGACCCCCCTGTGCCCTGCCAGGAGGGCAGGTCACAACCCAGCTCTGGCACCACGCGTCCCAGCCCTGCCAGGGGACAATCCGCTGTCCCCCACACTTGCCACAAAAGCCTTGGCACCTACAGTCCAGCTTCAGGTGGGAACGGCTCCATCCTGGAGCTGCCTCCTCCGTGTGCCTCCTTGGATGTCGGGAGCCTACAGCCAGTGGGAGGAAATTACCATCAGTAACCCCACGGTTCCATCCAGTGGATAAATGGATCCAGTTCCAGGGCACCACACGGGCCCAGCTGGAGGGAACGAGGCCAGTGCTGTCCCCAAAGCCATTGCTGTCCCTATGGCACTCACCTGCTAGTCCCAGCCACACTCTCGGCTGGGATCCATAGGGTCTGGGATCCTGGGTGGCCTTGTACTGGCTGCACCTGCTGGACTGGGATGGGGGTGCCAGAGGCTCCTGGATGCATTCCCGAGGCAGTGAAACTGCCACTCGGACTCTTTTTCAGAACGTGGGGAGGAGCCTGAGCAAGCAAAGCAGTGTTTCAGCCTCAGCTCTTGCTCCCAAAACTCCATCCCTTTCCCTCAGGGAAGCCCCCTGTGCCACTGTGAGCTTGGCCTTAAACCAGACCTTAGTCTTAAACCAGACCTTGGTCTAAGGGCAGCAAGATGGGGGTGCAGACTCCAAAGGAGGGGGCATCTCAGGGGGACCATCCAGGGGCCTGGGAAGAGCCTCTACCTGAGAGATATTTAGCTCGATCTTTTCATCCTTGAACTCTCCCACATCAGTCATCTCTGGGGGAACATCCAGGTGGATGGGAAGAGCCTCTGCCTTGGAGATACTTATTTTGATCTCTTCATCCTTGATCTGTCCCATGCCATTCTGTCCCATGTCATTCTGTCCCATGCCATTCCATCCTGTGTTGCTCCATTGTACATTCTGTCCCATGCCCTTCTGTCCCATATTCCATCCCATGGCATTCCGTCCCATGTCACTCTGTCCCATGTTCTGTCCCATGTCCTTCCGTTCCACATTCCATCCCATGCCCTTCTGTCCCATGTTCCATCCCATGTCCTTCTGTCCTGTGTCACTCCATTGCACATTTCGTCTCATGTCATTCTGTCCCACATTCCATCCCATGCCCCTCCGTCCCATGTTCTGCCCCATGTTATTCCATCCCATGCCCTTCCATCCCATGTCACTCCGTCCCACATTCTGTCCTGTGTCATTCCATCCCATGTTCTGTCCCATGTCATTCTGTCTCATGTCATTCTGTCCCACATTCCATCCCATGCCCTTCTGTCCCATGTCACTCTGTCCCACGTTCTGCCCCATGTCATTTGCCCCATAGGAGATCGAGTGGCTGCTCGCATTCGCCTCCAGGAAATCCTTCCCTCTGCCCTGTGTCTTGGCCTTGGGGGGCAGAGGGCTGATGGGCCGGCTGTCCCCATGCCTTGGTATGGGTGTCCTGGGCCTTTCCACGAGGGTAACTGGAAGAAGAGACCAGAGGGAGCTCCCCAGGGTCAGGGGAGCCTGAGGGAACATGGCTGGGAAAAAACCCAGCAGTCTGCAGACCCCCTGCCCAGCCTGCTGTGCCCTCACACCCTCCAGGTCCCTCCCCAGCTGTGCCCAGAAGTACTTTCGTTGCCGATGACAATCAGCTCTTGGTTCTCCCATGGGTCTGCGTGCCTGGAGGGAGCATCCTGCTGACTGTCTGGGACACCTTGTTTGCCCTGGCTCACCATGTCCTTCACGGCAGACTGGGAAGGAGAGGATGGGCTGGCTGCCACACCGGGCTGCATTCAGGATCCCCAAGCCAGCCTCTCAACCCAGCTCTTCCCGGGGAAACTGAGGCACAGATCTCGCCTTGATGCTCAGCATCACCCTCCCAGCCTTGGTTCCCTCTCAGCATCTCCTCTTGTGGCTGAACAGCACTAGTCACGGACAGCTCCTTGTTCACCAGGACCCCCAGCTCCTTCCCCAGAGAGCTGCTTTTCCAGCCCATCAGTCCCAGGCTGTGCTGGTACCTGGGATTGTTCCTCCTCAGGTGAAGAACCCTGCATTTGCCTTTGTTGAACTTCAGACAGTTCATCCCCAGCCTGTTTAGTCCTTTGGGCACCTCTGTGCCACAGCCAACCCAGGGGATAAGCAAACACCTGACTGATGCCACCTAATACATCAGTGAGGCATTCTTCCCTCCAGCAACGGGATTCAGTATCCCAGACCTGCCCCACAACATCCCTCTGCTGTCCCCCAACCCCAGCCACCCCTCCAGAGAGACCTGGAGGGCAGAGAGCCATGGTCCTGCCTGATGCTGAGCAAGGAGGGGCTGTGGTGGGATGTCAGTGCAGCCTGGCCCCAGGGAGGTACCAGCTCCTGTTGTTTCTCCCACCACCCTGAACATGGCCCTTTTCTGAGCAGAAAACAAGCCGGGAGCACACGTTAGGCCAGCTGAGGAGCTGTCCTGGCTCAGACTAAGCCAGGTCCAGCTCCTGGTGGGATGCACAGGGAAGAGGAGCCTTGAGCAACCTCAGCAGAGGCGCCAGGGTGCACTGGGGGCTGTGATCCCACTCCACTGCCAGACCTTGGCCTCCTCTTCCTCCTTCTCCTGCTTTCCTGCCCACCAGGAAGTCCTCCAGCTCGTCCCAACACACATTTCTCACCTCCTCTGGGGCTGGTGAGAAACAGCCTCTTTTCCAGCCTTTTTTTTTTGGGAAGGAAGGCATCAGAGCCATCCGTGTAACTGGGGGCAGGATGGGATCAGAGGAGTGCTGACCCCTCCCAGCATTTCTGGGGACCATGCCCTGCTGTGGGGGGAACCTGCCCTGGAGCAGGCCCCAGGTTACTCAAGGACGTACTGTGACACTGTCCAACAGCTCGTTACGGAGGTCATGCAGCGTATTCTGGAAGTTTTCCTGGAGTAGGGCGAGGGCAGGGACAGGAGTCAGAACACAGGAACAGGTTTTAAAAGGAACATTTGCAAATTTACTCGGCCACCAGAGAGAGGGATCTGGGATGGGGCTATGCCCAGTGGCTGTGCCTGTTCTGCACCGGCGGACCTTTGTCTCCCCACCTTCCCAGGACCCAGATTACTTTTTTGATGGCTGTTTAGCTCTCAAATGCCTCAGCAGCCCTGTTTGAGGGAGGCAGTGACCTCTACCACCAGCCTGACCTGCACGCAGTGGTGCCCTTCTGCCCTCCCTGGGGCAGTGCTGACAGAAGGAAAGTGGGGTGCTCCATGTGGGTTGGGATGAGCACCCACGTTCTGCTCTAGGGACACCCTTTCCACTCGTCCCTCCTGGTGCCCTTCACACTGGGAGCCTCCAAGGGCTTCAGGGCAGGGGCAGCAGGGCACCGCAGTGAGGGGCAGCTCCTGGGGGCACCAGCAGCAGCTCACCATGTCAAAATTCTCCTCCATCCTCTGCATGTACTCTGCCATGCGAGACTGCTCCACCTTCATCTCAGTGACCTCCTCACGGAGCTCCTGGCAAAAAGCCCGGACCTAGGAGAGGGGGATGGCAGGGTGAGCCCTAGGGTAGGGTCCCTGGGGTCCAGGTTCTTTGCACCCACCATGGTCTGCACAGAGCTGGGGGCACTTCAGGGCCTGGGCAATGTTTGGCCTTCAGCACATCCTCAGCAGCAGCTCCACAGCAGCACGAGGGGGTGCAGACCCCAGAGGAGGGGGTGGCTTTGGGGGGAGCATCCAGGGCTGGGAAGAAGCCTTTACCTTGGCAATTTCTTTTTCATTGGCTTCCACTTTCTGCTTTAACTCCTCAAGGAAAGAGGCAGAGAAAGGGCTTCTCTCAGCTCCCTCCAGTGGTTCCCCACTCTCCTGGACAAGCAGATCCCGCAGGCCCAGGTGTGAAAGCATCCCATTCAGGAGGTTGTGCAGTTGCTCGAAGTTGATGGCTCCAGCCCTTGATGACCCGAGGGCAGCATCCAGCATCTGGCCCAGGGTGAGCGTTGCCATTGCTGCTGACCTGTCCAAAAGTACAGAACTGCCATGAACAGGAGCCTCTGGTGCTTTTGCTCTGGAGACGAGGGTGGGTGGTGGTAGGAGGTGGCAGGAGGTGGTAGAAGGAGGAAGTGGAAGAGGTGCACAGCCAGCAGGCTCCTTCCTGTTGGTCTCCTCCTTGTCCTGGAGTCTGTGCCACTTGTGTTCCTCTTTACAGTGTCCCCCTGCCCTGGCAAAGAGTGCCCATTGTTACACAGCAATGACTCAGCCCTATGTGGAATGTCTCCATTGTCCCCCCGCTGCTGGTGATGCCCTGGTTCCAGCAACCAAAAGGACCTGAGGGGACCATGTGCCACAAAACCTCCAGCTTTTACCACTTTCTTCCTTCTCCATGTCTGCTGGGCTGGGAACCACAGGGACCTCTCAGGATTCCCTGCAGAGGTTCCCTGCTCTCTTGGGCAGGCAGATCCCACGGGCCCAGGTGTCCAAGCATCCCACCTGGGAGGCGGTGCAGGAGATAGAGCAAGGTGGGCACAGCCAGCAGGCTCCTTCCTCTCCTCCTCATTCTGGAGCCTGCATGTCTCCCCGTCCACAGCTGCACCCAAGCTCAGTGCTGGAGACAATTTACTGCAGCAGCAACTGTAAGGGGAAGTTATGGAGGTACCCTGACCACTGAAATATAAAAGGTAATCAGGGATAATGCAAACAAATTTTAATGAGAATTTCAACCTTGGTGGTATCTAGTTCACTTCTGACCCTACCAACAGCAAAGCCACAGCTTTTGCTTTAACAGTGCACAGTGCTTTGGGAAACCCCATATACCCAACCACTGCACTGGGGTTAAATCACCATGAAATTATATCCTATACAACACAGAGTAAGGGCCCAACAAAATGGGGACAAACAGCAAGCTGTCACTGTTGGTATGTGTGTTGTACAGGAACAAAGGCATTTATTTGTGAAAGTAACACCACTAATGCCCAAGACATTTGTCTTGGCATTGAACAAAATGTTTGCCATTTTGAAATACGTCCTGCTGAAATCCTTGAAACTGTGCTTATATACACTGGGAAGAGCTGAAAACTATTTGTAATTCCATACAGACCACACCACTATAGAAATAAGCCATCACTCAAACACCTGGGTTTGTAGTTTTCTCCAAAATTAGGGGATGCGACTTCAACTAGTCAGTTCTGTCACAACCCATGAATTGCTACAATCTACCTACACATCCCAGCAAGATTTCCTGCTCACCCCCACTGGAATGAACCTTGCACTGGTGGAAAAATTACTGCAGCACGACAAGCTGTGTCACCTGCTGGAAGCAATGAACACAGAGCTCTAATCACTGCTCATCAAATACAGAAGAGATACACCATGTCTTGGCAAGAGTGATGAGAAATGGAGAACATCACCGGTGGGATTGTGCCTGGGTGGTCACCCACTGCAACAGGAATTCCAGATCTAACACTGCATCCTGTTGTAATTTTGTTGATTTCTGTCATTTTATGCTTAATGTACTCTAGTGTTCTATATGCTGGAGTGTTTCTATTAGCTAGACAGGTAGCACTGTCCCACAGATGTCCTGGCATACATAATATTGTTCCATCACATTTAACAGTCTAAAAAATCACAGTATTTAGCTAACCTGATCAAAAAGTTCTCACAATTAATAATTTGAACATGATAAATCCCTGTTTGGACACACAGAGACAAGAGGTGACCACAAGGCCACTCTATGGAACAAGAGAAGTTGTCTTTAGTAACAGGGTGGATTCTGGTGGTGCCTCCCCCCTGCTCTTGAGCTGCACTATGATCTGAGAAATGCTTGTCAGACCTTGGCCTTGAGAACAGCACCTGGCCTGAGCAACTCCCAGTCTTATCAGAAACACTGTCTGCTCCCAGGAACTTGTGCTGTCTAACAAGCTCCTGTTTTTTAACAAACAAACAGCCTTGGAAAATTATTTTTCTTGCCTGAATAACAACGCAAGCAGAACACTTTTGTTACTGAACTTTCAAAGAAAGCTGCTGACCTGAATTGTGGCCAGGAAGGAAAGGAATTATGACCATTCCTCGAGGCTCAGCCCTTTGCCTGTTGAGAAGATGCAAAGACATTCGATGTATTTCCAGGAGCTCAAGGGGCATTTTTCTGAGGTACCTTGTACAGGCTCCTTCAGGTCTGTGTGCAAGTGGGAATGCACTACAGCAAACATACTATGGACGTTGCTCTCCTAGAGTCTTAAGTACTTTAGATTTTTAAGTAAACACTATATGAAATTGTTAAATTGTTTAACCTGAGCATAATCAATAACTTAACAGCTTATGCTGATAAGTGCTGTTAAACCTTTGGGCCTAAACTGTTGGTCAAGTCTGGGGCTCAGTTTTGCAAGGGGGTCTACTCTGAAACTTGTGACTCATCTTGTGATTCCTTATCCTTATTTTCCATATTCCTTTCCTACCCTTACCCTTCCCCCCTTCCCAGCCTCAATGTAGATAATTTTTTGGATTGATTCTGGGTTTACGTTGAATGATTTTAGATTTTAGTTTGCTTTTACCACCTAGTAAGTAGTGAAGTGAACCTTGCCAACGACTTTTTGGAACTTTCACTTCTATACTAAAACTGCTTTTGCAGATACCTTTGCTGGTAATTCTGTAAGGAACCATAAAACATTCACTCAGGACAATGGCCCAGGGCACACAGGCACAACCCTCTGCTCAGTGATGCTGTGATTCCATGGTTTCTACCTAAATACAGCCCAGCAAAAGCAAGCCTGAATGGGGCAACAACCCTCAATGAGCCCCAACCGTGCTCTCCTGGCAGGTCTGACAAGCACTTTGAAGGGGAGAGAACAGCAATACTGCTCACACTCTTTAACACTGGCTTCCAGGATGAAGAACATTGTCCAGCACTGGCTCAGAAAAAGGGGACAAAGATATCTGCAAAGACTCCACAGCTCCAGATGATCTGTTCAATACTTGCAGTACAACATCACGTTACCTCTGCAGGCCGAGGAGCCAGGCTGTGATCACAGAATACAGCTGAGATTTGTCTGTGGTACTTTGAAAATGCAGGAAAACCCAATACCAGCTTTGAGATCTTGTCCAGTCCTGCACATCCCTCATGGAATTTGGCTTGGAGGTAAAATCCATGCTGGATACTGAAGGTGGTCCAAGCACTCTGTGCCAAGGTCCGTTTGTTTGCCTGGTGTTCAAGGCTTGTCCTATTCAGTCACTGCTGGCCCCTTGGCACATTTTAGATATCAGAGAGAAATAAAAGGGTGTAGAATAAGGATAACCAAAACTAAATAACTAAACATTTCCTGTGCTGTTGAAGCAACTACTTTCAGCAGCTTCTATTTGTTCCTCAACTCAGCAGAATAGAAAGTGGTGCAGGTGTTACTGGAGTGTGTTTGTCTCATCAAGGGGAAAGATCACACTTTGGGAATTTATCCTTGTATCATCCTGGAGACCAAGCCCTCCACATGCATCTCGTGCTGCTTCCTCAAGTGTCCCCTCCACCCAAAAATTAGTATCACTCAAGAAAGGAGTGATCAGCAAGTCCTACTTCCCCGTGGAAGAAGGCTGCAAACTGCCAAGTGAGCCTTGTTACAGCAACAGCCCCACTGAACAGACACAGCAGCTCTTCAGAGGCCACAGGATTCACAGGAAGCACCAAAGCTGAAAAATCTTACACTTTTTATTGCAGGTTCAGTGTTAGTGTTTTGGAGAGCACAGCTGCATTAGAAGCAGACATTGTTCCAACTTCCCTTCCCCACGAGACTCTGCCACAAACTCATCAGCCCCAGGCAACGCCGAAAATCGCGCCTGGCTTTGCAGTGCAGACAAGTGTTCCAGTGAGGACCAAGACCCTCACGTGACTCGTCACTGAAGAGCAATAATGATCCAAAGCTCACAAAATGAAAAGGCCAACACATTAACTAGCATTCCCTGCTCTGCTGGGACACACACATCAGCCAGTTCCCAGCTCCCTGACCCAGGGATGGGAGCAGCCCTGCCAGTGGGTTGCTCTAAGCTGTCCTTTTGGGATGTTCCGCTAACTTAATTTTCATGAAAGTCCCTGCTCTGCTGTGCAGGAGAGGAGAGGCCACTGAGCTGGCACGGAGCTGCTCTTGGTTCAGCTCTGCCAGCAGCACAGCCTGAACGTTCCCTTCCGTGCTCTGGGGTGAGACACAGGCAGAAACAACCCCAAAGGCTGCTCTCACTGCTCACACAGCAATGAGCAGTCTCTGTTCCCTTCTCAGAAGCTGACAGCTACTTCTGTTTAGCTTTTCTTTCCGCCCCTACAGGGCAAGAGATAACACACTAAAAAAAAAAAAAAAAAAAAAAAAAAAAAAAAAAAAAAAAAAAAAAAAAAATCATTAAAGGAACTTTAAAATTCAACACCACCTCATTTCTCCATCTCTTAATTAAGGTGTAATCCTCCCCACTGCCAGTGGCCCCTTCTATTCACTTGTAAAGTGCTGGTCAGGTTGATTTTTTTTTTTTCTATTAGATCTCATGGCTCAAGACCCTGAAAACCTCAATGCTCCTACAAAAATAAACAGTTGTGTTATGCCTATGTTTTATGGTATTGCCTTCCCATGCAGATTTCCTTCTCTTGTGGAATCCAGGAGGGGGGCAGGCTCAGGTCTAGTCATCGACAGTGATGTTGCGGAAGAGATAGGCCATGGACTCGCCGTTGTGGATTCGCCGGATGGCTTCCGAGAGGATCAAACTGATATCCACAGTCTTTATCTTGGGGCACTGCAGCTTCTGCACCTCATGAGGAACAGTGTTGGTCACCACCACCTATGGAGGGCCAGAAAGGAAAGGAAGTTGTATTGCTGGAACATTCATCCTCCCTGAGCAGCCACCCTGGACTGACTCCAGGAGAGCTGTGTACTGCTATTTCACAGTTCAGGGGGAGAATTCCTGGCATATTAGGAAAAAAGATTAAAATAAATGGTCTCCCCTCTGTGACAGTCTGTTGAGGGGACCAGCATAACCAGCACTCTCCAAGAGGCTGACGGGTCCATTCATATTGCAGAATCTCTTACTAAGGCTTGAAATCCCATCCTCTTCATGAACCTGCAGCCCTGGACCAGCTGGGGGAGAGGGGCTGCACAGTGACATGGCAGCCACACACCCCAAGCTGCAGCAAGGGAAGTGTCCAGGCACAGATGACTAATATTTGTATTATGGAGAAAACATTCAGGGGAAGCAGATCTGATCTGAGCAAGTATTAATCACACACACCTTTTTTTTTTTTTCTTTTTTTGTTCCAGTGAAGAACCAGCTAACTAAAAGCACCTAATTAAATGAGTAATTCCAGACATGAGCTACATGCCATGGGAAGGACATCAATTTGTGAGTTTTGCTGCCAGCCCCTTCTCTGCAGTTCAGAGAACAGACTCACCTCATCAATGGAGGATTCTTCTATGAGACGGGGGGCATCTGCTGACAGGAGCCCGTGAGTAGCCATCACAAAAATCTTGTAGGCTCCACGCTCTTTCAGGATCTCTGCAGCAGCTACAAAGCTTTCCACATCATCAATGATGTCATCCTGAGCAGAAACAGAAATAACATCAAAACCAGAAGTTTACAGAGCCTGCAGGGCAGGAGAGGATCTGCAGGGTACTGCAGCTTTGGCCATGCACACGGATGAAAAACAGAATCCCTGTCTACTTCAGCTGCTGATGAGGACAGCCACGTGCATGACTAATCTGTGAATGCTATTTCCCTGGTTTAATGACCCTTTTGCTAGTGTGGAGAACAAATGTTGTGTCTTGGAAACAAATTAGTCTCTGCACAGGCATATTTTTTCATGGGGTGGGAGCTGCATGTTGATTACTTACACTGCAGCATGGCACAGCAAATAAGAGAAGCTCGGCAAGTTTTTTGTTTGGTTGGGGTTTTTTAACACTTCAGGAGTTCTCTGTGTGCCCTGGATTTATTCACTACTTGCAGACATCTGACACTTAGAATCAAGGGAGCAAGGAGATTTTAGGGCTCAAAGAGCTGAAGTGCAGAGGGTTTTCAACGGAAAGTTGAAATAACCAAAGCCACCAGCACTACTGGAGAGAAGAGTGTCTAACATGTTCCCACTCATATACCAGCCATCCCTCCAACCCTCAGGGATAGAGCAGCTGAAACAAAGATGCTGTGAGGAAGCCACCCCCCACCTGCTCCCCTCACACTCGTACCACAATGATGGCAATTCTTCCTCCAACATCTCCAACCACAGTTATCGGCGGTTTCTCCTTGGCCATCATCACTAAAGAAGAAGGGAAAAAAAAGAGTCCAGGTGAGTCAGGCTTGAGTCAAACCTCAACAGTTCCACCACACAAGAGGCTGAACCATTAAACATCTTACACTGATGCAGACAGACGTGCTTTACATGATCCTGACACCCACCTAAGTGAGAAACCCTCATTTAACCATCATTTTCCTCCTCAAATGAACAGCACTGCTGCATAAAGAGGAAACTCTCTGTTTCTGTGTGGATTTTGTACTGACCTCAGAAACAGAAAGCAATTCCAACTCTCTAACAGACCCCTGGGCAGGGAGAGCTACAAAGCAGCACCTAGTTTATGGGCAATATCAGTGACCTTCTCTGTGCACCAGCACAGGACTTGAAAAAGGGTCCATTCCATGATTGGGAACAACAAGTGGGCTTTTCCAAGCAGCACCTCTCAAAGGGCAGGTGCTTTACAAGGTGCAACTTTTCACCTCTTGGACTCAGTAAATCATCTGTAGGATCAGAGACTTGCACTGTAGCTCATTTGCTTTCTCACATCACCAAACACAGAAGGGTCTTTGAGAGGGTGTAAGAACCTTAATAGCACCTGCTCAGGCAAAGAAAGATTAAGGAAGTTTGCAGAAGCAAATTTGCTGATTATTTTTTAAGTGGATTAATGAAAAGAGCAGGACAAAATCCAGCTGCAACTCAGTTCAACAAGCTCAGTGCAACCAGCAATTGGATCAAAGGATACACTGACAAGCTGTGCTACCTGACACACAGTGAAGAGATGTACTGGGAAATAAGGTTCCATTGTCTCCTGACACTACTTTTGCACTAACAGGGTTCATGCAAAACCACATCCTGCCAAAATTCCAGCAGCATCATAAAAATACCAGAGATCTGAACTAAGATGCCCTGAGAGTGTCCAGATGTAACACAGCCTTCAGACTTACACCAAACAGCAACCAGCCTCCAGTACAGGCCAGGGACTTGCTGTCCATCTGCCAAACCTCTCACTTGCCATGGGGTGCTGGTAGAAAAACTTCCAGCATGGAAAGGACACTGTGGTGGGCAGACATGTCAGTAGGTGACAATCTGGCCTGGTCTAACCAATGAAGCCAAGAGGCACCTCCAGCATTTTGTAACACTTACCTGGCCCACCTCCACACCCCACACCCCTATTTTATGCTCTCCACAGTGACTGCAAAGTGTCCTACCAAGGCATTTGGTGCCCCCTCCTTTTGTAAGCTCAGGTCTTGCCAGGATTCTGGCCACAGAAGTTTCTCAAGTGCCTCAAGGAGTTCAGACACAGCAAGATTTTTCTCTTTTAGGATAATCCACTTCAAGGTAATACTTGAGCAGCAGAACACAAGCCATTACCCACTAAAAAGCCTGTTTGAATATTGATCTCTGTTCTCCTCATCAAAAGAGTCTTACACTAAACTCCCCATCCTGCACAGCAGGACGATCCAGCACTATTCCCATATCTCACCAGTGCCTGGGAATGCTTAGAGTGCAAGCACAGTTGGGTGAATGAGTCACACTGAGGGATATGATGAAAGCAATTATAACAACCACAACTTCGAAGATTCTTGTGTAGAGCTGTTCTTCACGTCCATGACCTACTTCACAGGCTGGTTTTCCATAAACCTACCAAAATTGTCTAAAAGGTGTCCAGTAATTCTGTTTTGACCAAAGTCCCATCACTCATTGCCAGGTTTTGCAGTTAAAGTCACAGCTACCTTGGACTGAAGAGTTAATCAACAGCTCTTCATGGCACAGATTCCTCAGCCTCCCTTGCATGGTTATTTCTAAGACTCCTATCAAATGAAAAGTCACGTCTAAATCCTGAAGGAAAATATTCTCATGAGAAGGAAGATTATTTGTAATAAACGAAGATTAAGCACCACGAGAGATAAGCAGATCATAAATTTCAGTTACAGGCACTACTGACCTGCTTAGATTAGTTATGAGTTTACTATCTGGTCTGGACAGTAATAGAGCTCCTGGTGAGAGCTGCGAAGTATCAAAAGGATTCCACCTGGCTGCCATCCCAGCCTCCGTGTGTATCCACTGATGAGTGCCATCTCTGTTAACAACAGCCAGGTCAGGGGAAACTTCTCTGCACAAGTGGTGAATAGGCCTGGGGAACTGAAATTCAGCACTATTTTACTCACAGAGACATGGAGTTTCAGCAAATCAGTATCCTTCTATTCCATGAAGGAAGCAGACACATTCCTTGCTATGCTTAAAGGCTAACATGGCAACCAGCAATATTAGCAGTGCTTTGCATCTCTGTCTGTTTTTTAAAAGCTGTATTTCAATTTTGGTTTATTTTTAAAGAATGGTAGGCAACGTGTCGACCTACCCGGATCTTAAAGAGATGTTCTCCCTTTTTCTTGTTCAATTTTCTCTGCAAAAAAAAGAAAAAAAAATTGCAAGCCAAAGATCTACCCACAACCACATCAAATCTCAACTGCTCCAAGGTGATGAGAGTCTACACAAAGGTTAGTGCAGCTAGTTTCCTCTTCAAAATCTTTGGATATATAAAGATGTGCAAGTTGGAACTGCTATGAGGAGGTGCCTTGAAAAAGGATTCAAATAATAAAGAATATTTTCCTCCCAGACACAAAACCTCTATGTTTGTAGACAGAAGAGGGTAACAGAAATAAGACACAGTGGTCCTTTTGCCTGGTAGAACCCCTTGGATCATGTGCAAGTTTGGGTTAAAGAGTTGCTGACTTTTTCTGGAGAGTAAGAAAAGATGCTTGTGGTATCTGTAGCTTCTGAGGGGGAAAAATAAAAGAGAAAAAACTAGACCAACCACCATTTTTTATAAAACAAGAATATCAAAGAACACTTTCATTCAGATGTGCATAATATACACCAAAGTACCACATGCTAAAGGCAAGATCACTGGCACTAAGAAACAGCATTCCCAGGTGTGTAAACATGTTGCTTTAATTAAGTGGTCAAAAATGGGTTAAGAAATATTAAAATAAATTCTGTTTGGAGCTGACAGTGCAAATTAAAGTGACGATCACCAAGAAATATAATGCTGCATTTACAACAGAGCCTGGGAGCAAAAGGCTGCTCAAGAATGAACTGTTTTGTGCAGAGATAGCCTTGGAAGGACAGAAAACATCCCTATGCTCAGCC
Organism: Picathartes gymnocephalus; assembly: GCA_013390045.1. NCBI lineage: Eukaryota > Metazoa > Chordata > Aves > Passeriformes > Picathartidae > Picathartes > Picathartes gymnocephalus. Next base: position 654,738 of record WEKY01061462.1, read on the forward strand.
TAAACACAGGCAAGATGGGGGAAGGGAAGTAGGAACAGACCTATGGTCACTCCAGTTTTTCCCCCAAACTCCCTTTGTGGCAGTTTGCTGGGCTCTGGGACTCAAGCAGATCATTAGCTCTCTGTGTAAAGTACTGAATTCCAAAGCCAGTGAAATGATTTAACAGATGGTGCTCCACTCTTTTTCTCGAGGAAACATGCAAAGAGTCCCCATGCATTTGTTAAGGCACAGCCCCGAGCCAGCTGCAAGCTCTGAGACACAAAAGCACAGAATCAAAGGGAATAACCTTGGAATGACGTCCTGACTCCAAGGCTCTGATTTCAGGGGCTGCAGTGATGTGGGCTCTTGCTGCCGCTCTAGTGCAGCATTTTAAGTGCAATTAGAAGCACCTCTGGCATTTTTCTGTTGTGGCTCCCTACAAATCACGGTATCACACCAGGCCGCACCCACAGGACAATAAATAAGCCATTACACTGCCTAGCACTCATTAATTAGAGGCACATGATCCCTGCTAGAACAGGGAGAGAAGGTGCATGCCAGGACGCAGGAGCCCGGCCAATTCACCGGGAAGCCCACGGAGAATGGCACAAAGCACGAGCCATCGCTGTGGGGCTCTGGGGCTGCTCCCAGACACAGGGTTCACCTCTCTCCTGGCTCTAAAACAACTGCCTGGAGCCTCAGTTGCCAGGTCTGGGATGCTCCACACTGATCTGGTTGCAGGCCAGAGTGGGATGCTCCATACAGTCTCAGCTACTCCCCAGGAACATCCCCAATCTCCTACCTGCCAGGCCCAGGTTTGGTTGCTGAGCCAGGCAGACTCACAGATCAGTTCTGGTTTGACAGTCAGAGGGTTTGGGGACAGTTTTGGTGTAAGGAACATCCACTTCTGAGCAGCAGCACGTGTCTGACCTTTCACAACCAACCACACAGCTGAACCCTGCTACACTCTGCTCTCAGAGCTTTCACCACCAGGAAGGGAGAGCTGAATGAGGGTTTGGAATTATGTGACATTTGAGGTGGAAGATGCTTTTCAAATGACTGAATTGGACAAGAAATGAGGCACAGCAGAGAGGGCCAGCACAGACACTCACAGCATTGCCATCCCAGCTGCACTTTCACCTCTGTCTGGCAGAGACTGTGACACAACCAGGATGCACAGACTGCTTTTAGACAGGGATAACCCCAGAATTCTGCACTTCCAGAACCCAGCTCACTCAAAACCAGGTATCTATCAGGTTAGAAAACTGCTGAGAAAAGCAACTTCTACTGAGAGTTTTAGACAAGTTTGCCCCACAATCCAACCCATGACAGAAAGCTCAACTGTTTTACACTGTGCCTTAGGCATGCAGGGATATAAGGTCATTGGTCAAGTGCTGAGTTTGTGCAGCAGGAGATAAAATAAGAAAGTGGTGATACACAGCAAATTAGTTTGTGTTTGGGTAGCTGAGGACTGAAAACAATTTTCCATTGGATTCATAACTAAACTGGACAAGGGCAAATTTCTGTATGAGCAACCATTTACAGGGCTCTCCAGCAGCACAACCGTCCACAGCTGAGCTTCTTTCAAGTGACATGGCTGGAAATAAAAATACAATCACATCAATTCCTCCATAGCAGACAAATGTCAGCTACTGATATTCTGGAGGACAGCATCCTCTTCAGAATAGGAGGGGAAGGAGAAAGTGAAGAATAACCATGCAAATTCCTGCTTTCTTGGATGGGCATGAAAAAAATCCCCTTGTCAGAAGGAGAACAATAAAGTCCCAAACTTCACTGCCAAACCCCACCTGCCCCCCAAGGCCCAAGAGAGTTTCACCAGCAACAAAAACACTGTTAAACTGATTGTATTCCAGTGAAACACAACTAGAGTGACGTAAAATGCCTGCAGTCTTACTTGCCTCCCCTCCACAAGCTGCCCACAAGCTGGTTGGATGTTCTCCCTAAATTTCCAAAGATGAGATGATTATCAGTAGCCCAAACCACTGCTGGTGTTGCCACACACAGCAATACACAGCCTTTCCCACAGGCACTTCTCAGCAACCTTCCTGCTCCCAATTTCTGTCCTACCACCACCCACCTAGAAAGCTAAAATCCTCCCAAAAGGGAGCTGGATTTTGATTGCACTGTTGTTATTTGACTGCTGCTGGAATAGATGCAATCCTGAGGATGGCATTTCCCAGAACATAAGTTTCCTCTTTTTCTTTTGCCCTCTGCTCCCAAATCAACGGCAAGGGCTCCTGAAGCAGATCAACAATGCTCTTGGAGAACCTATTCACCCCAGCTGCAAAAACCTCAAAACCTTGTCAAAACAAGACATTGGAATATGATCACCTGGGTGCCAAGGTGAAGAAAATTTCCAGCAGTAATAATGGCTGCAGAGAACGGAAGACAAAGACCAGCCCTCCCCTCCCCTCCCCAGTGGAGCCAACAGCCTGTTATCTCATTACGTACACTTTTACACCTCCCTTGTGTCATCAGCCAAATGAATTCTGTTGCTGAACACTGTAAAAGCACCACCTTTATCAGAGGTTTGTCAGTCTAACATTACGGAGCAGGCACAGCCAAGGAGAAAATACTGATGCTCTGCATGGCCAGAAGGAGTTAAATAAAAACTTTCCCCTGTGACTCTGCCTACAACTCACTGATATCAACCTTTCCATGAAAAAAATTCTAATTCCTGATTCCTTTAGTTTGGTTACACCCACACAGATATCCCAACAGAAATTTCCCACCAAACTTTTCTTTTTTTTTCCCCCCGACAGGTAAACAGAGAAGCTTGATCTTACATGGCAGCTCCAGGCCAGGATGCACAGTTGCATTTTTGAGCATCGGAGGGGAGTGACGCCCGTCATCCATGTCCTGCTCCGTGCACTGAGCCTCCCCATGGATCACTGCCAGCCCCAGCCGCAGCCTCTCAGCGTAAGACTGAGCCCTGCAAGACAAAAACAGCCTCTCAGGAAGGTGCTGGGCTGATGCAGCTTCACAGCCCACTACAGCAAGTCTCTCCCCGACCAACAGCAAGCAAAGGCTGCACCTCTGTGGCTGTTTCTCTGCAAGAAACCTCACTGGAAGTGACTCCTCATTCCTTGTTAATATCCCAAAGCCCACTCTACCCCCTGGCTCCACCACAGGGTCTCCTGTGTTCCTCCATGTGCAAAATGCTCTCTGAGATGGTCAGGCATTGCTGAAGCTCCAGAAGCAAGTCTGACCCCAGGTGAACCATTTCAGTGAGACCACCAGAGTTTACTCCCATGGGGGTGGAAATACAAAGTTCAGCTGCCTATCTGCACCACATCCATCCCATTTCCAGCCACAAAGGAATTATGACCAGATTGTCAATCCATCTGCCACCCTCCCACACTTTCCCTGGTATATTTTCCACCAGCTCAGGTATTTTCCAAGTAACTTTTAACCAGCTAGCAAAGCATCCATTTACCTTTTAGCAGCACCAGGAGACTTGGCTACAATAACTGCGTTTCTGTAATCTGGAATCTGGATGTGATAAAAAGTTAATTAATTAAAAAAAGATCTTCTTGCTAGGGAGTAACTGGTTTGATACATGGCTGAATAATTTCACCCATCCTCCTCCCCAGAACCAAATTTTCATTCTGTGACAAGAAACTAGAGAGGCAACCGCATTTGCTTTCAACACCAGTATTTGTGTATTCTACAAAGGTGGGAATGTTCACTATGTTTAACCCTCTCCATATGGGGAAGCCTTGCTCTCACCATGTGGGAATAAATCATCATCTTTCTCACATGGAGAATAAAACCTCTGTCCCCGGCTCCCAGACCTGCTGTGCTCAGCACTCCTACACTCAGCCCAAGACAAAGTCCATCAATAATTCAGAGCAGTCAGAAATCCAGCACAGCACAAAGGGAGAGGGGAGGCAGTTTAACAGGATTTCAGAGGTGATTAGAGGCAGGAGCACAAGTACCATCTCTCAAATGGCACTAATTCCACAGAGAGCAAGCTCCTCTCCTCCTTGTGCTGCAGTTCAGTTTCCATCCAACCATAGCAAAGTAACATCTTTCCATGAAACACGCAATAGGTACCCCCTGAGAAAGAATTCATTAAGAGAAGGATTGACCTAGACTGACACCACCACCTCTACTTAAGCACAGGCCCAATGCTGCCATCACATTAAAATGAGTTCAGACAAGTTGATATATATAGAACTAGAGTAACCTCACTTCTTCCTGTATATACTGAAGCAAGAAAGGGGATGCTCTCAGGTTGTCTACTGGAAAACTGAAGAAGCCTTGGATTTCCTTTTGATGAAGGTCCATAGTGATAATGTGTGTTAAACCTAAGAGGGAAAAAAGACAACAATTTATTGAAAATATTCCCACGTGGCTAGAGTTCCTTCAATACCTTCATTTTCCAGACTGTTTTAGCTATTACTCAGACTGTTATGCCATGTCATAAAATAGTCATAAACAGATTAACACAGAAGTACCACAGACATAATGAGAAACAGGCACGTGATGCCACAGCACTGGGCTGACACTGTATTTCACTACAGCATTTCTAGGCCACTTCCCCAGGTGCAAGTTACGAAGAAACACAAGAAAACTGATGAAAATTAATTCCCCCAACGTGGCTCAAGATCTCAGCAGCACATCCCCACATCAAACAGGAGAATGTAAGGACAGATGACCTTTGGGATGCCCAGCAAGCCTGCTGTGCTGCTGCTCCCTGGGACACTCACCTGCCTTGGCAAGCATTGAAGCCAGCAGCTTGCAGACTATGGAGCCCCTCTTCCTCATTTTGCTCTGTTTGCTGTAGGGGAAGTAGGGGATGACCCCAATGATGTTCCTGGCACAGGAAGTCTTCAGTGCATAGGCCATGATCAGCAGCTCCATGACAGCAGTATTCACATCTCTAGGAGATTTGAACACAATTCCAAACATTAGCAGGTGTTCTTCCAATGCAACTCCTTTTCCATTTATACCCAGACCACCCTTCACCAAAGTTCCAAGCAAATAATGCTACATCTCAGGCTACTGTATGCCAGACCCAGATTGCAGCCATACAGCTTCTTCCACTACACCACAACAAATTACAATCAACTCTTACACATACAGGACATGATGCCAGCACTCAAGAGCTGTGGAGTGGAATTTGATTTTACACTCTACCATAAGGTGTATGATGATTTCCCTCCATCATCAGACAGAAAGGGCTTTGTGTAGAATTTACTTTGGAACAAACGCCATTAGATACAGTGTAATTTGAAATAAAATAGTCTTTTAAGAAGGAGCACACATGCAACCAACACAACTTCATCCACACTGGACTTCTTAGGGTATTTTCCTCTTTAACAGTGTAAGGCAGGTTATTTTTCCTGGAGCAGTATAAACTCCAGACATGGCACTTTGGTGGAGGTCAGCATCTCCACACTCCTTAGCTTATCTAGAGATGGAAGGAACAACAGCACAGGAAATGCCAAAGGACTGTTTCTTGAAAGAAAAAAAAATGAAATAAAAAAGCAATGTAGGCAGAGGAATCACAGAACATGCTGAGTTTGAAGAGACCCATCAGGATCATTGAGTACAACTCCTGGTACTGCAAAGGATGCCCCAACAATCCCACCCTGTCCCTGAGAGTGTTGCCCAAATGCTTCTTGAGCTCAGACAGGTTTGGTGCTGTGACCACTTCCCTGGGGAGCCTGTTCCAGTGCTCAACCACTCTCTGGATGAAAAATCTTTTCCTGATATCAACCTAAACCTCCCCTGACTCAGCTTCATGCTGTTGCCTCAAGTCCTGTCACTGGTCATGAGACTGAAATATCCCATTTACAGTTTGTTTCCCCACGATGACTGGTGTGGCCCAGTAGGAGCGTATTGATCTGCATTTTCATTAATTGTGGGAAGGGGGGAAAAAAGCCAAGCCCTTAGTTCCCCTTTTAGTTCCTTAAGACCAACACCAAGAAACACTGTTTGTGTCACCACAGACTGACTCAAGAACTTTTGGGAACTGAAGAACACATGCTTCAGATGGTAGGACAGGCACTCCTGCAACACAGACCCCCTTGCCTGGGAGTTTCCAGCATGGACAGCTCCCAGTGACCCACCATGTCCCCAGCTTGGTCAGGAGGGCAGTGTTGGAGTGGCTCAGCTGTGCAGCCTATGGTGACAGGGCAGGGGCTGACTGGGCCATCTTTCCATGCAGCAGCAGAGGAGTAAACAGCACAGAGCAGCCTGAAGCTCTGCAGAGCTTTCTGGACATTACCCAGACATTGCCCTGTTTTCCTCCTGAGACAGCTTCTCCAACTGCTCAGTGACACGACCTGTGACGAACCTCTGACCATTTCCATTTCCCCACTCTCCCTTCCTTTGAAAATTAACCTCCACTTGTGCCTCTTCTTTTGTGAGGCTCTGGGTCTCTTGTCCCCCTGGCCCCGCCAGCCCACGCACACAATGCCATTTACACACAAGAAAGCCTTGTTGGCTCTGGAGCACCCAGCCAAGAATTACATAAAACGCAGCCCCTGCCACACAGGACAACGAGCAAACAAAGAACTGTTTCTTCCCTTCGGTGACTTAGCTGTGCCAGTGGGGCTGTGAGAGAAGAAAAAGATGCTACTATCAGTGTCATATAAAAACAAAGTGGTCAAACTGAAGCCTATTTAAAATTCATCTGAGAAAGTCGGTATTTTTCATCATTATTTTTCAACTTACTCTTTGAAAATACATACATATTCATATGGAAAGCAGGTAGAGAACAAGACTGGGACTTCAAAAGGCACCAGCAGTCCTGGTGCTGCTGCAGGACACCAGCAGCCATATCGATGGAGAAGTTATTCAAGCAGGGTACTCCTCCCAGTATTCAAGCAGGACCCCAAGCTGGGCTCTGGGAAGCTTCTGCAGACCAGCTGGCACAGGTGGATGTGTCTATCCCTCCAGCAGGGACCAGGCTGGGTGGGCTGAGATGACTTCATGCTGAGCCATCACGGATCTGCTCCTCTGCAAGGAGCACTGACCCCAACCAAGGGCACCAGCTCAGGAAAATGACATTGGTGGGGGAAGCCCAGCCCCAGCATCTCCAAAACAGGTACCCAAGAGAACATCCCAGGCTCCTTGCTGCCCTCCCCATCTCAGGCCCCAAAGCCATGCTCAGTTAGTTACTGCTGGGAGGGCTGAGCCAAGACCTCACACAGGGGCTGGCAGCTCATTACCAGGACACTCAGAGACAGCTCAGCTATCTCCCACACCCTGCTTACCATCCCAGGGCCTCCCTTGCTGCTCCTTATCCCTGCCTGGGCCATCCCTGGACACCCTGCTCTCGAGGCTGAGCAAACACCTTCTGTGACACTGTCCATGGACTCTGCAATCAGCACCAACACTCAGCACTAAAAGGCTCCTTTTGCCATTAGGGTATCACAAAACCACCAACTTGTTCGTTTTTCTACCACCTAAACATGAGGTATTTGATTTTCCCTCACACAAGTGCCAGTCCACACACCAGTCTTGGATGGTACCTGTCCTTGTCTTTTTTTTTTTTTTGGCTGTGCTACAGCTTTCATGACAGAGCCTATATCAAATATTCAGGTCTTTCTGTTCTCTCTGTGCATTTAAGATGCAGACTCTGAATTCACACTGCAGCATAACGAGGTTGTTTCCCTCTCTACTAACAAGTCTTAATATTTTCTTTTCAAACCACTACTGAGTGTGGAAGTCCTATTCACAGATTATATCACACAGTTGTTGTTTTGACTCTCCTGAAAAGCTTCCTGAAATCCACTGCAAAACTGAGATATCCTTGAACCTGTCCTCTCTAGCAATGCAGCAAGGCACAGCTGCAGTTTAGGAATGAAAGATGACTTGGCTGCACAACACTGGCTCCTCACCTGGAGGGCCTTGAACATTTTGGCTAAAAAAGATCCATTTCTTGGCCCAAAACACTGAATTCAGTTAATGGAAAAACAAAGGATCAACAAGTTAAAAGCAAGGGGAGGTTTTCCCCTCCCAAAACTGTTCCTGTCCCCAATGCTCTGAGTTAGCTCGCTCTGAACTTGATCTGTTTCATGTTTACACAGCTCTCAGTTACAAGTTATTTCAGAGAACACCCTCACAAGGGACAACAGAATGGCACCACTCACCCGAAACATAATCCCACAGCAGGGGATTTTCATCTTGCAGAGATTTAGTTGCTCCCTGAGGGAGGAAACACTTGGGGCATCTCTCTGGAGAGAGATGAGACCAAGGAAAATGTTTCTGCCTGCAAGAGGAATTCCAGAAGCGAGTAAGCTGGTCTAGTAGTCCTACTGATTTCTTTACAACAGGCCAAGCATTTCACAGAGGAAATCAACTTCTTAGGCAAGCAAGGAAAAATCCTGTGTCCAGGCAATTCTGCTCCCTGTTACTTTTGAGCTACAATTGAGCTCTGCTAACTTATTACTTCTTGTGATCTCCAAAATCTCAGCAGAATCTGGTAACTTGGAAGATGCTATCAGAGCAGGAATATCCTTGTTTTGCTAATATCAATACCTCATCTCTGAAAACAGCACCTTCCCTGCCCACAGTAGGTCGATTTGCAGTTCTCATTTATTTGTAGGCTCCCTTCCCATCACTCCAGTGCTACCTCATTGCTCTTCCTGAGCCAGCAAGGAGCAAGGTTCCTGGGGTTACAGATGGTTTTCAAGCCCCCTGCTTACTTGCAGCACTTCTCTTACTGCAAGCCTAGAACAGCCCAAAATAAAACCCAAAAAGGCCCACCATCATCAAGAACTGTGAAAGTACAGGATGGAGGCTATGGGCTTCCACCTGAGCTCAGTCTCACATCACTACAGCAAAAGGGGAAGAGTAATCCAGCCTGCAATGAAAGCAGCAGCTGCTGGTTGATGCTGGCTCTGTCGCTTGGTGGTTGGGAGGCAGAGGAAATCACCCATCCTGGGATGGAACTGCCAGTCAGAAATCACCAAACAGCTGAGCCTGAAAGGCCACCAACTCACAGACCAGGGATGTTTCAGTGGAAACCATCAGTCCCTCCTGTTCCTGCCTCAAGTGACACACTCCAGCTATTTGATGGGAAGCATCTCAGTGCTGCAGTCAATCCCCTGGGAATGTTAACAGCTTAACACTATGTAGGGCCTTAGATCTAAGTCAGAGCAATGACAACACTGCAAGGGTTCTACTGGTTCTTGTGCTGGTTAACAGTGAGCAAACCACTGAACCATCTGCTGATCCAGGTGTTCAAAGCACATCCCAGGTGCAAAACCAAGCCCCGAGTACCTCACCTGGGGATTGTCTGTATGATGAAGATATCCTGTCCCCGGACAGACTCTTTTATTTCAACTCTTGTTTCTGAAAAGGATGGACAACAGAGTCAGTTTTGTTTCCAAACATCAGGTTGACAGAGACAACACACCATGTTGTAGCAGCAACCTTGCCCCCTGGTCAGGGCAGATGAGGACTCGCTCCTCTGCCCTTTGTGCACATACATACACAGATGAGCAAAGTGGATTTTCCAAAGGCTGGAACTGGGTAGAGCTGGCATGACATACCAGTGAGCTAGCTGTATTTACAAAGCAAAAGCAGGCTGAATAGCTGTTTATTTTTTATAGAATTTAGAATTTTAAAATTTTGAAGACAGTTTACCTAACTCTCAATGAGAAATCCTTTTCGCGCCTCCATGGAGTGCTGACTGTCAACAGCATATTCATTAGTGAGCAATTAACCACCCAAGGCAGAACAACCTTCAGTACTTCCAAGAAGGTAACTCAGCTCTTTCACACTTTGCTCTTTCACAGCTTACCATGGGATCAGCTCCATGCCGGCTGAAGAACTCAAGGCAACACGAGCAACACTGAGTTCAGAGCAAGAACTCCCCAGTTTCACTGTCAAGGTCAAGACATCTCAACACTGACACAGGCTGGAAGTCTGGGTCTCTGCTGAGCACCACTCCCACAGCCCCTGACTCAAATGCAGCTCTGCAAAGCCAAGGCAATGCCTCCAGCTTTCCCAAGGTGCCTGCCTTAGTCACTCATTTCCCACACAGTCATGAGCCAGAGGGCAGGGGTAAGGAAAAGGAGAGAAACAGCTCCTCAGCCATGGAATTCCAAGTCTAATTGCCTTGCCCTGGCAGTAACCCTACAGGACTCTGCTGAGAGCAGACTCATTTGCTGTGCAGCGATGAAAAACGACTTCAGACCTCGTAGCAAGCAACCTGATTTAAAACCAACCCCAAAGGGCAGCGAGCTGTCCCTGGCAGGAATGCACCAGCCAGCCCAACCATAAGCACAGCAGCTCTCCCACTGCGGGGCCCATTCGGGCTGCAACAACAGCAGCAGCACTACCACAAATCCTCCACCCCCTCCTCTAGCCTGTAGCAGCTCCCCGGTTCCACTCTCTCTTGCAAACAAGGTTACAGAGGTCTTGAAACAGTAAATGACTCTTGGCCACAGAATTCTGCTGGTCAATATCCTTGTGTTTTAGCCCAGCATCTGAAAATGCACGCTTGCACAGTGTTAACCTCTTTAAAAACAAAAGCAACCTCCAAGAGGTGTTTTCCCCAGTACAGCCATGAATTTGCACTTTTAAAAGCAAGGGCAGCTGTAAATTCTGTGTGGCAGGGAAGGGCTGAAAGAAAGGGATAATTTAAAAGTTCACAAGGCGGACACTGAAAAAGCAGGGCATTACTTTTAAACCTGGAGATGTTTTGATCAGCATAGGCGCATAAAAGATTTGGCAGCAGACAAAACCTGAGGCAGGACTCTAGAGGAGAGTTTGCAGATGGGCAAACAAAGATAACAAGGGAAAACAAGAAACACGTTTAATTTCTTTGTCCAAGGTCAGCCATGGAAGTTTAGGACCGCCAGGAGCAGCAGTAACATCACAGCTGAACCACTGCACTGCTTAGACAGGTCTGGCCAGTGGAGTTACCCAGAACTTCTAAGATTACCTCAAAACAGTTGCAAATAGTAGAGATTTCTCTTACCTCCATTGGTTTCCTGGTACACTACAGATTTCCCCAGCTCAGCACCAAGACGCCTGGAGAGAAAAAAAGGATGTTAGAAATGGAGGAACCCAGCAGTTTGTGCTGCACAGCAGGGACTGGACCACATTACACAGCACTGCCCAAGAGGGAGCTGAGTGAGCCAGCCAGGCTGCAGAACTACATCCTCCCCTTCTCTGCGGGTCTCCTTCCCTCTGATGTCCCTGAGAGGGCCCTGGGACATACCACTCTACAGCAGGTCACTGCTGTACCCAAAGCCTGTATGACTGACCACAGGCTGTGACTCCTGATGGCAAAGGACACCTTGCCAGCCCGTGCAATGCCCCCTTGGGCAGGTCTGATGTGCAACTAGAGTTGAATGATTTACTCAATTAATGGCACCTGAGTCACTTTTTTTGACTTCCACCTCTTTCCTTTTTTTCCCTCCTTGAACCTTCCTTCTGAAATAATTCAAACGATTAATGAGATTTTAACTTCAGTTTCTTATTTTTTCAAATTAGTCATTACTATTCTCAAATATCAAATCTACAACACTCATCACAACAAAGATTAGTCACTCTCCTCGTTTTAATTTCTTTCTTAGAAAACAAAGACTCACTTTGAAGAATGCAGACTTTTCCCTCAGGTGACACTTCAGTATCTAACTGTACTGACAAGTAATCCATTAGTAAGTACTTAAAGGCATTTGTGCTTTAACCCAGAGACGCAGCTGTGAGACCCTTGCAGCAGTGAGATGCTTGGGCCAAGTGAGATGGAGCCGGGGCAATTCCCTCCTCTCCCAGGATCTGCTCGGTGGCCATGGCCACACAATGAATTAGGAAACAGTTTATGCTCGAAAAATACCTTTGTTCACCACGCTGATTATGGCAACAGTTTCTTGACTGTACTGTATTTGTACAGTATTTACCTGGCTATGTGCCAAAATTCTGCAGATCAGGACTAACCCTAAATAAAAGAGCCCGTATCTGCTGCTGGGTTTTTTCCTGGTCTACAGCCTTCAGCAGTTGGTCTCACTTCATCTCCTCACCCACTAAGTCGGCCTTGCACTTCAATTGTCACAAAGATTTGTGCTTTCAGAAGTGAAAGAGCAACATAGCCTGACCCTGGCACTCTTCTGTCCCATCAGCAACTGCTGGGCTCAGCTGTCAGCCAGTGCTGGAGATCCCAGAAGCTGGTCTGGAGAGTGTGCCTGGGACAGCTGAGATAACAGACACTCGAATGCCATGGGGTATGTTTGCTTAGCTGGCTCCAAAGCACGTCTCTGGCACACACACCCTCCCCACCGTGTGTCTGGCAGCACGTTTTGCAATGGCTGGGCTGGTGACTAAACTGCCACCTCGAGAGCTGTACGTGCCAGACTGTCACCAGCCCTGCTTGGGTACCAACTGCAGCACCACCCTGCAGCCCAGGCCAGGAAAGTCTCACAAATCTCTAACTGGGCTCCTCTCAGTCCAGCTGGGTTAAAACTTGCAGCTGCAATGCAAAGGCATCCTCAGTACCTTCAGTATCTTCAAAAAGAGCTGGCAGCTGGACAAGTAAAGGCAATCCTGGGCACCTCAGGGATAGACCCATAGCAGAGGTGAGTTTTGCAGGTGGGATCTTGTCCTGATGAGGACAGTCTGGCATTTGCAACCACCAAGCTTAGTCTTAATCACTGCTAAGGCATCCAAGTCCAAACAAGCTCAGAAACATACACAGATATCCACCCGCCCCAGAGCATGTGGTGGGAAATGTTTAATGACTCACACTTGTTCCTCCACAACTCCATGGCAAGTCTTGCAAGCTCCCCTTGGAGGCACGTGCACCCTGACTTCACTGCAGACAGCACAATCTTACCTCAGTTCTGGGAAAAAAAATCCATTGGAGAGACTGTGCAAGTGCTTCTAGTGAGCCCTGAATCTCATGGCAGGAAGGAAAGCTCCAAAACCACTCCAGCCAGACTCATCTCAGCAAAACACCCCTTGGAAGGTGGCACTTTCAGTGCTAAGTGGTCGCAAACAAAACTAGATTTGTGGTGCTCAAGGGGAAATGGTCTCACGTTGTACTAGGGGAGGTTCAGATTGGATATCAGGGAAACATTTCTGCCCTGAAAGGGTTGTCAAGCATTGGAACACACTGCCCAGGGAAGTGGTGGAGTCCCCACCCTTGGAGGAATGTAAAAGACAAGTAGCTGTGGCACTTGGGAATGTGGTTTAGCGGTGGCTTTGGCAGAGCAGGGTTCATAGCTGTGCTCAATCTTAAAGGTCTTTCCCAACTTCATGATTCCATGACGTAGCCAGCAGAAACCAGAGCCCAGTGCTCTCCTACTCACCGTACAGCAGCAATGCAGTTTCTGTGCTGCTGAAACAAGAAATCAGAAAAGCAAGTTTGTTCCCTCACGGCAAGAGGGGCACTGAAACAGCTTGGCTTGGGGCACTAAAACAGCTCAGCTGTCAAACCCGGGTACAGGGAGCAGCAGAAGAGACAGGACACAGATGCCAGCTTAGAGGAATGAGCGGCTCTGGTCAGACAATAAATCCCAGCTCTGCTCCAACTGTTGACTGCAAGTAAACAAGAACAGAGATACAACTGCCCGTGAAAGTCCCAGGTCAGCCCTGCCTGCAGCATTCCAGAATCGCAGGAGCCACAGGCACAGCAGGGTCCACAGGCAGCTCCCCCACAGCAGCTGAGGTATGTGCACCCCAGGTGCACACCTTGCACCAAATCCCTTCTTAGAGGCTTCGGTTAGACAAGATATCAGCCAGGGAAGGAGTCTGATAAACCTTGACAGAGTCAAGGACAGTAAAGAGTGGACTGTTGGTGCAACTCCTGCTGTAAAGCACCAAATTCCAGAGGACTTTTATCAAAAGGGATATTTGCATGGAAGTCAAGGCCAGGACACAGCCTTATCGACAACAGAGCCTGGCAGCAGCCACAGAGTTCAAAGATAAATTTCCCCTTCCTATTACCTCTCCCTTGTTTTCTCTTCCATCCCAACTCTTTTCTCTCTAAATCCTCTCCACCCTGAAGCTCCCAACTGGCTGTTGATTTAGGGGATAGAGGAATTGAATTGACAGCAAGAACTGTTTTCATCCAGCTCCAGGACTAACAGCATAATCACACAGACCTGGGCTAGCACAGTTACTGATCACTCGTCTGCAGACACGGGCAGACCTGCACTAGGACAGAGAAGGTGCCACTGCAGGTAATCCAGACCACACACCCAGCAGAGATAAAGCTGCTTCTGGGAAAAATAACATTTTAGGTCCTGCAGATAAATCACATCTCCAAGCAAAATGAGCTGCTATCCTCACACCAGCTCCATCACTAAACCAACTCCTCTGGGGCATGACGGCATCTAAGAGAAAAAAAAAAAACCTGTTTATGGCTTCAAAAATCCTACCCAGAGCAACTGGCCAGTAAAAATTCCTATTGATCTGGACTCTCTCTGTAAACACTGCCCAGGAAGGATGATCTAACTTTCCGCAGTCTCAAAACATGCCAAGAGGGTATTAAGCTGTGAATACAAAAGTGTTTATAAAACCTGTCTCAAATTCACATCTAAATGCAAACAGCTCAGGAGTCACCTATAGTTTAATGAGGAAGTGACACACTGCAGTATTTTAGGAAACACTGTGAGGCTGTATCAGATTGTACTTTAAAATGCTCCACTGAAGACTGTCAAAAACCACTGGCTCTCGAGACAAAGGGCAGTCAAAGAGACTCCATGTTCTGCTGAAACAAATTTCAAGGGGCAAACATACTTGCAGTATTTTGTGCCACCAGAGCCTGCTTCAGTGCCCTCAGACCAGGCTGTGTTTCCTTCTCCATCTCTGTGACCAGAATCCAAGACATTTGTCAGGTTATCTCCACAGGGAGCTTCCGGCCACCTCACAGCACAAACATTCCATTTGAAGAGAAATCTGCACACAAAGTTCTTAATTATGATATTTTACTCTGGCAATATCCTCTTCCTTATAAACACTTTCCCTGGTCTCAGCTCTGTAAACTCCCAACTCTCCTCACATCTACAGACTCCAGGAAGCAGTGCAGACCCAGAAGGAGCTGAAGCAGAGGACAGAGGGGCTGTGCTGTGCCCGACTATGGCCAAATCAAGCCACAGCCTGACTCTGAATTGCTTTTCAAACTTTAGCAAATCTTTAAATAAAGATCAGTCATGGTCCAGCCAGCACAATGGCAGCTCTGCAGTGCACTTCCTAATCCCCCAGCATAAGAACAGCCAGGAAAGGGAAAAGGAATGGCAGCTTCCTGGATACAATCTGTTCAGATAGTTTTAAGGATATCTGAGCTCTCCTTTGCCTCTCTCCATCCACCCAGCATGACTGGCTGTTTGAAGAACAGTCCCTACTGCTCATCTGCCACTGGAATCACTTGTTCCAGCCGCGCCAAAGCCATGAAGCACAACTACCAACAAATACCAGGCAGATCTTCCTCTACTCAGCCCACTCCTGGTAAAGGAACTTCCCTTAAAGCTGTGCTGGCCAGCACAGAAAGCTCCACATGAGCCCAACCTGCTCAGCCACGTCCTATGCTCCACCTAAACTGCACAGAGACGCTCTGACTCCCCTCTGCCAATCTCTCACCTGCTGGCAAGATGACCTAAAGAATACATTTCCTACCAGAAATCCTCCTTCAGCTGAGGGAGGCTGCTGGAAGTCCTCTGAATGTACTGTCTCACCCCAAAGCAGGGCTCACCTCCGATCCAGTCACAGAAAACACCACCCTGGGATTGGTGTTGTGACCCAGCTCCCTGCAGCCAGAGGTCAGAACACAAATCCCCGTGTTTTCCTAGTTCCATGTTGTTTAGGCTCAAGGCAATGCTTTATCTCCAGATCACCAGCATTTTCCATGCTGCAAATTGAGTGAATCTCTGGAATACTCATTTCCACAGTTGGCAGTGAGACAGTATCACATCCCACATCGCAGAGCTGCAGGAGCACTGGGGAGGCATTAGCAAGATTCAATCATCAACCTCCTCCAAGCCAAGCACATAAGCAGTGAGTAGAACGTAATATTTGTACCTGCTGAGCCAAGCACTGCAGTTAGAGGGAGATCTAAATGCATCTGTTGGATTAAAGACCAAAAAGACTTGCTAGACCTCCCTCCCCACAGCAGCACACAGGCCCATTAGGGACAAGCACTGGTCACAGAAATTATCTTTCTCCCCTGCAAATGCTGCTTGTAATCAGATGCCAGGTGTCTGCATTACAGCAGGACTTTTCTTTCCATCATAGAAAGATTTTAAAATAAAAGAGAAAAGTGAAAACATGGGTTTATTTACGTTTCAGTGGTGCTTAATCTAAGGAACATCTTAATTATTTCAAGTTTCACAAGATCCTCATTATCCAGCACAATCTCCTCTCCCTGGCAGTCACTAGCACCAACTAAAGCTCTGAAAACCTAAAGTGCAAGTAAGGCTAACCATTAGTCACTGTCCCATAACCAGAGAACGCTCAAGGGGAATTGTGAAGATCAGTACTGTGCCAGAACATGATGCTCAGAGCCTGAACCGAAAGCAGCTCTGGAAGTTTTGCAGTAAACAAAGCAAGGAGATAAATTAGGTGTCTGAAAGCTGGTCAGTGTCACACTGCTCCTCTCCAGGCTTGAGATTTTTAAAAGGATAAGTCAGGACTACTTAAGTAGAGATCTTAAGCTCATACCTACAGGTAAAGAACAAAGCCCAGATAGACAGGTGTCTCAAGGGGCCCTACTCCTAATATTGCGTGTTGTTTTAAAGTTCTTTTACTTTTACTCAAGGTCATAAAAAAACTTTAAAAAGAACGCACAATATTAGAGGACAGACTCACCCTTGTAAGATTGCTCCAACTCTATTTAAAGGTGCAACTGACCTCCCCAGCAAAGAACAGGCTGGGATGTGAGACAGGGGGAAAGGCAGCAGCCACGCATCTTTTGCAACCTGCAAGAACAAGGGATGTGTTACAGATCAGTGGAAACAGCCCTCGAGCTTCTCAGGGAAGGCAGTGCAAAATCCCTGTACTAGATGCTGAAAATACCTTTAATTTTGGGATCACTGTGGGAAAATCTGTACTGTGAACAGTTCCAGATTCTGCACCCACAACAAGGTAAATGTCCTTAAGCCTCAGTTAAGCTCAGCTGTGTGTCACAGGGCTGTGCTCATGCCACCACTGGAATATCCAACAGCCCACTGATGGCAGAGTCGAGCGAAAAACCTTACATTGCCCCTATTAAAAATTTACTTGGTGAGAGATCAAGGAGGGAGTCAGGAGGTCACTCTGGATCCAGATCCTACTTCTTTCCCCCCCAGAGCATCCCTGGGATAACATCAGCACGTCATTCCAGCCAGCACCGTGGCCTGAGGCAGCCTCTCCACGTCTCTTCTCATTTTATCTTTAAAAAGAAGGGAGTTATTTTTAAGACAAAGAGCAAGGAATAAGGACTGCCCGTTTGCTCCTCCAGTCCTGAGAACTCAGAGCTCATCCCCAGGGGAATTCTGTTGTGCTGTGTTGACGCAACAGGACAAGCCCTGTCCCATCTGCTGCAGTAAAACTTACTTTTTTACAGGGAAATACATTAATTTCAGAGTTGAGTGAAAGGAAGGTGAAACAGAACTGACCAAATATAGCAAGAATACATGAGTCAAAAAAAAAAAAAGCTTTCCATTCCCAAACGCAAGGATTTTCCTCTTAGCCTCACACTTAAAGAAGTCCATCACTATCATACAACACACCTGCCAGCCAAACAGCCAAGTCAGCTCCGTGGAGTTAATCTGTGCTAAGGATTGAACACTGTTTATTAAGCGAACAGGATGAACAGCAAAGTGCTCTCGTAGTTTAAGGTGGCAGCACACCTGTACTTAAGTCCTGCTTCCAATTTAAGCATGCCCGTGGAGATGGGAATGGGACAGCAGCCACCTAGCAAGGGTAACTGGGATGCTGTCAGCTGCAGCAGGCAAACAAGCTCTGAGACCCCTTGATTTTGGGAGCAACTGCCTATGAACAGTAGCTGAGAAACAGCAGAAAGAAAATCCAAATCCTGTTCTAAGATGACAGCCCGATACACTGGTGCCCTTCCCAGAACAGTCCTTTTGGCTGGGACTGACCCAATGTGAACCAAAGTCATTCGACCTCAAAGTTCAAGTGCTGGGGGAAACTCAGAGCTCTATGCACCAAGGGCCCCATTTTGGAGGCAGCTGTCACACCCCTCACTCAGTGGGACCCAGCACGTCTGTCCCGGACCAGATAAGGTCAAACTCTGCCTAAATTGACGGGCTGAAGAAAAAAGGGGCAGACTTTTACCCTGAACCAAACAGCACATGCTGCCCAGCTCTCCCAGCTCCCCAAAATCCACTCTGGTCAGTGCAAGGTGCTGTGCCGAGGTGCACATGGACACTCCCCGTGCCCCAGGCACCGAAGCTGTTGGGAAAACAAGGTCAGGAGCCGGAGAAAGTTTTGAGCATCTCCCAAACCTGCCAAAAACACTTTTCTGAGGTTTGTCCATCCAAGTTTTACCTCCTCCCTCCCCAAAAGTAATAGCTTTTGCTGCAGCCCAGCCTTTCCAGCAGTGAAATGGACGTCAAAGAAGGGAGAAAGCGGCAGGTCCATTTCCATCGCTGGGTCAGGCAGAGCTGGTGATGATTCCCAGCGCAAAATCTCCACAAATGTATTCGCAGGAGATACCTTGAGAAGGCAGGGGGATGCTAGAAGCTTCTCCAGCCGCTCGGGAGGGCTCCTGCCTGCGCCAGGGAGCGATGGGGGAGAAAGAAACTTGAAAGAGAAGGCAACTTACTCCGTGATCTTCTTCGCCAGCTCGGTGGAGGCTGCGGTGGAGTTGGCCGAGAAGACCCGGTAGCCACTTCTGGCCGCGTTCATCGCCAAAGAGTCATGCAACCCCCGTGGAGCTCGAAAGTGAGAAAAAACAGATTTATAAGGCAACAACAGCTTCCGTGGCATCCTTTTCTTTCCTCTCCGCCGCGATCACCGCCCCTTAAGGGGTGGGGAGGAGGAGGGGGAAGAGGAGGGTGGGGAGCCTTCCGCTACCTATGGACTTGCTGATCCATTCCTGCGGCAAAGTATGAAAGGGAGGGTGGAAATTACCATTATTAAAATAAAATGGAGGAGCTGCCTTGGGGAGTAGAGGGGTAGACAGGCAGCGGGTAACCCCACCCCACGCCCACCCAGTGGTCCCTCATGCAACAGGGGAGGGATGACCCTAAAATGAGGGGGTAGCAAGGTGGAGAGGGGCTCCCTTGGCTGGACAAGGTGCGCGTGAGCTGAGGGAGGAAGGCTGGGAGTTTCTCTCTGATGCAGCAGGGCTGGACCGAGGTCTCCGTGGCGGGGTAGGGAGTCCCTGCCAAGGGAGAGGTCTCTGGGAGAGACAGTCCCATCCCGCTCCCCTCACCCAGCCGAGCGAGTTCCGCCACCCGGCCAGAGCGCCGCTCCCCCCGCCGCCATCTTCTCGGCGGGAAAAACCCGCCCCCCGCCGCCATCTTAGGTGAGGGCACCGCAGCGGCGCTCCCCCGTCACGGCGTCCCCTCACCGCCTGCCCGAAGAGCGCCGGTACCTCGGGAGGACAGCGGTAGGAACGTCCCTTCTCGGGGGATAAATGCACGTCCCGCTGCCCGAGGGCGGCTCGCGGCGCGGCCGCCTCCCGCTTCTGCGCGGCGGTGCGAGGCACGGGGTGTACGCGGTGGCTGAAGTGCCCGTGCCTAAGATGACGGCGAGGGAAACGGAAGCGCGGCGGCGGCGGCGCTCGGGCCCCGCTCTGTGGCGGGGGCGGCGGGAGGACCCGCCCGGCCCGCGGCTCCCGCACCTTTTTCCCGAGGGAACGCTCCCTGCCCGGCGCTCCGCTGCCCGCTCTGGAATCCTCACGGGTACAGGCACTAAATGGCTTAGTTAAACAGGAAAGTTCAACTCCAGCCCATCTGGCAGAGCGCTGGGCTGACCTTTCCATGCGCTAAGAGTGTGCTTACTGATAACATCTACATCACCTATAAATTAAATATTTTAATGTATTATTATTATATAAATAATATAAACTTTTATATATAAAATACATAGCGTATATAAAATATTAAATATATAACATAATATATACTGCACATATCACATTTATGCATATTATATAAATGTGTATAGTAATTATATATATAATGTATATTATATGCTATTTATGTTATATGCATATATATGTATAAGGAGGAGGGGAAGCTTGGCTGAACAAATATATATATCTTTACATTTTAATTTTTTTTAATGTATATACATATCAGCCTTGGCAGATGTGAAAGTGAGGGGGGGTGACAACACTGTCAGGATCCCTCCCCTGTGGTCAGGATGGCTCAGAGCACCCCACAGTGCAGCAGAAATGAGGGTATGTGACAGAAATTATGTATCCCAGGGAAGGCAAACTGCATTAATTTCATCACCAGCATCACCTCATATCACTTGGTTCACCCTGGAGGGAGAGGTTTTTCCTGGCAGTTCTCTAGGTCACTGTGCAATACCATCATCCCTTGGCCTGTGTCCTCCCAGCTGGGAGCGAGAGAGGAGGAGGAGGAGGCTTGGTGGGCTTCGTTTGGGACATGGAGGAGGTTCCCCTCCATGACCCAGTGGCTTTCCAGCTGCTCCAGCACGTGACAGCCACGGTGCCTCCAGCAGTGACTCCCTGTCACAGACATTTCGTGCTCAGCCGGGAGCTGCAGCGCTGCCAACAGCCCCCTTGCACTGACACTTCATTAAAAGTTGTCTCTCTCAAACATCCTACATGCAAATGAGACAATTGTCCATGTCCCCTCTTCATGCCACCACTGCCTGAGCACCAGGATGGAGAGTTTTGTCTCCCTCCATCACACCTGGTGACACCTTACCTCTCCCTGCCGTTCCAGGCCCACATCTCCCTCCTAATGTGGCTCCTGCAGGTCCTAAATCTGTGCCGTGTCAGAGCAGGGGCTATTCCAGCTCAGCTGTAGGGGCTATGCCATCTCGACTGCCACATCCCAGCTCATTCCCCCAAGGCGAGGCAAGAGCTGACAGCATCAGCTGCCTGTGTTCACTCCGAGGAGGCAGCACAGCCAGGTGTGGGATTCTGATCAGGCCTCCAGCTGCCATCATCCTGGGATGAATCCACAGCATCTGTTGGCCAGACAGCCCAGACACCCCTCCTGGGCACCCCGACCCCGTCCTGGGTGCCCTGAGCCCAGGCTGAGAGCAGTCACAGCACCCATGGTACAGCCGGCCATTCCTCATGTGTTGCTGCCTTTGTCCTTCAAAAAATCTGGGGGAAGCCAGACTATTTTTATGACGTAGGAAGCTGGCTGCTTCCCGAGGTCCCTCCTGCTCCCACCAGAGAAATGGCCGTTCTCAGGGGAGCCAGGGATATCTTGCTGCAGGGACATGCCCAAAGGCTGGGAAGGGAATCTTGCCACTGCAGGAGCCATGGCACATCCCTCCACAGAGCACTCAGCCTCCCACCAACTCCCTCCCAGAGACCTGCTTCTGCCCTCCTCTGTAAAGCCCTTCCCTGGCTGGAATCAGGCGTGTGGAGAAGGAAGGGCTGTTTATCCCCTTCCCAGCTGGCTCCTCGCTCAGCAGCCTCAGCACAGCAGCCCAGGGATGATTATGTGGCCTCTGGATGCCTTCAGCCTCTGCTTTGCCCTCCATCCCCCAGCACCCTCCTGTCACCATTCCTGCTGTCCTGTGAGGTGCTCAGAGCCATCCCAGCCATAGGGAATGGATCTCATTGGCATTGTCACTTCCCTGCTGCTGAGGCTGAGATGCAACAAGTTTGTAGGTTCTACTACAGGGAAGCCCCAGGCACAGTAGACAAGGTGTGCATGCCTTGGAGGGGGTGAGTGTCCCAAAAACGACCTGTTTTGTGCTCCTGAGATTCCCCCTCCGTGAATCACCGGCTTCATCCTTGCGGGGAGAGGCCAGAACCTTGCGAGGGTGGCCCTGCGAGTCCCACCGAGGTCATTGTTGAAGCTGCAGGGTTGGGATCAGCCCTGGGAAGGGTGGCGGGCAGAGATCACAGTGTTATCATTGCCACAATCGGCCTTTCCCCTGGAAAGGCGAGCGACTCTGATTTCTCTGTGGGCTGAAGGTCACGCTCGGTTTTACAGCCAGGCAAAGGAGAAGAAAGGAGCAATTCTGTTTACTTAGGGAGTCATTAATATCCCAGCTCCTGGCATGTACAGAGGCAGGAGGAACCTCCCCCACAGAGCAGCAGAGAGCGAGGCTGTGCAGCCCTTTATTATTCCATTATCAGCCAGGCAGGATTAGGAGGGCGGGTCAGGGAACAGTGCCGGCTTTGAGCAGGTTTAGCTCCTTTCCAAAGGCTTATCCTGGCTCAGTCTCACTCTCTGGACTCACTTATTCTCTGCGTGGAGGGGTTTGAGTAATGCTGGGGAGAGAGTGGGCACGGGGTCACGGAGCTTTAATAGCCCAGCAGGCAAAACCTGGGAGGTTCCTTTAGCAGGAACTCATTCTATATGTTTAATTTCAACTACCAGGGAGGGCAGTTCCTCAGCTCCGCCAAGTCCTGCATTGCTCCCCAGGGAGCCTCGTTGCTGCTTAGAGGCAGTTCCGTGCTCGGGACAACCCGGTGCTGGGGCGGGACAGCCATTCCAGGCGGCTTCCTGCAGAGCTGGACGAGATTTTGCTCTTTATTCTTACCCAAGTTTCTCCCTGAAGCCCGGGTGGGGTGGCTGGAGCGTGCGGATCCCAGCCCGGCAAGGAAGGAGGAGCTGTGGGAACTGAGGCAGCAAATCCCTCTTCTTTCCCAGGCCAGAAATGGAGTCTGTGATGGGATGTTGTATCCCCCATAAGTAATTCCATTCTGTGAATGCTACCCGCAGGCATCAAACATCGCAGCAGGGATCACCCCTGGATCGGGATCGAGCCTCCCAGCCCAGCCCCAGCCAGGTGGTTCTCATTGCAGCTTCTGACTCACCTCTCAAAAATTCCTGCGCTCACATCATGGCAGGAAACCGCTACTGGGAAGTGGTAAAACCTCTGGATGGCCTGAAATTCGGCTTCCCCCAACGAAGGGGGAGATCAAACGGCAGACTTTGGCCTCAGTCCCTCTGACGCCAGGGCTTGTCATCAGGGGGACGTCTCGACCAGCAAGTGGTGGGTGTGTGGTTCCTCCAGACTCAGCAGCTTTTTGCCTGGCATTTGGGAGTGTTTTCCCTGAGGAGGCCTGAGCTCAGAAATATTTTTGAGCAAATTATCAGCTGGGAAGAATGAGCTCAGCTCGTCGGCATTGTTCAGGGCTTCCCGGTGAGCTCTGCGGTCCCAGGCTGTGCTGGCAGCTGCCGAGAGCTCAGCGGAGGGTCAACATTGGGGAGCAGCCCCAAACAAGTTGCAGAGTCTGGCTGTGATTTAGGAGCTGCCACAAAAAACCCGAGCTCCTTCGAGGCTGATAATCCTCCCTGGGCCCTGAGAGAAGCTGGATTTTGGGGGAAAACAGCTACCCCTGGGTCATGGAGGCAGGTGCAGCCACTTTCCCGAGTTCTGCAGCAAATCAGTGGCAGAGCACAGACCTGTGTCTTAGCTCAGGTGGGGTGTGATCCCAGGCACTCTCCTCCAGGAGATACCTCTGTTAGCTCTGTCCCCTCCTGCTCTGTGCTGGTCCCCCGAGTCAGCCCCAGCCCCACGGCTGAGAGGGGCTGATCCGCAGCCATGGGACTGGGTCTGCATGGAAACGGCTCCATCTTTGCACCGGCCGCTCCCCTAGGAGCTGCCTGGAAAGTTCCCACTGCTGCAGTCGGTGCCTGTCCCCCTGCCAAGCCTGCAGCCCTGCCAGCCCCGATGCAGCGCCAGCCGCGCTATTTCTGGCTCCACCTTGAGACATGTACCTTCAGCAGTGGGAACGATGCTAAAAGAGATGGATCTGGGCAGAATGCATCCCCCTCCCGTTCCTGTCCCCGGGTGGCTGCCGGTGGACGTGGCAGAGCGGACAGGGATGTGGAGGAGCTGTGTGCCTCGAAAGGAAATGCTGCCGTTCATCTTGCAGCAAAGACACATCCTCTGCACACCTCCTCCGGGGCTGTGATGTGGCAGTGGAACCCCAAAATCCAGGCCTGCCCTGGCACCTAGAGCCCCAGGCCTCTGCTGCAACCCCCGGGGGCACAAAGGGTTATGGAAGGCCTGGGAAGCCCCCAGGCTCTGTGCTTTCTTCCCCCAGGATAACTCCCAGTGTGGATCAGCTCATCCAGCAGCTGAAGGCAGGAGCAGGAGGAGCCCAGGGCCAGAGGGAGCTGAGGGAGGTTATTGCCATATTTAACCCTTGGCTTCTTCAACATCTCAAGACAAACCTTGTCTGCTGTTTCTGCCTCAGTTTCCCCAAACTCAGGCCACACATCACCTTGCCCAGCGAACCCAGGGCACGGTGCTTCAAATGTACAAACGTTCTCCACCAAATGATGTCTGTGGAGTCTGCAATACCCCGGGGTCCTCCTGGGACAGGAGTGTTTGCTCTTGAAGGGAGACTGGTGGTCATGGCTGGACTGGACGCTCTGCTCCATGGGCGAGTTCCCTTTGCAGTGAGGAAGGAGGTGGGGGGATTCTCCATGGGCTGTTCCCCTGTCACACTGGCTCTGTGCCACATCCCCACATCGTGTCTTGGCACTTCCCTCCCACACACACGGCCTGAGCAGCACCGTGCAGGCGGGAATGGAGCCGATCAGGACAAATCCGACTGGCAGTCACCTGCTCATAGCCTGGGAGCTGCTGAGCATCCTTCTGGCAGCCCTTGGGGTCGAGGGACCTCGTTAAGGCTCTCATAATTAAGATAGCCCCAAACGACTGGTTATCAGCTTGGGGAAGTGATCCCACTTCTGCGTTAGACATCACATCTGGAGGCAAACAAGTGGTGTCCGTGTGGGACCGGGTTGAATCTGCCTGTGGCTGCAGAGAGCAAAGGGACCCGGCTGGGGCTGGTCGTGGCCACTGCGCTGGCCACGGCATGGAGTGGGCATCCAAGGGTGGCACAGCATCAGGGCTGTCTTCTGGGAAGTTGCCACAGACCAGAACTGAGATGGAAAAGCCCTGTCTGTGTCTTCGCTGCCATCACGGAGGCTGAGCCTGTGCCAGTCCCATTCCCCATCCGAGACAAACCTGGCTGCAGCCCCAGCATTTCCCAGCCCTTGGTATTCCCGCCATGGGCAGCTCTTTCCTAACCCTTCCTGCACTCATTGCTGGCCTTGATACCTCATGATGAAGCCACTCTCAGCCCCTTTCCCCACAGCCCAAGCATGGCCAGCAGAGCCTGGATGGGCATTCCACTCCTATTTAAAGCACAGGCTGGCAGGATGAAGGGGGATCCCTGCAGCACAGGGGCACAGGGCCTTGGACGGATATAGCATGGTGAGGACAGAGCCCAAAGCAGCCTCATCGTCCCATGGCACCTGCCAGGAGCAATGGGACAGCTGCTCTCACATCCTCCCAACACGACTCATGCCTTCCTGAGCGGAAACTGGGAGCGGGTTAGTCACCGAGCAGGGTGAGGGGCAGGTCAGGACGCTGCACTCCCCGGCATCTAGCTATTTCCTCCCATGACACCTTGCTGAGGAACCTCGGGGCTGTTTACAAACGCTGGACTGTGTCATGGCAGCGGCCAGGGAAGCGGTTGAGCCCGAATCTCACCCAGAATCATCTGCGAGTGCTGCAGTTCCCAAGCCAAAAGCATCAGGGCTGGGAGCAGGTTTTGCCCGTCTGAACATCCCTTTGTACCCCCAGTCCCCAGGGAAGTCTTTCTGGAAAGCGCAATGCTCCAAATCACAGCATCTCGGCTCTCCTCATAGGTCTGCTCTGGGAAAACAAGACTCAACCATGTTATCTGCCCAGCTGGTCATTCCATGCCCTCCCTGCAATTTCTTGGCCAGTTCCAGAAGGTTTAAGTAGGGACAGAGGGCTCACTGCTAATTAAACTGCCCTAAGTGTGAGGAGTGATGCCTCCCTGAGGTGCAAGCTCAAGGTTAGGGCAGAGTTACATCCGTGGGGAATTGGTTGGCAAAAAAAAAATCCTTGTTGGGCTAGGCCAGACCCCTTGGAGCCCAAAAGTCCCTTGGGAGGGTGAGGTCAGTCCTGTTGCCAGCAAAAACTGCTGTCAATGATTTTTGCCAGCTGCCGTCAACACAAAGCAGCTTCCAGCCTTGCTGACACTCTCCAGGCAAATCCCCTGGTCTTGGTTCCCAGAGCTCTGTGCCCCAAGGTGGGGTTCACAGTACAGCCCACCTCCCTCCACGGGGCTTCATGCCCCCGGCAACCTCCAACCCCCATGGATACCTGATGGCGAGTCACCAGTAATGGGTAGGACATCATCTCTCTCTATCCTCCCTCCTGGAAGTCTTCCCCGCCGGCTGCCCACTGTCCTCACCCCTCACAGTGTCTCGATTTCTCCAGGCCCCCGCTTCACTCTCTCCTGCTTGGAGAGATGCAAGAATGCTATTAAAACGCTGTTCAGTCCAACGTAGGGGCTCCAGGGACACTTGCCAGCGCCCATCCGTGCCTTGCTGGGAACGATGTGCAGGAACTGGGGCGGGGGTGGCTGCCAGGTGCTCTGCCTCCCTTCTCCTGGCGTGACCGTGGGTCTATTTCTTGCCATCCCCAGCACCGTGGGAGCACCCACGCCAGACACCCACCCCGGCAGCACAGAACCACCCGCGGCAAATCCACGGCGTCCCTTTGCCCCCGCCCGTCTGCAGAGCCGGTTTCCACCCGGAATACTGCCCGGAGCGCGGGGCGGCGCTTGGGGGAACAGAGGCAGCTGCCGGGGGGTGTGAGGGGTACCGGACCAGCCCCGGGACGGGCCCCCCTCGGCGGGGGAAGAGGTGGCTGG